>OZ010715.1:3317084-3407084 GCA_963932345.1 Ophion ventricosus | reverse complement strand
CCAAATGGACTGTAAAATGAAAATCTTATCATAACAAACTTTTAAATTATTTATTATTCTGGTAATACAAAAAAAATATTTGAAGTAATTGTAAAAAATCATATTAGAGGAATTGATAAATAAGTAGCGAAATTAATAAATCGCTAATGAATGGACGAAATTACCAATAAATGGACGTGTACTGTAGATGAACGTTGTAAAGGATTCCGATTTATTATTTATTTTGATTAAGTGCTAGACTTGGAGATCATTGTGCTGCACACAAATTCTAATATTCCTGTCAGTTAAGTATTTATTTATTATTTTAATTGGTTTGTTTCAGCCTTACAGGGTCTTCCCCTTTTGACGAGCCCCAACCCACCTCAACTTCGTTTTGCCTCCCATTCTACATCCCCCTCTGCCACCCATTTCACTACCCCCTGCCCCTTATATCTCCCATTCCACAAACCCCCCCCCCCCCCCCCCCCCCCCCTGTCTAGCTACCATTGCACCTCCCACCCCCATCTTACGGCCGCAGACGACTTCCCCCTCTGTATCATATTCTCCATGACATGTCTGCCATAGGCATAGGGAAACTGCGGAAAACCTAGTCGTCTTTCGCCGAGAAAATGTCGAAGGAAAACATTTCACGATGAAAGTAACGTGACGGGGATTCGAACCTGCGACCTCCAGATTCGCTGGCCAGCACGCTAACCACTAGACCAACGCACCGGGTTTATTTTGGATTATATATTTGATTTATTATTGGATTTATTTCGATTGGAATATATATATATATATATATTGGATTTTGGATATCTATATATGAAATTGGATTGATACATTGGATTCCAATGGGAAGTAACGATAAGAATCCAATGTACGAGCGTGACGTTTTAGGAAAGGGATCGAATGACCCATTGTATCCCTATCAGGAAGTAGGGACGAGTATGGGAATCCAATTGGATCCCTACGACAATTTCTGCGCGGGTGCATAGATATATGCCTACATGTATCTACAGGTTATTTGGCAATCATTCAAATTTTATATAACGTTGTCTATGGGGACAGTCGTCGAAGTGGAATGTCAGCTGAAGCAATTATCCTTCTAAACAGGGTGCTTGGCGCATTGATCGACACGATTTTTGGGGGGATTGGGGGGTGGGTCGTTTGCTAACTTTTTCACCCTTAGACCCTATATCCTAAGTGTCACGATGAACGAGACAGATTTATTTTCTTTTTTTTTTTTGATTACCCGAAGTTTCGCTTTTAAATCGTCATAACTTTTTTGTTTGTGGTGGTAATAGGACGAAATATAACTTTTGTTGTATTCTGCAATGTATGTTTATTATAAATAAATTATTATTTGGTACGATTGATTTCAAGAAAATTACTCATGAGCTCCCAAAGTTTCAAAAAATGTGTAAATGTAAGAAAAATGTCAATTTAGAAATTCATTATAAAAAAAAAAACTAAAAGCTATTTTGAACTTAGCTTCGTTTTCAGTTTTCTAGTTTACCAGGTATGTAAATATGGAACCGGAATATTTGTATAGAAAAGAGACTTTTACTGTATGAAATGACGAAAATGTTCAATACGTGATTTATTAATTTTATTGTAGAGTGTTTATGCAAAGTTTTAAGCAGAGTTGTCCAAAATCTATATCGGGCGTTACGTTTTGCTCGATACAAATGTATCGAGTATCGAAAAACTTTTCGTTACTCGATACTTTTATAATATTTTTATTTGTTTAAATTTGTATAAAATTATTATTTTTGTGTTATTTGAAATGAAATTGTTAAGTTTTCCGAATGCATATAAATTTTTCAAGAATTTTTTCATCGTTTTGACTTTTTATTTACAAATTTTGAAAAATTGACAAAAAGTCGGGAATTCTTTACCTTCCCTCGAGTACAAGGGTTCTGTATCAACCGTGAGAAATTACAAAACTGTTAACAGAAAAGCTTCGTATGTTGAGGCTTTGGAATGGCACAAGCAACGAGTAACGAAAAGTTTTTCGTTGCTCGATACTTGGGTAACGAGTAACGAAAATTTATTCGATACTCGATACAAAAGTATCGAGTATAGCAAAACTTTTCGATACTCGATAAAAAAGTATCGAATATCAAAGGATTTTTCGTTATTCGATACAAAAGTGTCGAGCGATTGTTGAAGATTGCTACTTTTGTAGCGAAGTATCGATCAAATTTTTCTTGCTCGATACATTTGTATCGAGTATCTTTAATCGAATCCGATACTGAAGTAACTAGTTACTACCAACTCTGATTTTAAGTAAATCCGACCAAACAAATATTTTTTCCCATACAAACTTTTACACCCCATTTCACCCCCTTAAGGATCGAATTTAAAAAAATCCTTTTTTAGTACACCTCTACACCCTCTAAGGAACATATGTACCATATTTTATGTTTCTATCTTCAGTAGTTTAGGCTGTGCGTTGTCTGTCAGCCAGTCAATCAGAGTCAGTCAAGCAGTCAGTCACGGAACAGTTTTATATATATAGACAAATCACATTCACTTATTAATTTGTGAATATGATTTTTCTTCGCGAAACGATAGTTTCGCTTATGATGTTGCTTCCTCGCAATTTTGCACATTTTCTTAGAAAACCATTATCCATATACTTTTATCATTGAATGTACATGAACTGAATGTTAAAAAAAAAAAGAATGATATATGGGATCATCCGTATATGTATATATATGTGCGCGGAAAAAATTCATATCTTTCACACAAAAACGTGTGAGCGTACTGAAGTGTAACAGCCACCGAAGCTGATGATACGAAGCGAGAGCACGGCTATGTATACAGTATGCAGGGTAGCTATACACTGGTGGGACCAATCGATTTTTCAGACAAGTTCCCGCCGCGCCCCGACACTCAAGGGCTATTCCCCGCCTCATCCCGAGACGTTTTTCCACATATTTGTGGGGCAGCAGCCGTCATGAATTCCCCTCCATCACACCGTTTGCCGATAACAACGCAATGACGCAATTACGTTGCCCCAACACCATTAACACTCGAGTGTTCCTGTATAGCCACTCCATTTATTCGAGAGCCAAAGTGGCTGGCTATACAATGATCGGATCAACGAAAGTAACATTCCCTTTATCATCGGCAATTTTTCATCCCTTCACGCGGACCCTGTGACCTCGAGGTATCGTAATTCTCGTTGGACCGTAAATTATTATTTCCGTCTTGAACTCCCGACAACTGCATTCGTGAAGTATGCAGGGTGTCCCAGGACGGAATGTCATCCCTGAAATGGGGGATTGGGGGTGAAATTCTGAGTCGATTGATATAAGCATGTATGGTTCCCAGATCAAACCCTGAATTATTATTAATTTTTAAAGACGGGCCAATCAGGCGCGCCCGATGAGCGGGCTTACGTCGGTGAGCGATACGCGCGTGTAGTGGTGCCTGGCGGAGCACGGTAGGAGCACCGCTTCGCCAGGCACCACTACACGCGCGTATCGCTCACCGACGTAAGCCCGCTCATCGGGCGCGCCTGATTGGCCCGTCTTTAAAGATTAATAATAATTCAGGGGTTGATCTGGGGACCATACATGCTTATATCAATCGTCTCAGAATTTCACCCCCAACCCCCCATTTCAGGGATGACATTCCGTCTTGGGACACCCTGTATACAGTCAAAAAAGTATTCGTACACTGAGTTTTCATCCAACAGCTTTGTAGGCACAAGTCATACACGTACAAAAACTATTTTGTTTAAGGAGTTTCGGGACAATTGGTGAAGGGTTACCATTTCATTAAAATTTATACAGTAAATTCTTTCTCTTATACTGAATGCACCTTTCAAATTTTAAACGGATGGTCTATACCGACCCTATAAAATTTACAATAAAAAAAAACCCTTTTTAAAATAAGGAGATATTTAAACTGCCATCGCTCATGGCTGAATGGCACTTTTACGCACGGAATAGTGTGATCATTTTTTTTTATGTTTTGAAAAACTGTCAAATCACTCAGTACATTATGACGAAATCGTCATCAGTGTCATAATGTTAAATGCTCTATGTTAAAAAGTCTTTCTTCTATAGTAAATTTTATAGAAACGGTGTAGACGATCGATTTAAAATTTGGAGGGTACATTCAGTATATGACAGAGAATATACTGCATAAATTTGAGTCAAATATTACCATTTCGTTAAGTGTCCCGAAACTCCTTAATAGTCCTCTTCGTACAGAGATAATCGGCAATTGAAGATTTTTTTTTATTAGGCGTAATAATAGAGTACCTACTTCTTGACAATGTACTGTACTGTGCTAAAACCTAAATTTAGTTATTTGCCAATTTTTTTTTGGCAAAGAACTAAAAAACAACTTTCACTGCGTTTCCGAAGAAAAATTACTCTATTTCGCACTGATAAGGATATTTCGCTTTTCTTAACTGTCATCTCTGTAAATTGTTCGAAGATGTACTAACTGCATAGAACAGGCCAAGACCACTGTGCAAACAAAGACTTGTTCACATTTTAGACAAAGTTCAGATCAGGCGTTTGTGTGTATCAATGTTTAGCAGTCAAATTATAAGTACGATAGTCAAGCCAATCTGGACATACGGCATTCAACTATCGGGCACAGCCCGTGTTAGGCGAAATTTAATTTCTAGTGTAACTAAAGATTAACAATTAATTAATTGTTTGGGTTCATGAACCAAAGTTACTTCAGTATTGAATTCGATTAAAGATACTCGATACAAATGTATCGAGCAAGAAGAATTCGATCGATACTTCGCATACAAAAGTAGCAATCTCCAACAATCGCTCGACAATTTTGTAACGAAAAATCCTTCGATATTCGATACTTTTCGATACTACTGTATTTGCCTACTGTATTTCAAATAAATAATTCGAATAACGGAATGCAATAAGAAAAATTTAATTCCACGAAAAATCTAATTAATTCACATAAAAATAAAAATCAAATAGACGCATCTAGTTAATATCAAAAGAATTTTTCTATCAGTGTGCGTGGTTATTGCAAAAAAAAACTAAGTGTACGAATACGTTTTTTGACCTACTGTGTATCGGACTTATCCGCGCAATTACAAAATAACCGCTTGCAATTTCACGCAACGCAGCGTCGAAAGTACATTTGACAAAATAACATTGGGCTTGCTATCATTGTTCCAAGAGTAATACAACTTTTAACATTGTCCGTAAGCTCGTGGAAAGACGAAGACTACACAGAGCCGGGCAGAACTCGAAGTTGCATTCGGATGCTCCGCGGAGCTTCATTCTAAATTATAATTACGCGCTCCAACCTATTGTGATGATAATTAACAGGCAGTAACGTTGCAAGGCAGTTACGGAGTCTGTCGGTAAAACGAGGTGTTAGCAAATGAGGGAATATATGCACATTATGGAAACGTCCCAGCATCCCTCCTAGTTACCAAACCCGAAACGGCACAATTCTCTCTTGTCCCTTATCAGTGATGAAAGAAAGTAGTTCATTCGAGTCGACTTGCGCACCGACATAAATGCAAATTTCGTTGTTATATAACTTTGTATAGTTATAGAGCTGTGTTGTAGAATTATAGAGCTCGTTATGGAGCTGCGACTAAGAGAAAGGCGAATATTTGATCCCAGATCCGTTCTCACAAGCCGCCGAAAATATTTGGATCTATTTTTAGATCTTATTTGTCTGAATTTTTTTGAAAAAATAATACGAAAAATTGGCGCGAAAATTCAAGAAAAACAAAAAGGGTTGCGGTTATTGGCTCAGTGCGTGACGATAGCGACGCGTGGCGTTCGATAATTTTAAAGACCGCGGCTTCAAGATTATAACTCACAATATTAATTTCCAATCTCAAACTCAATTTAAGGAAAAAATTGTTGATATCTGCTGAACACGGCCGTGACGTAGAAGAGTTAAGAACACGGCCCAAGTTACTAATTCAAGCTCGTGTCAAAAGGTAAACCTCTATTTCTTTGACGCTTTACAAAACTTCTTTAAAGGTAAGTTCAAATCCATTTAAATTAATTTTATAGTTTTAAATAGCTACACGAAATATTTGAATGTTTACTTATTATTATAGATAAATATAGCACGAGTGGTCACAGAAAAACAAATGTGATTGTGTCTACAATGCAAGTGGTAAGGGAAAGCCAAGTGCAAGATAATTTTCCAAAGAAAAATGTGCAAACGGAAGATTTGCCGTAGTTAATCGATAAAATTTGCACTTCTAGTATTTCTCCAATACCTTCTAGTATTTCTGCAATTTATGCAGAAATTTTATTTAGCAACTGTCGTGGCCCATTTTTGAATACAACAATATTTTTTATTTGATTACAAAAAAAATCTCGTACTACGCTCATACAGATTTGACAGATATAAATACCTGAGTTTATTGCAATTTTTGTCCACTGCGGGCGCTGCTTGAGATTTCATTACCCCCAACCTATATTCTGCACGAAGCCAATATCAAATAACGGATTAGAGTCGGAAATTTGATCGATCAATATTTAGAAGGATCGAAATTTCAAATTAATCCGTTAACGAACGTTCTAATATAGATGGATCAATATTATGATAGTTTGTAAAATAGTTAATGAAAATTGCGTATACAAGTATCTCGAAGTTGATTTATAGCGAAAATAAATATGATTTAACAAAATAATGAGAGGTATAAAATCGATTTGCCGGTATAAACATACCGAACCAATCAAGACGTCAAATCATCGAATTGTCAATATTAGGACCGTTTACAATTTCGAATTCATTAAAGCGAAGGGCCAAAAAGTCGATCAGTTAAAGTAGCGATAGGCCAAAAGGCCGAACGGTCAGAATAGCAACCCACTGCCACGTAATAACTTGAATGAATAACGTCTGGCCGAGAGTATTATACATTCGTGATCGTTTTTGCAATATCAACGGATATGCAGTTATAATTATTCTGTTTGTAAAGTAATCGAATAATTGTATATGCTCTCGAATGACTCACCCTCGCCTTCGGTGTTTGCTTGAGTCCAATGGCTGGCTGGCTCCTGTTGCTCTGCAACATTTCAAAGAGAATACGATACAGTGGTAAAATCATCGTGACCGCCTCCATAAAGGTTTACGAGCCTAAGCGACATTTTTTTTTTTGGTAAAAATACAAAAGAATGTCTATCTATGTAGGCGCTAAGAGGTGGAAGACGTTAAAAGAAAACCGTGCTCCAGTTGTTCATCAAAACGAAGCAAAAATTCATTCAAACAATCTGGAGAGAAGCATTCCGTAAATAAAATTGTCTAATATAAATATTAGTAAGTATAAGTCTTCTCGAATGTAAACGTAAAACGGAGTTACGTTGATATACAAAATGAACATCAATATTCATTTTGTCAACGTCTTGCCAAGTTTCATTTTGCACGAGTAATCTGACGCCTCGGTGTTTGACAGGTGAAGGTGACTGAACAAGGAACTGTGTACGAAATCACACGGAATTACAATAGATCCATTATCAGTCGAGAGCATTGACTGACAATTGAACGCTTTATCCTAATTAATACTAAACACTTGGCTAACTAGCATTGACCAATCACGGCTTATGTGTCTTCCCTGTAATCGCACATGTGTGTGTGTGTGTGGGTGGGTGCGGGTAGGCAGAACTTGGTGTTGAACCTGTTAATGTAAACAGAGTATGGGAAGATTTACACGGCCTGGGCAGGACACCAGTGATCACTGTTATTGTGAAACTATAGGTATGTAACGCTGTCTTTCAAAACAAGCGGCTGTTTTGAAGACAGTTCGTGTTTGTGTTAAGCAGATCGTTGTTTTTGAGGATAGGATGGTCCTTGAAGCAACCTTCATATAAATATGCTTCAATTTATCTGAAGGGAATTTCGAAGATTGGGGTCTGCGCAATATTGAGTACGAGGACACTAGGCTGCTATGAAAACGGCTAGTTATTTTTCTAAGCCAGTCGTTTTCGGGGACGAAACGATTCTTAAAGGTATCTTTATATGAATACACTTAGGCAAGAGTGGGGCACAATGTGTCACAGGGCACTGTGAGCCACATGCAATTTCCCGGAGGTTTGTAGCTCGTAAATTCCGAAATTTTATGTGTTGAACCGCGATTAATATTTGGTTCCATCACTGTACCCATCACTATATTCATCACTGTACACTGTACCCACCTATCTGATACATTGTACCCCACCCGTGGGGCACAATGAGCCAATGCGCAATTTATTTTCGAACCCAGTATTTTAGGATTTTTGACCTTTTAAGGACAGGGAAATTTCCGTTAAAATCGACTTTTTTTTACATGAAAGATATCAATAAAATCGAGGAATTTCTCAATTGGAGTCCCAAGCCTAACTGCTGGTCGATATATCGACCAGCCCCGTCCTTAAAAGGTTAATCTTTTTGCACAAAATAAGTACGCCCAGAGGTCTATAGAATCGGTTATGACCTTTTTTTCTAATCAGACTACTTTGGTAAGAATAAAAATTCGTTATAAAAAAGTGACACACTGTGCCCCACCTTCCCCTACATTTGTTTAAAGGGGATTTCGAAGACTTTGGGGTTTGCAAAGTACTGGATATGAGGACAAGAGACTACTATGAAGACGGTCTTATAACATAAGTCGAATATATATATATATACATACAGGGAGTTTGGCGCAACGACCAACACAATTTTTTGAGAGATTGGGGGGGGGGTCATTTGATAGTTTTTTCACCCTTAGAACCTAATGTCCTAAGTGTCACGGTAATTGAGATATGATTTCTTTGCGTTTTTTTTTAATGACCCGAAATTTCGCCTTTAAATCGTCATAACTTTTTCTTTGTGATTGTAATAGCGTGAAATAACTTTTGTAGCATGCATACGGAGTAAACGAGGTCAATTTAAGAAAAATGTATAACTCAAGTTTAATAAAAACATCAGAAACATAAAAAGTATTTTCTTAACCCGGACCCTGGCAAACTGGTATCTCTTATTTTGACCACATAATGAATGATTTCTATGACATGTAGCATACCGTTGGAAAGGGTATAAACTAGAGAACTTTTTAAAACAAAGCTAAGTTCAACATAGCTATTAGTTTTTCTTATAATGAATTTAGAAGTTGACATTTTTCATACATTCGCACATTTTTAAGACTTTGAAAGTTCATGAGTCATTTTCTTGAAATCAATTGTATCAAATAATGATTTATTTATTGATTTATTTATAATAAACATACATTGCACAATACAACAAAAGTTATTTCGTGCTGTTACAACCACAAATAAAAACGTTATGACGATTAAAAAGCGATATTTCGAATAAATTTAAAAAAAAAAAGAAAAAAATAGCAAATGACCTCCCAAACCCCCAAAAAATGACGTCGCCGCATGCCCCATACACCCTATATATTAAGACATACACACCTACAGTCGGGACTGAAATAATAGTTATACCCAGATGCAAATAAAGGGTGTCTCAAAATGACCTGACATTTTAATCTATTTATAAACCGTATTATTCATCTGAAGAGTACGAATATTTTTATTTTAATATAAGGTACAAACATGGAGGTTATATGTGGAACAAAATATCCGATAAATGGCCGCCTACCCCCTGTTTGCAAACATTCACTCTTTTGTGAAATTTTCGAACCCAGTTTTCCCATAAATGGTTAAGGTTTTTGAGGAAAAACAAAGCATCAGGCTCTGGAGAATATCCTGACACAGAGCTTGATGATTTTCTTTTGCCCAAAAAATTATTCATCTTTGAGAAATCTCGGTTGGAAAATTTTAGCTATCTCTCTCGCACTCATATGTCACGTGGTATGTCATTTGGCTTCCTTGCCAAAGGACATTTGGCATGTCCAATGGCTTCCTTGAGCTCTGGAATGCTCTGTGGATCATTGGCATACAATTTTCCTTTAAGAAAACCCCAAAGAAAGAAGTCCAATGGCCTCAAATCGCACGATCTTGGTGACCAAATCACATCACCGCGGCGCGATATAACACGACCATAACCCCAAACTTCGTCTGCGATAAGTGCATATTGTTTCGCAGTAAATTTTCACAATTTCTATGCTTTGCTCGATCGTGTAAGTCTCCATGACTAGACCTCAATACTTCCTGATGTCACTTGTCAAAGATCAGTACTCTGTGATCGCCACAAAAAAAAATGTCGCGCAATTAAAAATGTGAGGTCATTTTGAGACACCCTTTATATAACGCGTGTACATTTCTAGGCGAAATGTACCGTGACCATCGAGCAATGAATTTCCCATCGTTGCTCCATCGAACCGCGTGAAAATCCCAATTAAAATACACGCCCCGTAAATTCCACTTGATTTGAATTTCACGATCATCATTCTCGCAAACCTTGCCCCGATAAGCAATTACGTTATTTCGTGTGTACCTGTCGCAGCACATAGAAATGAGTTTGGGAGTGATCCAATATTAGTACAATTTTTCTATCCAAACAAATCTTATTGACTCGGGCAAGTCGATCGAAAACTAAGTGAATTCAGATTGCTATAGTCAGTGGGCGAGTTTATCATCACGTCGCAGACATACGTACCGCACGATATAGTCGACCGATGAAACTTATTTTCCATTCGAGGGAAAAGATCCTGAGCCGCATGTTCCATAGAGTTCGAAAAAAAAAATGGACTGCCAACTTTGCAGAAGATAAAGAGACGAGAAATGGGCTGTAGGTGGGAGGTCAGGGGGCACGCGATTAATTTGCGGAGTTACCGTGAACACAATAAATGTATTCCTTTTTTTTTTACATCCAGCATAAGCGGAGGAACGTGTATGAGAGAATGGAAAAAAAAAGTTATGGAATGACGCAGAGAGGAAAAATCGCTTTACATATGTATCCATTAAAAAGTGCTTTCCTCAAGAATTCATCCAACGGTGGGGTCCATTTCCATGAAAACGTCGGTGTATATAGATAGGTCGTAGGTCACTAGAGGATATAGAGACAACGAAGATCGATCATACACGAATATATGCACGTAACTCACGTATATCAGGATTGAATCGTGAAGCAGCAAGTTTCGAGAGATTCGAGCAAGCTTCGGAAATACTTATATTTATATATGCTTCTTGTGTTTGCAATCGTTCGATCTTCGTTCGGCAAGTCACGTCAACGGAAAAATAGAAGACTCTCGAAGTTCTCGCATCGGGAATTCACCCTACGTTCTTCCGGGCATGATTCGGTAAAGATTACGATCTAGAAACGGCTGCGAATCCAAATGTACTTGCAAACGTTTATAATCTGTTGTGTAACGCAAGCCGATAAAGGGGCACGGAAAGAATTAAAAAGTAATTTTTTTCGTGAATTTCACGGTAAAAATTACCGTGATCTATTTCAATGTGGTGACAAGTGAGAATAGCATAATAATTCGTATGCGACAAGTTTTTTTTTTAACTCACGTTACAGAAAATTTCAAATACGTAGCTAAAATCTTAGTATACAAGAAGGGTAGCGCGCACGATAATTTTTACCGAGAGCACAATACATTTTCCTATAACACTCATTAAATTTTATAATAAATGTTAAAATAGCTGTTATAAAGACGATACTTTTTTATAGACATTTTTGAAAGGCATAAAATAATAAAATACACAGTAAAATTTCGCTGATATTATATATTTTTTAAATTTAAGTTTTGCGTATTTTGTTACACATCAAAATTTACTAGAAAATCTGGGTAAAATTTTCTATCTGAAGAAGAAATTTTATTTTATTTTCGTGAAAATCTGTGTTTTACTCAGTAATAATAAGCGAAGTTTCAGGGTTGTCATCTGGTTAGCGTTACTGCACGGTAATTTTTAACATTTAATTCTCTCCGTGGGCCTTTTAGACGCCCGACGATGAGTCATTTTTCATGATTTTTTTTAAAGGTGATAAAATAATCGCATCATTTTAAAATTTTGACATTATCTTATAAAAACTTTCAAGTGTTAATTTTTTTTTTTGTTTAAACAAAATAAATTGGCCGCGTTATAAGGCATTCCTTTAGGCGTCTTTTGCGTGATATCGAAAAGTGCTCTTTTTGTCTGATTTTTTCTATTGATCTGAAACAGAAATCGAAAATATTTTTCGATTATTGGCATGTGTAGGGGAAGGATATGCCTGTAAAAATATAAAAAAGTATAAAATTAAAAATTAAGTAGGCTTTTTAATCAAATGTTCATATTTTTGACGATTTTCTCGACAATTTTCACCCCAAAAAAAGTAATTTATTTACGCGATAACGTTAAAACTTTAGGTATATCCTTCCGATAATGTTATAGTGAGAAACCTCCCAAAATTTCAGCCAGATCGATCAATAACTTTTTGAGCTATAACATGAGCAGTTTTAAAAAATGCAGTTTCGAGATAATTGCGTTGAAAGTTTGCCTAATTCACAGCGTGCGATCCCGGTGCGCTCTCGACTATGTGGTATAACTTTATAGATATTTCATATTTCGATTTTCCAGTATACTCTCAATATATAATAATTTTGAAATATGTGAGAAAAAAAAATCGATTTTTTGAACATTGTAAAGGGGTTTTCCCCCTTAATCGTCTAACGACACCGGCTTGAATTCGACAACAGTAGGGTAGGGAGGTGCATGTTGAGCAGTCGGGTAAGTTGGACAATCGAAATATCTGGAAAACTACTGCACGCGGGTACATCAAATGGCGGAAAGAGAGGTATGGCGAAGAGGAACACATCACGCCATCGCCCGTTGCGATACGGCGCACGAGACGGTAACACGGGACGTTTCATTATTCTTCCACCACAAAAGTAAAAAAAAAAAACGTGATTGAAAGATTTTCTTCTACCATAGTATGAGAAAAAAAATTTCAAAGCTCATTGCAATTAATGTTAATGTTTCAAAAGCTAACTAATTAACAAGGAACTGTTGGTTTATTACTGCATTGTACCAAATCATGTTGCATACGTCTGATTTATTTATGCAATTCTTGGTTTGTCCAACTGACCTCCTACTCATGCTCAACTTAGCCCAGTATCGGGGCAGGTTGAGCAAATATGGCCTCAGTCATTTCAGAATGATTATCTGTGAAACAATAAGGATAACAGGAATTTCATCTACAGACTTTTTTCCCAGATACATTTCCTATTAACCAAAGTAGGTTTCATTTTTTATTTATATTTTTATATATACGGTAGAGTGTTAAGGGGCCAGTCCACTTTGAAAATTTCAAAAAATCGATTTTTTTTTACTGTTTTCGAAAGTACATACATTCAGAAATATTGTGTCAAAATTTTATGAAAATCCGAGCTCTCTAAGTATTTTCTTTTTACCTGAACGTCAGGACCTCATTTCGTCTACCTGAGCGTGTTCGCTCTGCAAACCGCCGCAGTTCTGAGTGCTCAAAAGAGACCAGAACCAAACGAAAGCAAGCAAGACTTGAAGAAATCGACGATGATGAGCAATCAGAAGGGATTTTGTACGGTGCAGGAATTGCCGATTGAGTTTAGGTAAGAGTTTTTCATAGTATAAACTTCAAACGCGTTTTTCTCGAAACAACGTTTTTAAAATCTAGCTCCATCGTATCTCTAAAACTAATAAACCGATTCTCTTGAAATTTGAAACACCTATTGTAAACATGATTCGCAACAAGATGACCCTCGATGGTTTTAAAATTTTGATTTTTACTCTTTTTTTTTGCGAAAAACTGCGAAAAAACGCGTTTTTTTTTACTTTTTTCGTTTTTCATCTCCCATTTTTTTATTTTTTGATAAAACTTTATATCCGAGGGTCATTTTGTAGCTGGTGTCATACTGAATCTAATGGACTTTGGTTTTTTTGTTTCAGACAAGCCGTTGCCGAGGTGTGATGGAGCTACCTAGACCACCTATTTTTGAGGCGTTACGTTAAACTATAGTTTTGGTACTTAAAAATGAATTAAAATTTTTTTTTAAATGTATTTCAAGACTTTATTTATCAAGCCTAACAACTTTTATATTCATATCTTTTATAAAATCCCCAAAAAAAATCGCGAAAATAGCCCTTTTTCGTGGCTCCAAAGTGGACTGGCCCCTTAAGGCCTCAGGCCTCTCTAGAGGCCAAAAAAGGGCATATTTTGTGATTTTTTTCAGGAAAACCATAAAATAAATCGGAATTACAAAATAGGGGTTTTATTATACACGTAATTGACTATATAAAATTATTTTTTCACAGCGATACATGTCAAAATGGCGACTGTGCAGCATTTTTCCGATGACGCCTTTATTTCTGGAAGGTCAACGGCCGGACCAACAGCTCCTATAATTTTTGAGTTATTATGAGTCACTAAAGTTTTTTCGATTATATATAGGAATAGCTATAGAAGTACGTAGGATTTTTTTTTGATACATTATTTTTTGTCAAAATGGCGCATTTCTAAAACAAAAAGTATAAAATGCCATGAGAAAATGGTCAGAAAATTGTTTATAAAAAAGGAACTATGCGATATAATAAAAAAAATCCTATGTAGTGCCTCCGAAAATGTAATTCTCAATATACAGTTAAAATTTCAAGTGAATCAATTGAAATTTGTTTGAGTTATGAGTCCGGCCGACTTGAAAAATGTAGTTTTGAGATAAACGCGTTTAAAGTTAGTAGAAAGTCACGACATGAATCAAGAGGGGTTGCGCTAGAATTCGAAAATCGCGTACTTAGAGATTTTTCACACCCATAATCTTTTGGAATATAAGTTTATGAGACTAAGGTACATTTTTAACAAAACAAAAAATCGATTTTTGGAAAATCCTAAAAGTTTGCCCAGCATGCCCCTCCCTATCCTATAAAAGCTAATGTTACCAACAATTGGAAACTCACGAACTTCGAGGAATTTTTCGAATTACTGTGTTCGCGATAAGTTCGTAAAAAGTTAGCATGAATTTTCATCACCATTCTTTCGTGCGCATGTTTTCTCTCCCTTGTGCCGAGGTTATAACAATACTTGTACGATGCTTTTGATCAGAATTATATCGATGTAAAAAGTAAGGAGGAAAAAGTTCGTTGCCGCGTTCGTGTAGCAGAAAAGGAAGTTTACACAATGCACACGCGCAGGTGTATATTTATATTATCTTCCGGAGCTCAGGATCGTTATGGTAAAATGGAGGAATGGTGGTGTGATTAAAAGGATCGTTAAGAAAAATAGTCAGTTAACAATAACAAGGCTTACCGAGGAAGTCGTGGGTGGTACATCGAATGGGGGAGCATATCGCGTATACTGAAACTCGATAAAAGCTAACGTTAACTGCATCTTCGTAATGTTGGCAATAAGCCATAGAATCCAGAAGAATCAATAAAGGTATATATTTCCAATAAATATATATATAGATGGATTAATACTAAATTCTTATTTTTATACAAAGCGACATAATCTTTTTTTGAATAAAATATGTGCGAAAAACTTAGTAATCAAAAGCCTTCAAAGTAATGATTTACGACTTCTAGCAGAATAAGATTTTTCACGTGCACCACTGTCACAATCCATTTCCAAATTAACCGATCAATATTACATCAATCTGACCAGTTTGAATTTCAATCTGTCGCTTTTTGATTGAAACCCCAATATCTCCGCTCACGCGAGAGATATTTTTATGTAATTTTTTTTTTCTAGTACGCATCCCGACCGGTTGGTGGACAAACGAGACGAAATTTGACGAGCACATTTTTTATGCACACACACGTGCTATAATGTTGAAGTTTGCATCGTTGGATTGCAGAAAAAGTTAATTATTCTTCTATTGTTCGCATATTTTCGCCGATTCACGGTACGAAAATCCCTCAAATGGTTTTTCGTATCCTCAGACGTGCGGAATCTTAGTCTGTAAAAAAAAATGATAAATTATAATAAAAATAAAGAAACGAAAAGCAAAAAAATAGACAAATCTTCGTTGTGTTCCAAAGATGCAAACTTCATCACGTGCTTAGGTTAAGGCGGTATAGGAGTACGCGGGCAGTAAGAGTACGCAGTTACGCTACTCATGAACCGATTTGCTAACTGAAGCTAACTTTTGTTGTGTTCAGACCGCCTAATAGCGTAAGTGTTTGTGACAAAAAAATTCAAAGTGGAATAAAACAAGGAGGCCCGGTAAGGTCGAAATTTTGGTTGCAATTTCTTTTTTTTGTGACATTTTCAAAGCATTATAAGTGCGAAACACAATTTACTTTCTTCGAAAACAACTATTAATTTCGTATGCCGGCTTACTAAGGTTATTCCAAACTTCACAAACTCCACGAACTTCACAAACCTGAACAAACTCCATAAACCCAAACAAACTTCACAAACCTGAACAAACTACATAAACCCAAACAAACTTCACAAACTTCACAAACTTCACAAACCCCACAAACTTCACAGATTCCACAAACTTCACAAATCTGAACAAACTCCATAAACCCAAACAAACTTCACAAACTTCACAAACCCAAACAAACTTCACAACCATCACAAACGCTATAAACTTCACAAATTTCACAAACTTCACACACTTCACGAACTCTCCAACTCCCCACTCTCTCTCTCCCTTTCTCTCTCTCTCTCTCTCTCTCCAGCTCTCCAGATTAAGTTTTGCTTAATCTGGAGAGCTGGATAAAAGTTCGCAAATCCATTTTCGTAGTTTTTATTTTGTTATTAAAAAAAAAATTGAGATTCCTAATTGTCGCTCATAAATTAATTAGGATGCTAGATATTCTTTCAATCAAAGCAAAAAATGATTCTTAAAATTCTCTAATTTTTTTCTCCGCTTTGAAGCTTAGGTTCGTACGCCTACCACACCTTACTCTACGTGAAATAAGTTGAACCGGAAATGAACATATTCAGGGCCCAGTTTTTTCGCAGCGCCATAGGTCTCGTTTAAAAATCAATCGTTGCGGCGCATCATAAACATGCGCGGAGTTGCCCATTGATTAACAATCAAATTTAAAAATTCTATCAATATTCCGTGAATGGGTCGCGCGCGGTTGTTCCGTGGAATATACGATAGCGTGGAATCATAAAAGAAAATTAAAAAAAATCTCGGCTGGAAAAATAGGATGTAGAATATAGAGCAGAGCGCGTACATTGCAAAATTGACAGTGAGAGGACTCGAAGGTCGCGCTCTTGTCCGCCCGTTCACCTTCCCGCTGAGAAATCGATAGGCACCTAATTATTCTCCAGTGCGCTCGCATTGTCGAACCTGCTCTACCGTACACTCCCGTTTTTCCCCCGAGGGCTTTATATCGAACTACAAAACAAAACCTTAAATTTGAATTCGGCGCTGATCTCGATGCGAATTTCGCGAGGTAATTCGGTCGTGTAATTGCACACGATATATGAGAGCTGAATGCACGTATATAAGCGCGGCTATATATCGCGACCGTCAATAATGAAATGGCATAGCCCGTATCATCTTCAGCGTTGAATGACTCGGGTTGCGCCCTTTTGTTTCGTATCTGTCAAAACGCACCTTTATACGGTTTCGGGATTGTAATTAACATTTTTCGATGTACCCCGTGTGGAGTGACCACCGTCACATCACGACGCAGTTTTGTCGTATCGTTGATAAACCACCTCACCGTAGAGAAGCAGAACGATAGAGGAGGCAAAGAGAGAGAGAGAGAGAGAGAGAGAGAGAAGAGAGACGGTGAAGCATTTCGGGGACAAAAAAGTTGCCGAACCGTCATAACGATATGTTGCGATATAGGTACGTGTATTCTGTCAGATTGGATAAAATCATAAATTCTCGTTTAATCGAAATTCCGAAACGTATACCCGTACGAATAATATGGGCAAACTTTTTGTAGCGAACAAAAGAAATCACACCTCTCGCTCGTATCCTGAGTAGAAATTGTACTAGCCTGTCTGAGTTACGTGCTAGTAACCGGCTCGCCCAATTGAGCTCATACCATCTGACAATAGCTGCCTCGCTATGAGCTAGTAATATTCTAAATATTTTTTTTTATCCAGCTCTCATCTATTCACTGCTCAATCGTTTTTCACTATATGTGTCGCTGTGTTTTAAAAATACAACCTAGTAACTAGGCCGTACTGGACTAGCCAACCATGGTTACGAATAACAAAGTGAGGTTATGTGACTACACGTACTATCATCAAGCGAATGACTCATGGTTGGCTAGATAACGTGAGTTTCAGATGGCGTTGCGAGTGAACAAAACTCTCATATGGATATCTCGTCATGACCTAGCCAACACTAGTTAACTGCGGCTATGCACCCCTTAGCTAGTCACTGCCGAGCCGAACTTGATTACAGATGTCGCTGCCTTACGATAAAAATGCCACCTAACGATTAGGCCGTACCTGGCTAGCTATCGATCGACACATATGACAAAGTGAGGTTATGTGACTGCATGTAGTTCCATCGAGCGATTGGCTCATCGTTGGCTAAGCTATTTGAGTTAGAGATGGCGTTGCGAATGAAGAAAAAAATCGTCAAGTGGATATCTCGCGATTACCTAGCCAACACTAGCCAACTGCGGCTATGTGCTTTTTGATTAGCCACTACCCAGTCGATCATGATTAGTTTATATCATGTTTATATCCTCACTTGTAGTTTATATAATGGATAGCATTGTATGCAGTAACATCGTGCTCATTAATTCGTCACTAGTCAGAATAAATGTTTGAACAAATACAATTTGAAGTTATGTAATTATATGCGAATATAGCTGTCCACGAAAAAAAAGTAATCAATAGTATTGCCAGAAAAAAAAATTTCATCCCTCAAAATGAATGAAAAAGGAAAATTGATCCTTTAATTGATTTTTCACAAAAGTGACAATTTCAATCGTTCGAATCACAATGAAAGAAAAATCGCAGCACTTTGAACTCTTGAGGATTTATTCGGGATATTTTGAGGTGGAAACAGAACCAAAAATATCCTCAGTCTATCGATTATTGATAACGTAATCACAATTTATGTGAATAATCGTGAAACAACAGTTTTTTACTTTTTTTAAATCGAGTTTCTCACATTCCATTTTTTTTTAAACAATGCACTTATAGTGAATACTTTGAAGTTTCCAGAATAATCTGTCAATTTTCGGTACGTTCATTAGTACCCGAGTTATGAGTTATCAAGATCAAAAGTGTCATTTTGGCTATGACAACCAATAATTCGAAGATAAATCATCGTACACAGGGAAAAGAAATCTCAAATTAAAAGGGAAGAATCAATATAAAAACGCATCAAGATGGAATTGCCTCATAAAAAATTATTTAATCTGTGACCTTTTGAAAGTCAAGTAAAAATTTGGAACATATTTGTTCCGCTGATGCACTTATGATTTCTCATAAACTGTCAACTATTCAGCATTTTGAATCCTGAGACTGAAAATTAGAGACTGCAAGCTTCAATTTTCTTTTCTCTTCATTATTCTGCAACGATTTTCCGCTAACTTACAGCCTGTTGAAAATCACTAAAAAAATTCGGATTTTTTATTTATCCTTTAATGTTTGTGGCTAGTGCATATAAAATGGTATAGAATTCTTTATATTTAAAAACCAAAGAAAACCGTCTAGAATTGCTCTTTCATTTCTGTAGGAACGATTTTAGAAACAAGATAAGGGTGGATACTCACCATGGTCATGCACGTTGAAGAAGGTAAAATAATAGCGCATAAGGTCTGGGAACAAGAAGAGCCGTAAATCCGTTAATTTGGACAGGCGCATTTGGGTTATTCGCCGGTCTTATAAATGGAAATTATACTTTGAACGAAAGCGTAATCCTACTGAAGGGTGCCTTAAAATGACCTGACATTTTAAATTGCGCACGATTTTTTTTTGTAGCGAACATATTGTACTAATCTTTGATAACTGGCATCAGGAAGTATTGAGGTTTAGTCTTGGAGAATTACACGATCGAGCAACACATAGAAATTGTGAAAATTCACTGTGAAACAATGCAGTTATTGCAGACGAAGTTTCATGGTCGTGTTATATCGCGCCGCGGCGATGTGAATTGGCCACCAAGATCGTGCGATTTGACGCAATTGCACTTATTTCTTTGGGGTTTTCTGAAAGGAAAAGTGTATGCCAATGATACACAGACCATTCCGGAGCTCATCGAAGCAATTGGCCATACCATTAATGAAATTAGTCTGCAATTATGCCAAAATCTTATTGAAAATTTCGTCAAAAGAGTGAACGTTTGCAAACAGGGACGAAGCGGCCATTTATTGGATATTGTATTCCACACATAAACTCCATGTTTTTTTACCTTATGTGAAAATAAAAATATTCGTACTTTTCAAATAAATAATACGATTTATTAATAAATAAAAATATCACATGATTTTGAGACATCCTTTATATCTTTATGCGAAAAAATAAAATGCTCAATCTGCCGGACTTTGTATTCTTCGGGTATTCATACATTCTGATTGATTCCTCATTTGGCATGCTGCTCCATTCATGATACACACACACGCACGCGCACGTGTATACATAGAGGAGGCGTTTGCATATGCGTGAATGAGGATAATGAAACGAAGCAAAACGAAACGCTACTTTCATTGACGCTTTCGCCATAACCTGATTGGTTAAGCTCCAATACAGCTATAAATGTGGTTCGAAAGGAGAATAAGTCCCAGTTGCAAAAATGTTGACGGAATTGGTTGCGCTACGCTTGCACTTTTTCCCATATTTCACACTGACATTTCACCGTCGTATATATGATCGCTCAGCCTCGTACGATTCCTGTGGTTACCTCAATGAGGATGTACCCGCTTCCATTTCTCTTCTTCTCCTTCCCGTTTTCTCTCTCTCTCTCTCTCTCTCTCTCCCTCTCCCTCTCTCTTTCTCTCTACCTATACTATTTTGCCAATATCGATCAGTGCGAGCAAACACGACTAGTTATACTCGCGGGCGTCCTGCGATCCTCGCACCTTTCAATGGTGATGCAAGTTTTACACGTCATCGCGAGCTCATGAACTTTCCTATGTGAGATATCTGTACGCATATAAAGGGTGTCTCAAAATAACCCGACATTTTGCATTGCGCGCCATTTTTTTGTGGCGAATATAGAGTACTAATCTTTGACAACTGGTATCAGGAAGTATTGAGGTTTAGCCATGGAGAATTACACGATCGAGCAACACATAGAAATTGTGAAAATTCACTGCGAAGCAATGCAGTTATTGCAGACGAAGTTTCATGGTCGTGTTATCTCGCTCCGCGGCGATTTGAATTGGCCACTAAGATCGTGCGATTAGACGCCATTGGATATCTTTCTTTAGAGTTTTCTGAAAGGACAAGTTTATGCCAATGATCCACAGACCTTTTCGGAGCTCAAACAAGCAATTGGACGGACCATTAATGAAAATAGTCCGCAATTATGCCAATATTTTATTGAATATCTCGACAAAAGAATTTAGGCCCAAAGCAGGTTAGTTGTGGCCGAGGCAATGGACTGAGATCGAAAGTAGGTTAAGGAGGCCTGTGTTCTGCACGTTTCACTGAAACTGGTGGTCCAAAGAAGATTTGGGAAGACTAAGAGAGGTTACACTGGACCTAATGGAGGCCTTCTCATGGCACTGAACTCGACAAAAGGGGTTTGATAGGTTCAAAGAAAGCTGGCGGTTTGTGCACTACAAAAGAAATGGGTCCTGCGAGTGTTCGGAGGAGGCTATAAATTTTGACGCGGTCTCGGCCGCGGCAGGTGAGGTGTAAAGATTGTATCGAAATTGCACTGTCGCAACATTCAGAATTGTCCAAAACCTCAGAAAATAACGGTATAAAAATATTTGGACCAACGTATGCATGTGTGTATGAACTTTTTCTTGTCCAGAAAAACGATTACGGGAGAGTGGGATACAATGTGTCACGGGGCACTGTGGGCCACATGCGGTTTCGCGGAGGTTTGTAGCTCGTAAATTCCGAAATTTGATGTGTTGGACTGCGATTTATATTTGGTTTCGTCAGGCCTAAAAGAAAGTCCATAGCAGCTCACAATGAATTATTCAAAATTAAAAATTGATTCGAGGCTTAGAAAAAAAATATTTCGCTCGCCGGGAAAACGTAAAATATAACGACACTTTTTGTAGCGGCTCAAGTTTTCGATCCTAATCAATAGTTTTATTATGTATGATGCACTCAGTGACTTGTGTTTTTCCATTCGTAATTTAATTAATAGTTATTTTCGTCAATAATCAAATGTTTTACTAGTGGGGTACAATGTGTCACCGAGTTGTGGAGCACAATGAGTCGACTTCTAATGATGAAACAAAGAAGTGATGATGCTCTGAAGAAGCGCAATGTGTCACAAAATTAATTTGAGCCTCAAAAAAAAAGTCCCTTTCCGGGAAAACGTTAAATATTGTGGGGCAATTGTGTTGGGCACAATGTGTGGTCAAGTTGTTAAGCACAATGAGTCGACTCCCAATGTTATTGGCAAATAATACCCGTTGTGAAATTATCGGTATGTATGAAAATCTGTAATCTATGTTAGAAAAATATAAGAGTTTCAACCGGCTCGTTGTACCCTACGTTTCGCAGCACTCGACACACTGTACCCACCTATCTGACACATTGTACCCCACCCGTGGGGCACAATGAGCCAATCCGCAAAATTTTTCGATCCCATTATTTTAGGATTTTTAATCTTTTTGCAAAAACTATGGTAGCTTTATTGTACGACCAAAGTTCTATAAAATTGGTTATGACGTTCTTTTTTCTAATCAGACTACTTTGGTACGAGTAGAAATTCGTTAGAAAAAGAGTGACACACTGTGCCCCACCTTCCCCTACACTATCGGCGATAGACTACTCTATTTTTACACACTTGCAGAGTCCCCTGGAACGTATGCCCAAATACAGAGAAATGTTGCACTATAAGTGAGTATTGCTTCAAATAGAGAGATTATATTCATAAGAATAACTGAGTATTTATTCAGATTTACAATGTGCTACGTTTTCATAATTTTTTCGCCATTATTGTTAACATTAACTCTGACGCGAGATCCACTCGTGGAATTTTTTTAATACTTTTATGCGCAAAATTTTCGGATGCTTTCGTGAACGTTGAAATGCAAAATCATGCACACGTACGTACAGAAATTTTATGCATTGTAATGTACTTTTTCCTCTCGTGAATCGCACGAATATTATAACTCGAGAGAAAAAATTGTTTCGTCATTGCGGAAAGGTAAAATGTAATATAAGAGAGCAATACGTGCTTCAGTTATTCGTCACAGGAAGACACGGGTGCCCGCATACTTCACTCGAGATTTCTGGAAATGCGAGTTTTCATTATAACGTTGAAGTTTGCATAGTTGAATGCAGCAAAAATTTATTCTTTTGAAATTCGCAATTTTTTTTTGTTAATTTAATCTGTGAAAATAATGAAAACGTTTTTACGTATTCTTATCAGAGTTTTACGACCTCGAGAATTAAAAAAAAAAAATTCAATAAGAATATAAATAAATAAATGAAAAATGGAGAAATAAAAAATCGTTGCATTGGAACAATGCAAACTTCAACGTCATTTTTTTTTTACTCTTATTTGATTCGTTGTTATTCGCATGAGATTACACGAGTTTCAAATATATACGTACACATATACAGTGAGTTAAAAAAGTATTTGCACACCACGTATTTTTCAAATTATCCTGCGAAATAAAATAAAATACTTTAGCATTTCTTGTTTTTTTTTCTAAGAAAAATAAAGTGTTCGATAAAAATTTTCGAAAAACATGCGACGAAACTATTAACGCTATCTAGTGGTATTCTTTCGTAAAACATAGCGCCGCTCCCCGCGTTAGTCAATTTATGATGGCGGTGTGAGCGACGCAATTGTTGTGACGGAAAAAAATTAAAATTGTGAGCTGTTGATCTAATTGTAAGGTAAGGTTGACTTTAAGCTTAGGTAACTTTTATTGTATACTGTCAGTTGCAATCTTTGTTGTGTTTGTGGCTTTATAATATGCTCAATTTGGTTTTTTGTCTGGCATAGTAACAGTGGAATACTTATAGGTTATATTACTGAGCAATGTACGAAAAAGTTGAGTTTGGGACAGGATGATTCCTCTCTAGGTGTATGAGATTATCCCTAGGGATCGTCTTAATTGTTGTTTTAATTGTATAAAAAGATTATCTATTTATGTCCAATCTACACTATCAATGTATAATTTATCTCACAAATAATAATTGATATACGTAAGTGATTTAAGACTGGCTGTAGAAGACTGGTTGAGTTTAATTCTAGTTGGGTGAGATAAAACTTATAATACAAACTGTAAGTTCAGTTTATGTTGTATACCGATGATTAATATATATATAAAGGGGTTGTAAACTTGAGCATATTTTTATTTATCTTTAGCTAAATTCTCCAAAATAAAAAAAAATCCCAAAATAGGGGCAAGCTGATCCGGTGATGATCTTGTCCATACCCTAGGGATCATCTTGGGCACCCCGGTGTTAATTTCCTTTTTTTTTCCTTGCATAAGAGTCATCTTGAACACCGGGGTGTCCAAGATGATCCTTATGTACGGTTTAAAAAAAAGGCAATGCTTTTTAATGAAACCCTAATAAATTGAATATTTTGAATATGCCAATCGCAAGCTAGATTTATACGCCAGTAGTAAACGCTTTCAGATCTTTTGTGATTTTTTGACTATGCAACATTAAAGATTTTAATTGACTATGCAACATTATTTGTTTACAGCGATAAACGCCAAAATGACTTATTTCTGGAAGTGGAAGAATTCTGGAAGAAAATGACTTATTTCTACGTAGTGCCTCGGAAGATGTAATTCTAAATATACAGTTAAAATTTCAAGCGAATCGGTTGAAATTTGTTTGAGTTATGAGTCCGGCCGACTTGAAAAATGTAGTTTCGAGATAAACGCGTTTAAAGTTAGTAGAAAGTCACGACGTGAATCAAGACGTATTGCGCTAGAATTCGAAAATCGAGTACTTAGAGATTTTCATACTCATCATCTTTTGGAATATAATTTTATAGGTACTAAGGTACATTTTTAACAAAAAACATCGATTTCAGGAAAATCCTAGCGTGCCCTAAGGCCTTAATAATGTTGAATATCTTTGTAATTACGAACATTCTCCCTTAAGGGTATCATCTCGCACACTTTTCCCCTAATCCATTTGTTTTAGATCATACAGCGAGACAGAAGAGCACGACAATGTTACACAACTTTTTATTTTTTTCTGGCAATTTGCCGCCCTTCAGCAAAATAGTTGTAAAACCTCGTATTATTCTTCATCCAACTTGTTTCCACTTCTAATTTATCTCGATAGGTACAGTTGTCCGTGGAAATTAAATCTCGAGATGCGTAATATTTTAACACGCGTAATTCGGACAATTTGTTGCTGCTATCGTGCTGCATACCTTTTCTTTCTCATTCTCCCCCCCCCCCCCCCCCCTCCCTCTCTCGCGCTCTGTTTTTATCTTTCTCTCTCTATCACTTTAACAACACAATTTTCCAGTATGATTAACTTGGATTTTTTTTTACGTCCAACGATCTTCTCGAGTGCTTGCACTCATATCTCCTGATTAAATTATACCAGACGGAGATGAGAAAATATTGCGTATGTGCTCAACGGAAATATGAGCACATGGTTCGTTCAAAGCATCGTGTATGGAAAAATTCAGCTTCCACTCGAGCATTTGCTACTAGAAATACTTACATTTGCATACGTTGAAACAGCTTGATGGGTGAACGTAAAATATAATGTATCATTGCCATTTATGTTTTACTGGATGACATCCAAAAGAAAATGTAACATCCAAACAGAAAGTGACATCTAAAAGGATAATCTAGATACCTTATATCAATACCTATAATCACCCTCATGTGTGTTCTACAATCTTTTTTAGTTTTTGATAAAATGCACTTTTCAATTTTTTTTTTTTCATTTTTTTTACTTCTGTTATTGTTATGCACTGTTAAGCAATAAATAATTGAGAGGAAAGTACATGCATAAAAATGAAAAAAAAACAAAAACTACGCTGTAGGAAGATTCGACAAAACGCAATGGTCAATGTTTTTTTATCGAAAATTAAAAAGAACGTAGAGTATATGTGGAGACGATATCTCACCAAATGCAAGTGGCCTATGATAATAAACCTTACGTCGTTTTGTACTGCGAGGAAGGAAGCCAAGATAATAACGAAGGTAAACATAATTGCATCGAAAAGATGATGAGAGCCTTGCGGCTGTAGGCTCGTGTTTCAAAAGAACCCGAGTATCTCGTACGCATTCAAGAAGCTTTGAAGAGAGCAGCCTGTAATTGAGCCGTTCGAGTGGCGCCGGTATTCATCACAGGCTAGAACAGTGCATCGGGTAAGGTCTTGAAAGAAAGTGAGGTTTGCTGGAAAGAGAGCGAGTGATGTGGAGAGAGGAAGAGTTTGCATAAAGGTGTGCGCATCTTCATTTACCCACGAACCGTCGGCGTGTGAAGGCTGATAAGATTATACGTATTTTGCTGGTAATACCGGTGGATTAAAAGTTCTAAAAAAGAATCTTACTTATCGGATCATGCAAATGGATCTGTCTGAAGATCTTAAAAACCGTAAAGATTATGAAGGACTTTTTGCGAAGATATTTTTAGGCTCACCTCCACCGGTCATTGGATTATTTGGCCTTTGAAAATTCATAATTACGAGTAAATAGAGGACAAGAGAAAAGAAGCACCGAGAGCAATATTATAACGAAGTGCTCACAAGATTAGAATGAAAGGAGAAAAATACTGCTCGAGTGAAAGGCAGAAAAATTAAGTGTGAAGAATGGGCACGTCTGGCAGTCGTTACTACGTAATAGGGTATTTTTCTCTACTTCTTGACTTCCGTAGATGAAGTTGTCCATCGCTAGTCGTTTCTAATAGCACAGGGATACATAGCATATCTAGAGGGTCTCTCAAAATGACCTGACATTTTAAATTGCGCGCCATTCTTTTTGTGGCGAACATCGAGTACTAATCTTTGTCAGCTGGCATCAGGAAGTATTGAGGTTTAGTCATGAAGCAATTGGACCCATCATTAATGAAATTAGTCCGCAATTATGCCAAAATTTTATTGAAAATTTCGTCAAAAGAGTGAACGTTTGAGAACAGGGACGAGGCGGCCAAGTAGCAGATATTGTGTTCCACACATAACCTCTATATTTGTACCCTATATTAAAATTAAAATATTCGTACTTTTCAAATGAATAATACGTTTTATTAATAAATTAAAATGTCAGGTCATTTTGAGACACCCTTCATAGGGTAACTAGTCGCGACGCAAACAAAGTTTGTGTTTATGTGGCCGGCATTCCACGAGGTTATACGGCATTTATTAAAAGTCTATTTTGTTGTACAAATATATTTCGTGTTACTTATTGTCGGAATACGGATGAATAAAAGAGATCTTAAGTACCTGCCCAATTTAAACCGTGTAACTATAAGAATTAATTTTTGAATGCCCGGAAACTGGACCCCATAATAGTCGGTTATAAGGACGTGTCTAAAAATTGGGACATTATAGTGCCCGAACGCAGGAACCTAACACTAATAGCTGTCCGGTAATGGGGACATTTACTATAATTCACCATCTAAATACATGGAAATTTTAATATTTACTATCCGGCAGTTAATGCAGGTGTTTTGAAAACTAGAACTTTTGAGCTTAATGTTAGTTCCAGTCATTGACTAAAAAAATGGTCTTCAAATAACTAATAAGTCCAACAATCTAGGGACGCTCTTAACCGTCCGAGCATTGGTACTGTTACCTTATATGTGGGCAGTGCAAGCAGTCGAGAATATCAAGTGCCCAAAACTTGAATGTGTTTGTCGAAGACCATAAACCCTAAAATATTGTCAACAGAACTATATCGCAAAGCCATATAGTTCTGTAGACAAACATGACATTGTATGATGTTGGAGTTGAAGGTTGGCACTTTTAGACTACTACTTCATTAATTGCCAACCCTGACCTCAGCCAATCATTCTACCACAGTGCTTGAGAAATATAACACATCCGAGTAAAAATTGTGCCAGCCTGTCTGAATTACGTGTTCGTAACTGACTCGCTCAATTAAGCTCATAAGAACTGACTAGCGAGGCAGCCTTATGACTGCCTCGCTATGAGCCAGTAATATTCTAAATATTTTTTATCCAGCCCTTGTCTATTCACTGCCCAATCAATTTTCACTGTAGATTCCGCTGCGTTACAATAAAAATGCCACCTAGTAACTAGGCGGTAGTGGACTAGCCAACCATGGTTACAAATAAGAGTGAGGTTATGTGACTACACCTATTATCTTCTAATAAATATCTCATGGCTGGCTAGCCAACTTGAGTTTCAAATGGCGTTGCAAATGAATAGAACTCTCAAGTGGGTATCTCGCCATGACCTAGCCAACACTAGCTAACTGAGGCTATGCAGCCCTTGGTTAATCACTGCTTAGCCGAACTTGATTACAAATGTCGTACCTGGCAAGCCAATGATCGTCACATATGAATGAAGAAAAAAAATCCTCAAATGGATATCTCGCGATGACCTAGCCAACACTAGCCAACTGCGGCTATATGCTCTTTGATTAGCCATTACCTAGTCGAGCTTGATTACTTTATATAATGTTTATATCCTCATTAGTAGTTTATATAATGGATAGCATTGGTTGCAGTAACATTAATTCGTCACTAGCCACAATAAATGTTTGGATAAACACAATTTGAGGTTATTTAATTTTATGCGAATCTAGCTCGCCATGAAAAGAAAAGTAATAAATCCGATAATGTTATTTAAATTTGCTAGTCCAGCTATTTCTTAATAACGCAACTTTTTGCGTGTGCAGACGATGCAAAATTAATAAATGAACTAAGTAGAACTGGCTCAGTGGACAACGTCGTGGATTTATCATCCAGAGGTAACGGGTTCGAAACCACGTCACACGTAAACGTTTTTTTCTGATATCATTTCAAATTAATCAATCAATATATTTGTCGCGCAAATATCATAACCAACATTTACAGTTGTAAAAAAAATGTTTGCACATTATCTGAAGAAGAAATATTACACAGCTGCGGCATAGTTTTTTTTTGTTTAGTCACCGCCTAATTTTCTGCGTCCAGTCACTAGACGATAAAAGCGTTACACGGCTGGACAGTTATTAGCTAAAACAGCTAGACAGTGGCGTTTTCAAATGGAATTTTACTAGCTCAGGGCGATGAGTTCTATTTTCCATTCGGGACACTACTTTCTTGCCTTATTCATTACTTTTTTCTCTCTTTGCTTATATCCTCTCGGGATCAAATCCTAAAGTCAACGCGGACGAAGTTTCGAGCAAAAGTTTGTATATATGTACATATAAAAACAGTTGAAACTCTGTCAACTTAGCAGAAGCCACAGTTGGGGACGTGGGGACGAGTGAGCCAATTGCGAGTAAGGAATGACGATAGGAACGCCCCTTGTCGCGCATACGTGACTGGTTAACGGACGACTCCCACTTCGGATCTCCCCAATCTCTTCTCGTTGCATTTGAGGTCTGTCACTATATTCGTAGACGTAATCGCGTCATTGATTAGATCTATCTGATTCGGTACCCGATAAGTTAATTATGACAAAGGGATGACGGCGTAGACAGCTCTGTTCGACGAAGTGTATTCAAGACCATAGATTCGTCATGTTTTCGCTTGGCCATCATGCGACATCCGTTACTATCTCGATGTGGCAATTCTCACTCCGCCAGCGTATGGTATATACGACGGTGTAATGAATCAAAGAGAATCTGAGAGGGTGGCACAGTGGTTTCAGTGCAAAGCTTGTCTTACAAGGTGCTGACCACCTTGGATCATTGCCGGGGTATATCCTGTAGCACTAAGAATCTTAACCGACGTATACAAAGCGGCAAACAAAAAAACGTCTTTATCCTGAGGAATATTCATGCTTCGTGTGTGTAATGGAATCGTGCAGTTTCGGCACATGCGCCAAGAGTCGAGATCGCTTTGCTCGTAGGTTAATATACTACGAATTTAAATGTTTCCGGATAAGCGGATGCAAAGTTTCGCCACAAAATACGTAACCAAGTTTTCAGGAAAACCATCCGATCCAATATACCCTGTAACGAGTTTTCAAGGATTGCGGGAAAGCTGTGCCAGACGAGGAAAATTTCTCATTACCGTATAGCCAGTATAATCAGGATTGAACTTTTTTACTCGGCGCTTTCCCGGTACATTTGAAAAGTCAAAACAGATCATGTGGCTGCAGGAAGATAAAGAAATAAATAATGATGAAATACCTGTTCGTCAACTATCGTAACATGCCTGACAAACTACGAAAAATGTCATCTGTTTATAACGAAATAGAAGAGAGGAATGAAAGAAAGACAAACGTGAATAGTTCTAATAAAACATTTAATATGACATCCACTATTAGACAACATCGATTAATTTACCTCGGATTCTGGCGATTGAACTATGAGCGATGTTCTCGGTGGTTTTTCCGGTGGTACCTTCTTCAAAGTGCCGGTAATATTGCCAGATCCCGAAATCGTTGCTGCGTTCGATGTACCCGACGCGGATGCAACGATCGCAACGTTTTCAGGAACGTCCGACGCACAGGTCAATCGATATTGCAACGAGCTACGAGCCCCCTCGCTCCGATCAAATTCGGCGCTGCTTGGTAAAGTTAATTGCACAATGCCCGTAGAAGAATCGGCAGAGTCAACAAGCGGCAAACGAGGCGATAAACGCTCACAGCCCAAGGATTGACAAGTTGGATTTTGCAAACTCTGAGCCGAGACGTAATTTGGAACGACATGAAGGGACTGGCGATGAGAAGTCTGCTGTTGTTGCTGCTGATTTGGTATGCTTGACACCTTTTCGGTGACTTCTAAGAGATGATCCGGCAATGTACTCATTTTTATCTGATGCATATCACCGTGTGAACTTTTAGGCTGATATTCCGTTGTTTGCCGCATACTTTTTTCTCCTGGCTGTCTCTCCTGGAGATACTGAAATCTTACGTGCAGATCCGTCTGATGTTGTTGAAATAACGCCACCTTATCGAGAATTTGATTTTGATTCTGTAGGCATTGCAATCTAGCTTGGAGGTCACTCTGTTGACGTTCAAATTGACTTAATTTTTCCGATATCATATCAAGACTCTGCTGATTCTGCATTTGCTGAGTCTGCTGCTGTTGATGCTGCTGATGTTGCTGCTGCTGTTGGACTTGAAGTGCATCGATTTTGTCGTTCTGCGTTTCCGTTTGAGACTGAAGATTATCGGCCTGACTCTTGCTGTGAGTCAGTAAACTCGACGTAAGATTGTGACACTTCCGATGACTGTGGATTATATGATCTGTATGTTCCACGTTGCATTTAGATGCGTTATTGTCACCGAAATCCGTAACTACCGTCAACTGCAATGTCTTCGTGTCCAATTTCGCTTCGCTCAGAGCTGGATACTGATGGCAAATATTTGGGCTCGCTCTCTGCGAGTTTATAGTACTGCCTATGGCTGGTACCAAATTTGCCACTGATCCTGTGATTGGTTGATCATCGAAATCCTTCCTGGAAAGTTCCATATGCTTCGTAAGATCAGCACTAACGTGACGCAAATGTCTTCGCTGCTCCATAATACTGCTTTGTGTTATATTGGATATCGGTTGAAAAGCTGTTTGTGGCAACCGGGGATCCTTTCGCAACTCTTCCGCTGGTAAAATTGTCCTCGGATCGCGTCGTTCCTCAGATGGATTACGTGAGCGTGGGCTTGTTGAGAATATTTGGCCGGTATATATGCCTCTCTCTAATTCTTGACGTTGTCGCTGTTCCGCCCATATAGCTAATTCTTGTCTCGTTTTTTCGAAGTTTTGATTGCCAAAGGATGGACTCTTCTGGGCTGCGCGATCGCTGGACGGATCCCTGATCGGTACAAATGGCATAGGTGATCTCCGAATGTCTTCGATTCTCTTGGCTTCAACATTCATTGGCGATCTTCGATGTTCCTCGAAGTAATCCGACCGTCTATTCTCCTGAGTCGATATTGTTCCTCCACGTTGATTTGGACTGACGTTGCTCCATTCGGGTTTCCTTTCGGGCGCAATACTTTTTCTATTCTCCTGTCGAGAATCAAAATTCATGGGTGACACACGCAAAACAGGTTCGACCCGCCTAGGTTCCACCGGAAGCACCTGGGTACTATCCTGTCGCTTGCGATCTCCAAGTGAAGCCGTTTTGCGAGCGGCCATTGTTTCCTGCTGAATAGTATCACCCGGAAAAGTAAAAGTTATCGTATCATTGCGTCTCTGAAAGCTCGTTGTAACGTCCACCGAAACTGACTTTCTATGCTCGGATCTTGACACGTAGAAACCGCATTCGGATGCGGCTGCATCTGCAGCCTTTTCCCTCGTCACTTGTTCACCGTTCAAGTCGACGTAAAGACCGTCCTGTCTTGTCCTCGGATTCTGATTTATGGGTGACAAAAATCGCCGTTCCTGTCCATCGGGGCCGATTTGACTGCCAGCTATCAAAAGCGTCGCTTCACCTCGTATTACCGGCTCCTGAGACACTTGGGGATTTTGAGCAATCGGAGGTTCATACTTTGGCGGTAGCGAGGCTGTTGTCTTTTGCGCGGCTATATCAGCCGTCCCTGGCTTTCTGTGATTCGGATCACCGTGGGTTGTTATTTTCGAGTTACCCCTAGGTGGTACCATGGGTTTTGGTCCACGCCCACCAGATTTTTCCGATCCTGCTATTACGTTTTGGGCGATCGGCTGAATAATCGGTTGCGCTTGATATTGTGACAGGTCTTGCGAGAATCTCTGTGGATTTGGCGACTGTTGTGTAAACTGTTGCGGCTGATACATCGTTCCGTGAGTATTGTAAGGAATGGGATTCATCACTGTCTGAGGATATTGACTGTATGAATATTGGGGTTGGCCCGACGCGAATTGTGCGTAACCCGGGGGTGGCTGACTAGGCAAGACCACCCCGGTAAAGTAAGGTGGCTGCGGACTCGTTGACTGTGGGTGCAATTGTGAGCTACCGTGTTGAACAGTAACGTAAGGACCAGTCCCGGTGAAAACTGGATTTCCGGTACTTTGAGAATGCGCGTAGAGGGTGGCTCCAGCCTGTTCTCGATACGTGACGTCCCTCGATACGTAACCAGCCCGATCCCCGTAGTCTCTGACTTGCTGCTGCTGTTGCTGTTGCGGTTGCTGCTGAGGATAAATCTGAGATCTTACCTCGAACTGACCAGCCCGAAGCTGAGCATATTGTGGCACCTGATCGGTCAAGTATTCCGTTACAAAGTGCGGCTGTGCTTGGACCGGAAGTGTTTGTGTGCTCGTCTGTGACACATGCTGCACTCTTTCGTTCGAAGATTTCTCTGGTTGATATTGTGATGGTGGTAATTGGGCGATGATCGGATGCCGGTCTTCCGGTTGACCCGCGGTTGATGGACGTCTCAGTGTAGGATACTGGACAGCCTGTTGTGGCCCGGTCGAATACTCCGGCGGTAAATCACTTAAGTTTGCCGAATACTGCAAAGGAGCTCTTGATTGTTGAGCTTGTTGAAAGGCCCCCACACTACTTTGATTTCGCTCGTGAACACTGAATCTGTCGTAATCGATCGTTCGATTCTCGAAGCCGTTCGACATATCGGCTTTAGCGTTATCAGCCGTCTTCATTGTATCCGTACGACCGTTCTGGCAAGCGGTCTGCGATGTCGATCCTTCGCTCTGCTGTACAGAGTCACTTTGGTAATCAGCTGAACGTTGTTGTTGATCTTGATCTTGGGCCTGGGTTTGAGGCCCGTTAGGCCTACCAGAGCCGGACTGCGACATTGCGGCCCCCACCGACGGCCTTCCGCCGATGTAGCCGAGGATTCGTCCCAGACCGCACACCGTGGCGACTTACAACACACTTCAGAGCAAAAATTTTTATACGACTACATAAGCGGTATGTCTATTTCTTTTCTATTTTCTTCCGTTCTCTGTAGCGATACTTTATCGTTTATTGAAAATGTTTACGAACGTAGGTTCAAGATACGTTTTTCGCCTACTAACGCTCTGATTTTCGCTCACTTTTTCATCAAGGCTTTCGGCATCTATGGATTGCCCAGTTCTACTTTGATAATACTTCTTCTCTTAGTCGCACACTTGAAGGAGACGGCAAAATATATTCGCCTCGTTCACGGTGAAGATTTAATTCTTCACAATCGCCCGAATTTTCTCGAGCTTTCTTCGATCACATTCATCGAATCCCCTTACCGTTCTCTATCCAAGAAGTCCACCTCTGTCGTCCCCGATCGTCGTCTTTTTCGGTTCTTCAAAGTTTGCTCAATGAATAGGGATCACGGGGGTTTTCCGCAAACTCGCTGCCATACTTCTCCCGTAGTATAGAAGATTCCCTCGCTTTGTAAACAACTCACCCTTACTATCAACTTCGTGAGCGCCAAGATTAATGCTTTCCAGATACGGATGTCTACCGTACTGCTTGAACTCAAAATCTCGTAATGTATGCACTTTACTCTTCTCTCCTTTCTTCGTCTTTTTGTCTTTGCTCCTTCTCGCCGTACTTTGAATTCATACTACTTGGTGATTTGGAATTCGTCACTCGTAAAAATCCATCCGAAATTGTATATAAAAGTAGTCCCGTATATCTACGAACAGCAATTTCAATAATATCGTAAGTTTGATTTATCATGAACTTCGAAGAACGGCGGGTTAGTCAATTTTTCAAAGTACTCAGAACCGAGTTAATTTTTGATTACTTTTTTCCTTTTTTTTTGTATCGCCAACTAGTAATGACGTTTTTCCCTTTAATAATTGAGCTTCTTAGGTAGTAGATACTTCTGTAATTATTATCCACAATTTTATGGCATTTACATATTTCCACATTGGAGCCATTTATTTTTACTACATCAACGTCTCGCGAACAAGGTAGAATTTAGAAATTCGTGCACTCTCCTTTGCTGCGTTTTAGCTTTTCACAGGCTGTCAATGTACACGTCACTTTTAGTCATTTTAATTACTACGTCGGGTTTCATAGAGTTTCGGCGAATCATACGTCAACAGCATTGTCGTTTTTATGACATAAGTCACCGGCAGAGCCAAGTACTTCTCAATATCCGTTGTCCACCAGTTGGTTGAGGAATTTGTGATTCAGGTAAGCCTATTGAATTTGAATCACGGCTCGTCGATCCTCGGGCGTTATGAATCACTGAGCTTATCTGTAAAATAACAAACATCCTTTTTGTCGTATGGCGCAATAAACGCGCACTGACTATTACGTTTGTATAGTGTTCTAACGCGTAATAATCGTTTTCCATTGTGCTGCGTATGCGTGCGTTTCCGCCTGCATGCTCTCGTGTCGACAAAGTATAATGTGCAGAACGTGTATTGCCAAAAGGGTTTGGCAGAATGTTATAGACTCGCCATAATTCAATTAACAGAGCAAATTTCACTGCCTTCAGATGTCCAATTCCGGTAATTACCTTAGATGCAGATAATTTTTATTGCAATTGCTGTTTGGTCAAACTACCCGCGTACAATGAGCGTGGGATGATTTTTCCCCTAAACATTAGTATTGTTCATTTCAAATGTTAATTTTTTTCATTCAGCTCTTTCCGGTGCGTCGTATCCTTTCTAAAATCGACGAATCATTCAATATCTAGCGTACGTTTGATCTCAAAGTCGTTGAAGAAAAAAAAAGATTCTTCATTTCATTGGTCGAAGCTCCGATTAACCGCAGTAGTCTTATCGAATAAAAAAGTTCAATATACCTATACTGCCGTCAAATGGAAGAAGGCTGCGTCTACAGATGATGTTTTGGGATAAATAGCAAAACGTAACTTGTTGATATTTCATAGCTCTGGGATGCAAATACCTATAACATTTTGTACTAGTAAGATGGGCGCTTGTTTTACTGTAAAAAAAAATAATAATATTAATTTCATAGAAATTGAAGAAGTTATGATGAAAAATCATAGTAGCGCTATTAGAATTTGCATTTTAATAAACTAACACTATGTCAATACTATCTAAAAGGCATCTACGTAAAAATCTCGAATTTAATTAGTTGATACCATAATGAAGCTAATTACAGCATTTATTTCAATAAAACAAAAATAAGAATTGACACATACGTTTATTGAGATGACAAATTAAGCTGGCAGATTTTTTTTTTTTTGTAGATTTAAGCGAAGTTTCTGGCAAATTCTTCCGGAACCTCTTTCGGTTTTCAGGAAGAATTTTCCGTAGATTGTGGAGAATGTTTTCTTTTTTTGCTTGTGGAAAGCCGACTGGACCATTTTGCGCATCTGGTAATCGTATACTGTCCTTTCTCATATTGGCGGTTTTCAGGAAGTTAAAATCCTTATGTTCCTCATTGTCGTCATACGTTAACTTATATTTAAGTATGAATTCGCCCCGAATAGCCTTTAAGCACACAATTTTTGCGAGATGCAAATGATTCGGGTGCTTGAACTTTAGGGAAGACGAATTGAAACGAGATGAGAAAAAAAACTGACATGAGAAATGCCGGATCTGCAATAATGGCGGAGGCGTTAAAGGGTTAAAAGGCGGCAACTACAAAAACAGATAAAAAAAGGCGTCAACTACACGTAGATGCTGCCTTTTTGTCCTGTATTCTACAGACGTCGCCTTTTTACTTTTTATCGAGTACGGAAAGTTTGCAGAGGCGGCCATTTTCCCATCCCGAAATCATGATTAGGAGTGTAATTATCGCTTTATTTAATATACAGAACAATGGGAATTTTTGTACTTGATTCCAGCGGTATCAAAAATGCATTATCGATTTTTTTTTGTACAAGCCGCCTTCTTCCATATGATGTCAGTATATTCTCATGTCGACTTATACCGGCTGGAAATTGAGGGAAATTCTGACGAGGGTGCAAACACGAAACTCGACAACGCGAAGTATTACGTACATCCGGTTAAGGCGGAAGATCGTTGACACAGATCATAGCACAGCACGCTCCGTTCTCGAGTGAATCTCATTGCAGGTTCAACCTCGACGACGAACATAATTCTTTCGGAAAGCACCCTGCCATTGCTCCTTTCCATCCGGAAATAAAATGCCATATCATCATTCACAAAGAATTTCATACCGCAAAGCACTTGCGGAAATTTAATTAGGACATTCTGCCCATGCCAAGGGCTATCCCCGCGAAGTAACGACATTCTGCCCGTCGAGCCTGCGAGTCTCTTTATAATTAATATTTGCGACGTTCGAATATACGTAAATCTCGACAAATCCTGATCCACTGTACCGTATCCATTCACGATGCTACATGACGTGTGGGTGCATATATTTATGCACTCAAAATCTACATATATCAACGGGGAGACATGTTTACATATACAGACACGGTAAATGACTATTCAGCAGTTTCCTGATTCAGGAGCAATCTCGGTCACACGTTTCCTCCACTCACATCGGTCAAATCTCATCTATAAATTCTAGATTCGCAAGCTACGTCAAATAGGCGAATTCGATTATCGCCCATACCTCCATGCAATCACGTCATTGCGCGACGAAGCTTGTTACAAATATTAATTTGCATAATACCAATAGGCAATGCCATTAATTGTCACCGATACTTCAAAGGTATATTTATAATCAATGCAGATTAACATTAGAAACAAATAAGCAAATTAAAAATTATCTAGCTTATATTTATACGAGCTTTTACCCGTGACCTCGTCCGCGTAGATTTCGGATATGAACTTTGTTTGATGTAAAAAGGAGACGGTTAAGTTGGTCTGTTTATCTATGACTTTTCTGATTTCGCCAACTTAAATTAACGCGATACGCTTTTTTAATGAATTTACTGTTCGAAAATATATATATGAAGTTATAGTTATTACGCGTGACTTCCTCCGCGAGGAATTTATGACGCCGTGGGGGTGTAAATATTAGATTGCTTTTTAGAATATTTCCTTATAAACAATATTTTTTTTTTTATTGCACGGCACCAATGTCACCAGGCTCGTGGGCGTAATTACGCGTAAGCAAGCTACGTAAGATTTCAAACTGACGCACAGCAAGAATAGGCTGTGCGTTTTCTGTCAGATAGTGAGTCAGTCAAGGAATATTTTAAGAAAAAAAAAAACCGAAATTAAAACTCACATTCAAATTCAACCTCGTTGAATTTTGGAAAATGCTGAAATATGTGCTGCATTATTTGCATTGTAAAGTACTTATGACAAATTTCAAGTAGCATCGACCAAAAAAATATTCTTTTCTACACAAACTTTTCCACGCCCTTGCAACTCCTTAAGAGTTAAATTTTGGGAAAAGCTGAAATTCGTGTTTCATTATTTGTATTGTAGAGAATTTATGCAATTTTACAAGTCAATCCGACTAAAAAAATATGTTTTTCTATACAAAATTTTCCATCCCCTTGGCTGACAACAATGTCAATGGCTGACAACATTTGAGAATTTTAAAATATTCTAATAATGGTCTTCATTCATAAGCCATATACGACTATACGTGCCCATGACTATACGTGCATGATCAATCGGTCAAAATGGGGCCCGAGACCGAAATAATCATTCCGTGAAAAAAAAAAAAAAACTTTTTGATTGAAGTTATATTTAAAATAAAAAAAAATGCACGTATTCCCGTGCGGTAAATTGGCAGGGTATACCTAATACAATTCGGGGCCATCAATGGATTAATTGTCGATTCCATAGTAGGGTTTTCCGTAAAAGAGCCGAACTGGGCCCCTATTAGAGAATGGTAGGGTAAGTAGATTGACTAAAACTATGGTATAAGTACGAAAACCAAGTAAAGGTCTTTAAGGTGTGTAGTTGTAGATTCCCTAGTAGCCATTTCCCCAATCCTACTAGACTTTCCTATTATAGGGGCAAATCAGTATAAATTGCTTGACTAAAGAATTTGTGGCATAATAATTGTCGAGATCGATTAAATATATTAATTAAACTATGCGTTTAGTAGATGAGCTGTGATGCCTTGAACCAACGCGCATGCAGTGCGTTCGTTGGAACAACGCGGGATCAAACGTCTCAAAATATGCGACAGAATTCAAAGCCTCAAATGTATTGAAGTAAAACATTTCTTTTTCACATTACACGCACACGCACGTACGCATATGGCTGCAATAATTTGTTATGAGGCACCGTTGAGGCAATTTTAAAGGCCCTGGTTATTTTGCCTTCAATGGCCTACGGTAGCAAAGTGTGACCGGCCACTGATGGCCCGTGTGAGGCTTCCAGACAAGGGCCTTAATAAAGTTAGAGAAAATTAATATGGGCCCGATCAAAGCCCGAACTCAATTTCCACATGGGTTGACGAACGAACATGTTACACTCACAGTCTCGTAAGTCTCACTATTATACCTGAGTCAGTATTATTTGTGCTCACTGATACGAGACAATACAAAGTATAAATTCGTCAGGTGAATACGCAGAGAAGGATGTATATTTTCGGAAATACGTCGAAGATTCGGTCGTAGCCGTATACGCCTGGCAACCGTGGTTTCTATGTGGAAAAAGCAAAAGACCGCGAGAGACGTCAATAGCGCACGGGGGGGGGGGGGGGGGGGGGCGTTACGGACGGTAAGTTTGGTGAGAGGAGAATATAGAAAAAGTTTGCCGGCTTTGCTGCAAGTGAAACGTTTACGCTCCGCATTTATACATATAGTACGGTGCACTGATCCGATATGATACGCACGAGGAAATCTCGGCAATTCCGGTGAACCGTAAGTAAGCGAATATCGCGTTATCCGACAAAGCTCAACCCAACGTCCGTTATATTATACATAACGGTTAAATGCCCTGGTTTCTTTTTTTTTTTCTTCTTTTTTTGTCAATGTCGTGTCATGTTTCGTCCGTGTATTCAAGTACTGTCAACGTCGATTGATTCTTACGTTCACCCACTCGACAGACTTTTTTTTTTTTTGATAAAAGGATTTATTGGTTTTATGGGGAAATTACCGTGAGCACTTAGATCATCGTAGGCACTAATACTTTTTATTGGAAACTGCAAATGCCGTATCGCTTCCCGACTAAAGCGCATAATAATTTCAAAAATAATAAATTCATTTGTAATGGATTTTTATTTTCATATTTAGATCCCGTGCGTACATACAAAGAAACAAATCCTGCTCGATTCATTCACCCGGGAAGTGCGTTTAAAAATAATCGAAAAAGACGCAAATGGAAAATGTGCCAAAATCTTCGTCTTTGAAATTCTGCCAGAAATCGAAAAATAATCAGAGCTCGATTAATCAAACGGCATTTGAAAAATGATACAATTATGAAAAGAATGAGCACAGAGTGAACTTTTAAATGGAAACTCAAGAACAATGACGGGCAATCCAATAAAAACACCAATTTTTTGTCAAAATATTTTAAAAAATGAATTATTAAAATCAGTCCATATCAACGTATTTTTACCACCTGAATACGAATCCACCATTTACTTCAACTTTTGAATTTGTGTTGAGGAGAATACTGGGTGAAACTGCAAAATCATCCCTTCACGTGGTTTACTCTAAAGCAGTAATTCCAAACCTTTTTATGCCCCGAGACCACTTTGATGTTTTTGTTTATAGCAGGGACTACCAGGATCAAGAACTGTGTTAATCTTGAAATGAACTCAAATTAAAACAATCAACATATTCTTTGAATATAATAGTGACGTGTTTTGAGAGTGGGCACTATTTTAACCCTTTAACAGCTGAGTTTTTTTGGAGCGTTTGGCAAAGTTGGAACATTGTGAATCTGAATTCATGAGTACACAATGTAAGATAAAAAATTATTCGAGAATTGTTCTACCCTTAGAAACTACCCCCAAATGAAAAAACCACCCCAATCGCTTGAAAGCATCTTAATTTCATTTCCCATCGTTCATTTCTGCCAGAAATTGAGGAAAAGTCATTCCAGAACACGTAGTGGGATTCTGAAGAACTTACGGATCAATCAACCCTTATGAACTACCCCTCAATTGAGAGAAATTCACCCCCCAATGCATAAAATGTTATCATCTCATTTTCTGTTATTTTATCCTGATCTGAATCGAAATATTCAGATCAGGATAAAATAACAGAATATGCATATGTGTTCCAGAACACATAAGCATATTCTGAAGGACTTACGGATGATTCGATGTTTTGTTACTGTTGGGGATAGTTTTCGAATCGGATGTTCTTGATACACATTTTCCTTGCGTTTTCGAAAATATATATGAACTGAACATCAATGGAAGTGCATTTTTGGGCACATCACCACTGCTAGGGGCGGTTTTTGATGTTTTGTTACTGTTAGGGGTAGGTTTTGAATCGGATGTTCTTGATACACATTTTCAATGCGTTTTCGAAAATATATATGAACTGAACATCAATGGAAGTGCATTTTTGGGCACATCACCACTGCTAGGGGCGGTTTTTGATGTTTTGTTACTGTTAGGGGTAGGTTTTGAATCGGATGTTCTTGATACACATTTTCCATGCGTTTTCGAAAATATATATGAACTGAACATCAATGGAAGTGCATTTTTGGGCATATCGCCATTTCTAGGGGTGGTTTTCGATATTTTATTACTGTTACGGGTGGTTTTTGGTCCGGACCTTTTTGCTACGAATTTTCGATATTATTTCAAAGCACACACTTGAGATCGCGATTCTAAAAAAAATTATGCCTGAAAGTTATGCTCATTTCTCATTTTTTCGCAATTTTCGCACTTTTTGACAGGGTGTGAAACTGAAGGGGTGCAACCCTTGCGTTTGCCGAATTTTTCATGATTAGACTCATCCTTCATCTTCAAAATGTGACCTTAACGATGTCGATATGTTCATTTTTCTGGAAGTGACGATTTTTCAAAGTAGGTGAGACGTATGTGTCCCACCAGCCGTCAAAGGGTTAATATGATAAGAATATAATGATTAGAAAATTACATATGGCTTTCATCAATGTGCGTTTTGAGTTTGCATCTCCTTGACAAGTTGGTAAAATCCTAGGGTTCATATTTTTGCTCAAAGCTACAAGCACATCATCACTTGCTTTCAATCAACTTGTTTTTAATTACAAACAAAGCTGAAAATCTTTGTTCGCATAAATAAGTTGTGGAGAGAATTATAAGACAGTGCAAGGCGATTCCCCGAATTTTGAACTTTCTCTGCAAACTCTCGAAAATTTTTAACACTCAGGCCCTAAAAGTTAAAAAATTTTCACGTTTGAATGAAACTCTAGGTGGACCACTGGTTGGGAACTAATGCTCTAAAGAGTGGTTTCAGCCGGTAACAGCATTTTTTTCACCGATTAAAAAATTTGTATCTAATAGTTTTCAATGCTCTACATGAATTTCCACTAAATCGAAGGCGGACACCAAAGTGTTGTTCCTTGCGAGTAGGCATTCGTAAAAATAATTGCAAAAATGTTGATGCACGTGATTGTTCGGGACATTTTTTTGGGACACTTTAATAAACGTTTAGAAAGAGCGAAAAGGCCATAAAAAAAGATTAAGTACGAAGTATAAATTCGTCAGGTGACACAAAAAATATCGTCATACTTGGAATAGATTTAACATTTTTTAAAAATCATTTAAAAATCTCACTATATTTTCTTAAAAAAAAACTGACGTCTTTATACCATTATTCTCGTGGTCGTATCGCTTCGAATTTCCCTCGAGTACTCGTGTATCCCATTCGATAGGGAAAAGAGAAGAAAAAAAAAACAATGGCGCACACAAGATTATTCCTTCGAGTACTCCCTCTTTTATTTCTTCGGCTTGTGAAACAAAATGTCCTTCGTCGTTTGCCAGAGCATCTCGAACACTAGCATGTGCGTTGGCATTGACGGGGACGATGACGAGCACTTGCGAACGACAACTTTCGGTAATAAAAATTGGCGTGGGATACTTTACGATCCTCGTAAATGTCGTTCTCTAACGAGGTTTGACTCGTGCATGGGTTCTACGAGGGGAAAAATGCGACATCCCGATCGCAGAATCTCGAGGGTGCAAATATATGCGTTACGAATCTCGTCTTTTCTATTATCAAAGCCATCGCCCAATAAGCTCAAAACAGATTTTTCTGGATTCCGTAATGTCTTTTTTTTCTCCTTCAATTATTGTGCATAGGTAAGCATCGCTAATTGCAAAATCAATCTCTAGTATTTGTGAGGCTCGATTTATAAGCTCAAATCTCCAAGCAGCCTTATCTAAAACTTTGATGGAAGTATTTATAACCTGCGGCTGAATTTTTAATACTGCATAATTTAAATAAAATCTTATTTATTTGGAATAAGATTTTTTTCAATTACAGTAAGCGTCAATCAACCGGACAGGCTAGGAGCGAAGAGTCTACGGATAATCGAAAACCATGGATAATCGGAATTTATATAATGTTTTTTTTTTTTTGGTACAGTATTATGAAAAATACAATATACAGGGTGTCCCTCTTATCTCTGCCACCCGAAATAACTCGGTAATTATCGACGTCACAAAAAAATGTTCCAGACAAAAGTTGTACAGTGTGAAGGGGGCCATCAAATGTGACCAATGTTTTTTTATTTCGGTGGAGGCGCTGACGCCTCCACCGAAATGAAAAAGCATTAGGGGGTCAAAGTCTTTCAAGGTCATTCAAGGTCAGTATCGATGATACAAATCTAAATATCTCGGATCACTACCAAATATTTGGTAGTGATCCGAGATATTTAGATTTGTATTTCATTTTAATAGGTGTTCTTGAATGACCTTGAACGACTTTGACCCCCTAATATTTTTTATGCGGCTTGAGGTGCTCCACAAGATGATTGAAAAAAAAATGTACCATTCCATTTTAAAAAGTGGAGGTGACCTTCACTGTGCGTCAGCGCCTCCACCGAAGTAAAAAAAAAATTGGTCGCATTTGATGGCCCCCTTCACACCGTACAACTTTTGGCTGGAACATTTTTTTGTGACGTTTGATAATTACCGAGTTATTTCGGGTGATCGAGATAAGAGGGACACCCTGTATATACGAGCTTTTATAAAGACTAATACGACTACGGTATACATTTATATACTTATCACTCGCTTATTTAGTTTCTTTTCTGAGAAGAACATGTTACTTTAGTCTGCTCCTGACTTCTACTTTGGTTTATTGCTATTACTTCCCGACTAGACATTTTGATCCGGTAGACATACGGCAGAGATCGAGCGTGCTTTATTACGGTACGCGGATATAGACGGACGGCGGTCTGATAGCTATCAGCTCCGTATTGAGGCTGCCTACGGCGAAGACAGCCAAGGAATGGGCTAAGGACAAAAGTGAAATTATTTAATAAAGTATAATTTCAATTATTATCAATCGAAGAATCAAAGTCCAACAAAAGATGGCATGACTGTAATATCTAAATAAAGAGTGTCTCAAAATGACCTGACATTTTAAATTGCGCGCCATTTTTTTTGTGGCAAACATAGAGTACTAATCGTTGACAATTGGCATCGGGAAGTATTGAGGTTTAGTCATGGAGAATTAGACGATCGAAGAATGCATAGAAATTGTGAAAATTCACTGTGAAACAATGCAGTTATTGCAGATGAAGTTTTATGGTCGTGTTATCTCGCGCCGCGACGGTGTGAATTGGCCACCAAGATCGTGCGATTTGTCGCCATTGGACTTCTTTCTTTGGCGTTTTCTGAAAGGAAAAGTGTATGCCAATGATCCATAGACCATTCCGGAGCTCAAGAACGCAATTGGACGCGTCATTAATGAATTTAGTCCGCAATTATGCCAAAATGTTATTGAAAATTTCGTCAAAAGAGTGAACTTTTGAAAACAGAGACAAGGCGGCCATTTATCGGATATTGGGTTTCACACATAACCTCCATGTTTGTACCTTATATTAAAGTAAAAATATTCGTACTTTTCAAATAAATAATACGTTTTATCAATAAATTAAAATGTCAGGTCATTTTGAGACACTCTTTATTAGTGACGGGAGCCCGGCACGGTTCATCCGCACCCAGTTAATCGAAGTTTTACTATATGTAGAATTAAAAATGAATAAAATCATTTGATTTTTGTGAATTATTCAAATTTGTGAAAATTAAAGGAAGAGCTTCACGATAATTGTGATTTAGTTTTCCTCCATTCTACTTTCGTACACAAGTTTCTCAATTCGAAGTATTTACGAGCACTCGAAATGCATTATAATGTTAAACATCAAGTTCATTAAGGCCTTAGGCCACTCTAGAGGCAAAAAAAGGCATATTTTGTGATTTTTTTTCAGCGAAACCATAAAATAAATCGAAATAACAAAATAGGGGTTTTATTATACACGTAATTGACTATACAAAATTATTTTTTCACAGCGATACATGTCAAAATGGCGACTGTGCAGCATTATTCCGATAACGCCTTTATTTCTGAAAGTTCAACCGCCGGACCAACAGCTCCTATAATTTTTCAGTTATGATGAGAAAATTAAGTTTTTTCGATTATATATAAGAATAGCTATAGAAGAACGTTGGATATTTTTGATATATCGTTTTTTGTCAAAATGTCGCATTTCTAAAACAAAAAGTATAAAATGCAATGAGAAAATCGTCAGAAAATTGTTTATAAAACAGGAACTATACAATATAATAAAAAAAATCCTACGTAGTGCCTCAGAAAATGTAATTCTAAATATACAGTTAGAATTTCAAGTGAATCGGTTGAAATATGTTTGAGTTATGAGTCCGGTCGACTTGAAAAATGTAGTTTTGAGATAAACGCGTTTAAAGTTAGTAGAAAGTCACGACATGAATCAAGAGGGGTTGCGCTAGAATTTGAAAATCGCGTAGTTAGAGATTTTTCACACCCATAATCTTTTGGAATATAATTTTATAGGTCCTAAGGGTACATTTTTAACAAAAAAAAATCGATTTTTGGTAAATCCCAGAGTGACCTTAAATTGGGTTTGAAAAAACCATGTAAATACTCTGTAAGATGTATAGTTAGAATTTCTACTTCCGAGTAAATTAGATTTACAAGCAATGCGGTTCAAATCCATTCATCGGAAGGTTTCTCAAACTCCCATACCATTTTCATTATGAGTGTTACAGATTTTTTTCTTGTCGTTTCTTTCTACCCGATCGTGTCTTCTTGTTCATCTTCATAAAAATGATCTTACAAACGATTTGTCTCCTTCATAACGGAACTTGTATCTTCTACTGCAATCTGCTCTTGTTTTTCTTTTTTCTCTTTCCTGGACTGTCAAAAAGAGCCCCGAGGCTGTGTCTCGCCGTTATTCTCGACACTCATCTTCGTTTTTCAATCGGAACGAAAAATGTCGCAACTACAAAAGCAGCGTCTTCGAACGATCGGCGGAAAGCAAGTTTACGAAGTCAGAAAAGCGGCAAAGCGCTGATACGCGCGTTGTACAAACGAAAATGAGAATCCAACGGAGAGGGAGGATATAGAAAAGCTGCCAAACACGATGTATACTATGTGTATGCACACAGGAGAATGTATCTAGAGAGGAAAGGATGAATGAACAGCTTGTGCTTTCGTTGGCTGATGTTGGAGCTTTATTAAAATTTCTGGCTCGGCAACTGCTACACGCGTATGAATTTCTCCGAGTCTCTTGAAACCGATGAATACCGCGGTACAGAATTTTTCGTTCGTGCGATTCGGCGTTGGCTACGCAAATTGAAGAATCTCTTGAAGCTGCATTTTTTCGGTATTGCAGCGTGTAGCTTCGTTAATGAATTATGATAGCTGTTTTTATTATTTTGTTAAGGCTCAATAACAATTTTTTTCAATCCAGCCTAGTGGCGGAAAGCAAATTTTAGATCAATTCAATTAATTTGATTTTGTATAGCCTCATCTCGCGTAGCTTTAAAACCTTAGGTCACTCTAGGATTTTCTAAAATTTGATTTTTTTTTGTTAAAAATGTACCTTGTTACCTATAAAATGATATTCCAAAAGATTATGGATGTGAAAAATCTCTAATTACTCGATTTTCGAATTCTAGCGCAACCCCTCTTGATTCGTGTCGTGACTTTCTACTAACTTTAAACGCGTTTATCTCAAAACTACATTTCTCAAGTCGGCCGGATTGTTAACCCTTAATGTGCATCCGGGGTCAGCCTGACCCCAAAATTTTTGTCTTACCTGAACAGCGTTTACAGGTAAGCGTCCCCTTAAAATAATTGTTGCAATCTCTCATTTTCCCTCTTTCACGAAACCTGGAAAAGGGCCAACTTCATACTCCAAAATAAATATACTTTTTGGAACGGCTGAAAAGCGGACTATTTTTTCCTTAAAACATGGACCCTTGTCTGTAAAACCCTAAAAGGTTTTCTTTCAAAACTCAAAATTGAAGTTTTTACGAGAATTTTTACCGAAACAGTGCTTTTTTTGCGTACCATCAACTTTAATCACGTTTTTGAACAATTATAGAAGATTTTTTTGGAAATCTAACTTCGCGGCCTTAAAGTTTGATCGATTCACTGCAAAAAGTGACTTAACCTTTTTTTCCGAAAAGCGCATAGTTACCGAGATATTCGAGGCCAAAAATGGCCTGGGGTCAAATTGACCCCATGTGCACGAAATGATTCGCTGTGAACGTGTGCACTCTAAGGGATAACTCAAACAAATTTCAACCGATTCACTTGAAATTTTAACTGTATATTTAGAATTACATTTTATGAGGCACTACGTAGGATTTTTTAAATTATATTGCATAGTTCCTTTTTTATAAGCAATTTTCTGACGATTTTCTCATGGCATTTTATACTTTTTGTTTTATAAATGCGCCATTTTGACAAAAAGCAATATATCAAAAAATCCTACGTACTTTTATAGCTATTCTTATATATAATCGTAAAAACTTTAGTGTCTCATTATAACTAAAAAATTATAGGAGCTGTTGGTCCGGCCGTGGACCTTCCAGAAATAAAGGTGACATCGGAAAAACGCTGCACAGTCGCCATTTTGAAATGTATCGCTGTGAAAAAATAATTTTGTATGGTCAGTTACGTGTATAATAAAACCCCTATTTTGTAATTCTGATTTATTTTATGGTTTCGCTGAAAAAAAATCACAAAATATGCTCTTTTTTGCCTCTAGAATGGCCTAAGGCCTTAAGGAGGGAAAAACATTTAGATGCCCGAAAATGAGTCACTTTTCATGAATTTTTGTTAAAGCTGATAAAATAATCGCATCATTTAAAAATTTTTTACATTATCTTATTACAACTTTCAAGTATTAATTTTTTTTCATACAAAACCAAATGGCGGCGTTATAAGGTATTCCTTTAGATATCTTTTGCGTGATATCGAAAAGTGCTTTATTTGTCTGATTTTTTTATTGATCTGAAAAAGAAATCGAAAATATTTTTCGATTATTGACATGTGTATGGGAAGGATATACGTATAAAAAATATAAAAAAGAATAAAATTGAAAATTACGTAGGCTTTTTAATCAAATTTTCATATTTTTTATCATTTTCTCGGCAATTTTTGCCCCAAAAGAGTAATTTATTTACGCGATAACCTTAAAACTTTAGGTATATCCTCCCGATAATGTTATAGTGAGAAACTTCCCAAAATTTCAGCCAGATCGATCATTAACTTCTCGAGCTATAACATGAGCAGTTGTTGAAAATGCAATTTCGAGATAATCACGTTTAACGTTTCCCTAGTTCACAGCATGCCGTCCGGGCGCGCTCTCGACTATGTGCTATTACTTCGTAAATATTTCATATTTCGATTTTTCCATTTTCCAGTATACTCTCAATATATTATACTTTGAAAAATGTAAAAAAAAACGATTTTTGAACATTGTAAAGGGTTTTACTCCCTTACAATCAGCACTCAACGACTGAGTTATCTCTTTTAAGGCGGTAGGGGAGAGTGGGGTAAATATGGACGCTGGGTAATTCCGGACACCTCGGTATTTGGTAACTTAGCTACCCCCTACAAAAAAATGTGTGGATTGGCTCATTGTGCCGCACGGGTGGGGTGCAATGTGTCAGATAGGTGGGTAAAGTGTGTCAAGTGCTGCGAAACGTAGGGTACAACGAGCCGGTTGAAACTCTTATATTTTCCTAACATAGATAACAGATTTTCATACATACCGATAATTTCATAACGGGTATTATTTGCCAATAACATTGAAAGTCGACTCATTGTGCTCAACAACTCGATGGCACATTGTGCCCCACACAATTGTCCCAATAATATTTGACGTTTTCCCAGCGAGCGAAATTTTTTTTTCGAGGCTCAAATTAATTTTGTATTTTTAATAATTCTTGGTGAGCTGCTATTGACTTTCTTTTTGGCCGAACGAAAGCAAATATAAATCACGGTCCAACACTAAAAATTTCGGAATTATGAGCTACAAACCTCCGAGGAACCGCATGTGGCTCACATTGCCCCGTGACACATTGTGCCCCACTCTCCCCTACTACCTTAACATCAGAGTTATATAGTTTTATTCACCCCCTCGACGAAAAGTTTGTCCATCGTGGTAATCTTACCTTTTTGTTTTTTTTTTCTTCTCATTTACGATATAATGCACTCGTCCCGCCTTGGCGTATTCTCGATTTTCTATTTTATAACTGCCTAAAAGGCGTTTGCACTTCCGACATTGGAGAGGTTGAGCACGGAAAAGTTTGCAAACGCCCAGCGAGCCAACGAGATTAAGCGATGACCTTCTTAGGAACAAACTCGTTGGGTGCAGCGACCGATCGTTTTTACCAGAAAAAAAAATTCAACAACCACGAAAAATTGGCTGGCTGAGCTAAGGTTGAAGCACTCTGTATATAACGTAGCTTACTCGATGAAGTCAGGCTGACCCACTCTACTCCTCCTCTGATGAAAGGCGTCAGAAAACTTGGCACCGTTGACAGTATAGGGCGCGAGTAATTAACCGAACAGCGTTAAGTTCAACTGCTATTGAGCTTAACTGCGACCGTTCGGCGCCAAGTTTTTACTTTCTGACTCCATGCACTTATGGGGTAGTCTCAAATTACTGTTGTTTTGTTTTCGGGGCCATTGACATTACGCACATCCTGACATATAGTATCGAGAAGCCGTTATTATAAACAAAAAAGAATAAGGCTCGAAATTATTTTATAACATCGTCAAGGATGACGTCTATCGATGATGTATCGATACATCGTCGATAGACTTCGAAGTTTGCATGAAAGAATTTGAAAAGTTATCAACGATTCTATTGGAACGAACATCAATATTTTGTGGAACACTTGCTTATTCTTCCATCGTCTATTTTCTTACCATATTACATTACGAATTAATTATACGTCGCATTGTTAAACATCACTTCTTTTATACCAACTTTGGTATGGACCGTCTGAATTTCTTTCGTATATTGCAAGGCGCGTCTGTACTCGAAGCGGAATGTGTCTGACCAAAGACGACCGTATTCACTTGCTGGGTGCTCTTTTTATTGATATTCGCCTGAGCCACCGCAGTATCACGAAATTTGCTTCGTTTTAACCAATACGAATCCTGAAGAGTATCCGTGCGCAACAGATGCAGAGGGAATTTCATCAAACTGTATTGCCCGGGCAAAATTCATTATATGTTACGCAACACTTTCAATTAGAAATTCCAGCATGCAGCCAGGTAAGAATTTTCTCACGAATTTTATTTATTTTATAAATACATCGCCAAGAATGACCATCGATACATCGTCAATAAACTTCCAAGTTCTCATGAAAGAATTTAAAAAATGATCAACGATTCTATTGGAACGAACATCACTATTTCGTGGAATACTTGCTTATTCTTCCATCGTCCATTTTCTTACCATATTACATTACGAATTAATTATACGTCGCATTGTTAAAAATCACTTCTTTGATACCAACTTTGGTATGGACCGTCTGAATTTCTTTCGTATATTGCAAGGCGCGTCTGTACTCGAAGCGGAATGTGTCTGACCAAAGACGACCGTGTTCACTTGCTGGGTGCTCTTTTTATTGATATTCGCCCGAGCCACCGCAGTATCACGAAATTTGTTTCGTTTTAACCAATACGAATCCTGAAGAGTATCCGTGCGCAACAGATGCAGAGGGAATTTCATTAAACTGTATTGCCCGGGCAAAATTCATTATCAAAGTAATTGCAAATATGTAGCGCAACAGCCTCAATTAGAAATTCCATCATGCAGACAGGTAAGAATTTTCTCACGAATTTTATTTATTTTATAAATACATCGCCAAGAATGATGATCGATACATCGTCAATAGACTTCGAAGTTTTCGTGAAAGAATTTGAAAATTTATCAATGTTTCTATTGGTACTAACATCAATATTTTGTGAAACCCTTGCTTATTCTCCCATCGTCTATTTTCTTACCACATTACACTACGAATTAATTATTCGTTGAATTGTTAAATTCACTTCTTTTATATCAACTTTCGTATGGAGCATTTAAATTTCTTTCGTATATTGCAGGACACATCTGTACTTGGAAAGGAACGTGTCTGACCAAAGACGACCGCATTCACTTGCTGGGTGCTCTTTTTATTGTTATTCGCCTGAGCCACCGCAGTATCACGAAATTTGTTTCGTTTCAACCAATACGAATCCTGAAGAATATCCGCGCGCAATAGACACGAAGTGAATTTCATCATACCAGGGTATTGCCAGGGCAAAATTCATTATCGAAGCAATTGCAAATATGTGGCGTAACAGCTTTAATTATAAATTCCATTATGCAAGACAGGTAAGAATATTCTCACGAAAACAAGAAAAGCTCGTGGAGTGTTGTCATTTCATCAATGCTGAAACTTCCAATGGTCGAAAACTTTATACCGAAACAGTACTCATAGGGATAAAGAGAACTGCGAGAGTATTATTTAAATTTCCAATATCTTTCGTACAATCGCCACACTCGAAGGAACATTTAAAAGTCCAAGTTTCTGTACGTATTATTATCAGTAATATTATCACTATTGTTACCATCGTCATTTGCCTTTTCCGTTCGGCCTTTATATCGGCCCCTATTTTAATTATCCATGAATTAGTTCGAAGCATCAAGACAACAGAAACAACTCTGATGAACGATCTTCTATCAAGTTTAGCTCACAAGATCACGTGGATCGTCCTCTGGGATTCGAGGAGTTCGAAGGGTCGGCTTTAGGAATTTACCCGGTAACGTTCTACGATGAACGCGGAATTTCGGTAGAGGCCGAGATGTGCATCTTGTGCACATCGTATCCACATCGTATACACGCGGTCCCGTATCTATATATGCATGCTGCGCTGAACCATAAAGCTCTTAGGCGATTTTGATAGCTGCCAGAGAAGCATGTTGCCAAGGTTTCTCGGACGGACGCCCAGATTAACTTGTTCGGTAAAGTAAGCAAGTGATGCTATTAGGCTTACCTATGAGAAGTTACATTTGGAAAGTCACCAGATTCCAATACCGCAACCGACACAGATACACGAAAAAAAAACGAACTAGTGAGCAACAAACATTATATCTAGATCAATTACAAGTCGAAGAACATTATTTTAGCAAAGAAAATTAATTTCAGGTAAACCAACATCCCAACTAGAAATTTTGATCAGGCAGCCCGAACACTGATCTGGCTGCTATCATGCTGCGGTTTGGAATGCCGTAATGAGGCACACCTGATCGGTGCCTGATGCCGATCGGATCGTTGAAACCACAGTACGGGAATAAGAAGGCTACCTTACTGCGACCTGATCAGGGTGCCTTTTTACTCCCATGAATCAGGCAATACGGTTATGGCCCTACTAGGGCTTGACCTAATAAGGCCCCATTGGGGCTTGCCTTACAACTGCCTCAGCATTCCATCAACGCACATAACCTCCTATATCCTACGTCAAAATTTTTATTCAGAAGCATATTATCTATGAAGTTTTTACGTTTTTGAAAAGTGTTGTGGACAGTACAGAAAAAAAAAACGTTATGTAACTTGGATACGTGTTAAAAGATTCAGCTGTATTTCGAAATCTCAGAACACAGTACAAAATCTGTCGTCGTCGTGTGAACAAAATATGTATAACATAAAAATATATATGGACGTTTAATACGTTATTAATGCTTAAATTCCTAAAAAAAAATATTTTTCACCAAGTTCATGTCCGAAAAATACGAACTAATAATTAACGAGACGTTTGAATTGAACGAGCGTATATTTTCATCTATTTTCCGTCAAAAGATTTTTAGCAAGTCATGAGAAAAGTAGTTGATAATGCCAAGGATCGGGAGGGAACCGGGCGGTTCGGATTAAAAACACTTCAACGTAAAACATAAATGGAACATTATTCAGAATGATCTCTATACTCTCTTTAATTAATCTAATTATAACCTTTTTGTAACTTTCCGTAATAAAAATTATATTGACAAATACATTCTAGGCCTTGTATAAATATATTGTAGAGTGTGTATGTGTACGAGCATGTATGTGTACTAGCTACGTAAGGAAGCATTATAAGGACCTGATCAGGCAACATTATAACGACCAGATCAGGCAGCATTATAAACACCTGGTCAGGCAACCGGATAGCGGCCTGGTCAGGCAGCCAGATAAGGCCCATATGTGACAGAACCTTAGACTTTCTATCAGGGCGCTATCGGGTTCCCTTATAAGTGCCCTACCAGAGCAGTCAAGCAGCCTGAAAGCGTCCCGAATCGGGCCCTATTGAAATTTCTACGTGGGATTGTATAATATGGTATTTAGCCTTTTGGTTGGAAATAAAGAATGACGCGTTTTAGTATTTTTGGAAAATCATCCCCTAAAGTGGTGAAATAGAGGATGAAAGTTTGTACGGGATTTATTTTTCAAACAGCTGTCATTCCTACAATAATTTAAAAAAAGAATTTTACCGATGCTGCACTTTAGCTATTATCTTTATTGAGACGATATTTTTTTTTAATCTTCAGACGATGTCCGATAGAACAAAATTCTACAATCGGCAAGGATTTTTAAAAGAGGGTCCTGCTAGACCATTTCTATCTCTGCCACTAAATTTTTTGAAAATTTATTTCTTTTTTCATTTTATTTATAAAACTGTAATGTATTTGTGAAATATGTAAATTATTTTACATATTTAATAGTCGTGTCAACATAAAAAAAAAATGTTGTCCCTATTTTTTTGAGCGCCAAAGTGGTGTAGCACCTTAATTTATTATATTATATTCAATGAGTAACGCATCCAAATGAATATGAACTGATTAAATTAATGTATACTCCATTACCGAGTAATTTAATATATGGAGGAAAAATTGTAAATAACATTGTTAAATAAAGAGAATTCATTGGATTTTAATCATTATCGATGTACGAAGCATAAAACTCTGTCGAGATTTAATTGGTAAATTATACAAATATTTGTTCGGGAAAGACTAGCTGGGATGCGCCCATCGTAAAATTGGAAATACGATCGTATCGCGGAGCGATGACGCATACGGGATCCACTAATTATCCATAACCAAGTTTTATCGATATAGCTAAATGTACACAACGTAAAGACGCGGCTACGAATTCGACGCGTATCGAAATGACAAAAAATCGATGACAAAAGATAGACACAGATGTCTAAGAGATCAATGCGAATTATGCGTACCAATCGTATACGGACAATGCGTGGATCGAATAACGGCATTAATTAGCGAATGAATTCTGCATTCGAATGATCACCATAGGGAATTTTACGAAATAATTGGAATTCATTAGTGCTTCATTATAAAATTTTGAGCTAGTAGCCGGAAGCTCCCGTGAAATCGACCAATCAACCGATGACCTTGATCCCCCGTGTATCAAAGTAATTTCGTCGCTAACCCGAACAAGAAACTGTTGAGGGGACGTCCATTAATCACGTGAGCTTCAAATGGGTGGGGGGGAGGGGAGGTTCTCGAAAAATCTCACCAAACCTCATTTAGGCTGAGAGGGGGGGGGGGGGGGGGGGGGGGTAATGAAGGTCGCACGTCAACTTTGGAATTCAGAAAATAAACTATAATAACATTTTGTAAAGTACAGGGTGCAAATATGGACACCTTAAGGCTTAAAACATTCTAGAATGGAAAACATTTTCAGGGATAATCACTGTGTAAAATTTTCAAAAAATCGATTTTTTGTTTGCATTATCCGATAGTATAGACGGTTATAACCATGGACCTGGCATCGCTGATTGATCGTGCGATCCGTACACGAAAATTCAAAAGTTTTTCTCGAAACGTCGTTTTTCAAAACGGTGTACATTCTCAAAGGAAGAGTTTTCAAGCTATCCGTCTCAAATTTTTACACAACATTCTTCACGCTATTCTTTATCTTGCTATGGAAGCTTTTTTTCAATCTTCATATTTTTTTAACAAAAGACTGTCGAAAAAATAAGCTAAATTCGATACTTCTTTTCAATCCACCACCATTTTGTCAATTTTGATTTTAAAAAAACCTCCATAGCAAGATAGCGGGTTTCATACTGATTAAGAATCTTTTTACAAATTTTGTTTCAGATAATATTTACGGCCACGATCGTGTACACCGCGGGGACTCCTTTTTTTCGAAGACATTTTCAACCATAAAAGAATGTAAAAAAATAAAAATAAACGTTAAAAAATTTATTTTCTGTTCTTCATTGGTGCTTTGATTTGACATAAAAAATCAGACTAATTAGCTTCTTTTAACCATCGTAAAACAAAAATCGCTAAAATCATCAATTTTTTTATCCGTTACACTGTGCTGATCCCAGGCAACTACTTTAGAAGACCGAAAATTAGATGCTTTTTGGATTTTTTTTTTATTGTGAAAAAAACGGAATTTTCCGCAACTCTGACAATAATTTATTCATATTTTCATACATCTCTGATAATTTTTTCAAGTTATTTCATGCATTAATTAAGGTGTAATGCGCTGTGTTCCTTGGCGTGTCCTCATCGTCGTTGTCGATTTGCGGGAATTGTGCAGCTCGCAATTCGGATCTGAAATATTCCAACAAATTTTTATACATTCTTCAGATATTTTTTAAGAACATGAACCTAAATTTTGAAAAAAAATCGAGAATTGAATGTTGGAATGTGTTTGAAAAAAAATGATCGGTTTTTCGCATTTTTTTCCCGGCATTTTGCAATAATATGTATGTTTAAATAATCTTATCTTTCCAACTTTAGGTTCATGTTTTAATAAATTATATTATATAAACGTGTTCCAAATTTGTAGATGATCCATCAATTAGTTTTTGAGTTATGACTCCCGCAAATTGAAAAAATGTCGTTTCGACAAAAACACGTTTAAAGTTTGACAACTGAGCGCTCGTGGATACTTGAGCGCACTTGGGAGTCGAGCGGAGAGTCTTTATCATTTATATACATACCGTTAGAAGGAATCCGAATATCGTTTTGAAATTTTCAGGGTGTATTCTTAAGATATTTTGCTAACGATTTATGAAATTGAAAAAATTGATTTTTTTAAGCATCTTAAGTGGTTTCCCGCCTTAAGAAAACAAGAATAATAAGACCATTGTAATAGCTTTATTATATTTCGTAACAATCAGACTTATTAAGTATAAACATCCTTTGTAACTCGTCTCCTTTCAGACTCGTCTGAAAATATGGACAGGCACGTGTCCATATTAACAGTATGAAATAAAAATAATCAAATGTTCTTATTAATCTTATTATTATATTCTTAGGCATTAATTAAGTTATTGCTTCATTATCGTCTTCATTAGTTTTCATCAAATATTATTCTGATCATCTTAATATATTCTTTGGAGTCAAGTTGCCCATGGATCGAGTAGGGATGATGGTGTCGGAGCAATACCCTACCCTACTCTATGTTTTAAAACTAAATAACACTAAATTAAAGCCGTTAAAGTGTACCTTAAACGTAGTATCATTTTTCTCCTCTTCTTCTTTCACAGAAAAAATATATTTGATAGAACACTCGATCAGTAAGTCTTTATTAGTGGTATGAAACAAAATACATTAACATATCCAACAAATGTAGTCATTTATAAATTACGCGGAAAATCTCACGCGCGGGGCGGGGTCCAAATCGAAGAAAAAACACCTCACGTATTTAATGGACGTCCCCTGATGACGAAAACGAACGAAGCATTCGATAGAAAATGACCATGAAATCCTTCCATCCTGAAATATCCCACGGGCATGGGACTTCTTTGAGTGCTCTGCCAACACCCGAGGAAGTTATCCGGCAAGAATGATCATGATGCGGATAGGAAAATGCGCTGCTAACCATGTGTGTGTGTACTGGAAGCACGACCTAATCCACGAACTGTCGCGCCAAATACGAAATGTGTGCTTATATATATCGCTTCGTAATTCAGAGCATAATGAAAAATCCACGTCGCGATCCATTCGCAATCCCTCACTGGCTCACGGATCGGCTCATGCGGATTGACGACGATAATGAACGGGTAACGGAGAAGTTAAAAAAAAGAAAAACAGAACCTCTGATCACGCTGCCGAGGGTTCTTCCATATGTCAAAGTAATCCTTAAAGCTCGTTAAATTTCCTCATTATTCAACGTGCAGGTCGGGAAGAACGAAAAAAAAAAAATCGATAAAACACTCAACTACAATTGTTACACCCAACCCACGTAACCGCTGATTCGTACGGATTTCAATCGGTTCGTTGGCACTGCTGTTAATTAAACAGACGTCTAATTAGACAAACGCGAGTTCAAAACGTCACAGCGAAAGGAACATTTAATAATGTGCCGACTTGTTCACGATGTAACCAATTGAATTGCTGGTATATGCACTCGTCGACTCGCACAAACGTCGCGCAATTTATTCGCGCCTTCTATTTATTGCGTTTGAATATTTTTTTTTTCGAGTGAATAACTAATTAACGTCCAAGCTTGCACGAGTATTGAAAACGTATATTATGGAAACCTCGCGCAATCAGCTCGACGAGGAAACAAAAAAAAACAAACCGGGCACGATACTCACTTTTCGTTTTTTGCCTCGTCACTGGTATTTTAACTACCGAGGTTCTTGGTGTAGTAATCCGCGATGCTGCCGGCTACTGCTTCTGTTCTGCTTGTCCCAAGTTTGTCATTAATGGAGTTTTCTAATTTCCATATTTATCAGAGCCTCGGAGAAAACTTTGCTGCAAAGTTTCCATTCCCCGTTGCAGCTCTCGTTTTTTGCTTTCATCCGGAGTCCCGGTCTCTCATTTACTACTTGCAAATCCACCCCCAACCCCCTCCCGTTCCTCAGCGCCCTCCTGGGTCAAGTAGTACAGTGACGCGCTTTGTTTCTTGTTTTCCTTTATCGTAGAATGTTAAAGAGAACTGGGAATAAAGATCTACGTCAGTGGCCATACCGGCAGTCCGCCTACGCTCGTTCTGATGCGATTCATCAGGCTTTTCTGCTTTTCCAGATTCCCACCGTTCCCATCAACGACTTTATGAAGTCATACAAATATTTGGGCTTAAAAAACGGTCCCGTTCTCGGATAAATTTAAAATTCATTAGCAACTTTGGCGTAATTTTCCTGACGATTTTCGCCGCGAAAGAATGGAATTGCAACAATAACGATTTTATTCAGCTGATCGATCGTCCACCCGAGTAGAAATTGTGCTAGCCTGTCTGAGTTACGTGCTAGTAACTTGCTCGCCCAAATTGAGCTCATAGGAATTGACTAATGGCTGCCTCGCTATGAGTACTATTCTAAATATTTTTTATCCAGCCCTTGTCTATTCACTGCCCAATCAATGTTCACTGTAGATTCCGCTGCGTTACAATAAAAAATGCCACCTAGTAACTAGGCGGTAGTGGACTAGCCAACCATGGTTACAAATAAGAGTGAGGTTATGTGACTACACCTATTATCTTCTAATAAATATCTTACGGCTGGCTAGCCAACTTGAGTTTCAGATGGCGTTGCAAATGAATAGAACTCTCAAGTGGGTATCTCGCCATGACCTAGCCAACACTAGCTAACTGCGGCTATGCACCTCTTGACTAGTCACTGCCTAGCCGAACTTGATTACAGATGTCGCTGCCTTACGATAAAAATACCACCTAATGACTAATCGGACCTGGCTAGCCAATGATCGTTACATATGACAAAGTGAGGTTATGTGACTGCATGTAGTTCCATCAAACGATTTCCTCATAGCTGGCTAAGCAATTAGAGTTACAGATGGCGTTGCGAATAAAGAAAAAAAATAGTCAAGTGGGTATCTCGCGATGACCTAGCCAATACTAGCCAACTGCGGCTATGGGCTTTTTGATTAGCCACTACCCAGTCGATCGTGATCAGTTTATATAATTTTTATATCGTCATTAGGAGTTTATATAATGGATAGCATTCGTTGCAGTACCATTGTGCTCATTGATTCGTCGCTAGTCTCAATGCAAAAAAAAAGTAATCAATCCGATAATGTTATTTAAATTTGTTGATCCAACAATTTCTTCATAACGCAACTTTTTGCATGTGTAGACGATCCGAAATTAAGAGATTGACTAAGTAGAACTGGCTCAATAAGTAGGACTCGATCAATTAATATATTTGCAGCGTAAATATCGTAACCAGCATTGACAGTTGAGGATGAACATTGTAAAATTCAGTCACTAGACGACGAAAGTATTACTAGGTTGGATAGTTACTAGCTAAAACGGCTAGCTACTGGCGATTTGAAATATAATTATACTAGCTCAGGACTGGATGCTGAAGAGTTGTATTTTCCACTCGGGCAAATACATTCGCAATTGATAAAATGGCTATTGTTAAACTCTCTCTCTCTCTCTCTCCCTCTCTCTCTCACACACACACACACATACACACACACACACGCACACACACACACACACACACACACACACACACACACACACACACACACACACACACTCGCTCTTCCAACTGATAATTCAAATACCAAACGAACGAGAAATGGGCATGTGCTAACGACCTACAAAGTTTCAATTATTCCATCAACGAGCCTGAATTCTCATCAACCCAAGCCAGAGTTCCTCGCTCCTCATTCTACCTGAGCTATTTTAACATACGTGCGGAATGCCAATGTGGTATAAAAGAAAACAAAGAAGGACGTGTGTAAAGCTGGCTAAGATGCGTTGATGCAGGGTGAAAAAGCCACGTAGAAAACGGTAATTAAGGACGTGACAGGAGTGTCAAATCATTGTAGACCAAACGCGATTTTTACGCCTCTGCTCTTCCTCACAAACGTCACTGTTGTTTACAAAGGTTCTCAAGTATAGCCAACAAAAGAGATCGGTTAGTTGAAAAAAACTGCCAAATGAGTTTCAACCTGCGCCCACACCGTGCGGACTATTCTCTTTCAGCGTACGTCATAATTGGGAAGGTGAGCGGTCATTGCTGGTCTTGGACGTGTACAGAACGATCAACATGGATGTAAGTTGAATGAAGTCGCATGAAAGTCCTTTTTGTTTATAGAAGTAGATGCTACTTAGCTCTCCAATGTGACCGACATTCGATATTGGTCGTCCGAAAATCCCGTAGGATGTGTTTCTTCCTCTCACTTACAAGTATTTACATTTCGAAGGGCAATACTCAACGACGTCCCCTGGAGGATGATGATTATTGCGGGAGCTACCAATTTCAAGAGTTTCTGCAACGTAATGGGCCTGAAAGATGGGTGCTGCTGACATGAGCAGTGAGCCAAAATAAGGTTACAATACAGATAGAGAAGAGCGAATGAACTGCCTTAGAAAGGCAAACAAAAGTCATGCTTCTTTATTTGTACATTTAGCCTTCCTCCTACTGTTCTTTATCATTCTTCTGATCCAAAAAAGTCAGTGAACAGTTATGAAATTTTGAAAAGTTCATTTTAAAGATAATTTGTTAGAACCACCGGAAACTGGAGTACTATATAAATTCACCAATTCGAATGCTCATTAATGTGCCACACGCCAGAAAACTTCGACGCGGCCTCTCGTTACGTCGATAGTGCAGATCTCGCATCTTATTTTATTTACACAATATAAAAAGTTATATAAAAATATCAACTTGATCACATAACTATTACACATTGCATGAAATATATTGAGTTACATAGACTTTGGCCGTCGTCTTAAATGAACTAAATTTTCGTGGCGGTAGATAATATTTTGAGCTTAGTTGGTACATTTTTGCTACATTTATATAAAAAGTTTCAAAGTGACTTTCTCCGCCATTTTAAAATGTGTGCTTTTCCACAGCCTAGAGGATCGTTTTCGTCAAAATATCGAAAATGCGATGCAATGTTTAATAATTTACAATTTCTCCCATGGTAACCAAAAACTGTAATTTTTTTTTCGAAATTTCGGAAAACAGCCAGAACGATCTCTTCGAAGCAATCGGCCTGCATGCACACAACAAATTTCATTTCAATCGGTTGTTCCGTTTGGGAGAAAAGTTATTTCTAAATTTCGAAGTGGTCGGAGCCCTGTGGCACTGCCCCTTAACGTACCCCAAAATGTCGCCACCGCAATGATATCATAGTAGAGCTTACGGAGAAAGAAAAACAGTCATCCAAACGCTGTAGCTAACGACCGAATGGGATTATTTTGCCATCGCAACAAAAAATAAGGGTGTGATAACTGTAGGGGATGAAGCTTCGCAAGTTACATAGATATAACGGTATACAGGAATTTCGTTAACTCGTAGAGAGTTATGTCGTTTCAGCCCCTATTTTGTTTTGACCACCTGCTTCGACGATATAATTGCTCACCCACACATAAACATTTCCTCACTCTCGATTATTTCTTCTCACTACTCTCACCACTTCTCTCACCACTTCTCTCTCTCTCTCTCTCTCTCTCTCTCTCTCTCTCTCTCTCTCTCTCTCTCTCTTTCTCTCTCTCTCTTGCTTCTTCTCCATTCTCCAACCTATTTATCTGAACTTTTCATCCCATCACCACCCTCTCTCCATCCTGAGCGTCATCCTTCCAATCGCGTGTTCCACATACCTGATCACCGAACAACGACATATCGCAACTCTTACTATCTGGCATCAATTTATTTCTGGCACTCCCTACGACTAGAAATTACCTGTTCACCTACTCTTGCATTATTGAAGACGCGTTTATTGGCATATAACGGCTGTACTTCCGAATAGCTGTTATCTCCGATTGAACTGAAATTTTGCACAGATCTTCTTTCTGATAATATGTTGGGATGTTGAATATGTTCTCGTTGTTTTTTTCGTGAAAGTTAAAGCTTTATTTTTGAAAAATAGTAAAAAAAAAACATATCACTGGAAGTATTGTCCATCGCTAGCCACTTCGTTTTCCCATCTTTCTGGCAGCATTTTAATTCCACGTCGGAAAAAACGATACGTCTTTTGAGGCTATCCAAGAGTCGACCCATTCTTTGGCATCTTCATAAGAATGGAAGTGCTGCTCAGCCAGGCCATGTGCTATCGATCGGAACAAGTGATAATCGGAAGGGGCAATGTCTGGTGAATACAGCGGATGGGGTAGGACTCCTCATTTAAACGTTTCCCAGTAGGTTTTCACCGGTTTTGCAATATGTGGCCGAGCATTGTCATGCTGCAAAAACACTTTGTCGTGTCTCTGCTCGTATAGCGGCCGTTTTTCGTTCAATGCACGGCTCAATCCCAGCTGATCCCACCAAATGCAGAGTAGAAGCTTGGAACCATGGATATTCGGCTTTGCCAACGATGTTGATGCATGGCCGGGCTTACCCCACGGTTTTTATCCATTTTTCATCAGCACTCACGATAAGATGCAAACAACCTTTCCTTTTCTACTGTTGATGCAGCTTTCCACACGTGAAAAGACGCCGTTCGACGTCTCTTGGCTTCAGCTCGCACGGCACCCAATGTCCTTGCTTTTGAATCAATACTGATGCTTTTAAATGCTTTGAAACTGTTGTGTGATCAACTCCTAATGATTCTGCAAGTTCAGCTAGAATCTGGGGGGCGGGGGAGGGGGTCAATGAAAATCTCAAGTCAACTTTGTAATTCAGAAAATATACTATTATAACATTTTGTAAGGTACAGGGTGCAAATATGGACACCTTGAGGCTTAAATCATTCTAGAAGCGAAAATATTTTAAGAAAACAAGAAAAATAACACCATTGTAATTGCTTTATTATATTTCGTAACAATCAGACTTATTAATTATATATATCCTCTATAATAAACATTTTTAAAAAGCCTGTGAAATGTCGATATTTTCAGACTGGTCTAAAAATATGGATAGGCATGTGTCCATATTAACAGTATGGAATAAAAATAATGAATTGTTCTTATTAATCTTCGTATTCTATTCTTATGCATTAATTAAGTTATTGCTTCATTATCTCCTGCATTAATTTTAATCAAATATTTTTCTATTCATCTTAATATGTTCTTTGGAGTCAAGTTGCCAATGAATCGAGTAGGGAAGGTGGTGTCGGAGCACTACCCTACCCTACCCTATTTTATTTAACTAAACAACACTAAATTAAAGCCGATATAGTGCGCCTTAAACGTAGTATCATTTTTCTCCTTTTCTTCTTACATAGAAAAAATATAATTGATAGAACACTCTATCAGTAAGTCTTCATTAGTCGTATGAAGCAAAACACATGAACATGTCGAACAAATATAATCATTTAAACATCTCGCGAAATCCCACCAGGGGTGAGGGGTGTCCAAATTAAAGGAAAAACACCTTACGTAAATAATGAACGTCCCCTTACAACTATTCGGATTACAATGAATCCATTTTCGATTGTTACTCTTTAAGCAAGTTTTTTATTCTGTTGAATTAATTTTTATCCTTCTTTTTGAATTTTTTTTGCTTTTCTTTCCACTATTATGTACACAAAGTTTTTCAATTTTCTGTTATTGATTGACCTTTAGGTACAACCATGGCATAAATAAATCTAATCAATCTCTCTCTCTATCTCTCTCTCTCTCTCTCTCTCTCTCTCTCTCTCTCTCTGTTTCTTTCACGTCACTCTATCGCAACTTTTTTCTGCTTTTTTTTCCACAAGCCCCATAAGAGCCTCGTTCAATTCAGATGAATGCGATTTCGTGAACGTTAAAGCTTCAATAATTGCCGGCTGCATCGCCGTAAGTTCGTAACTCGGCGGGCGCGCTTGCTCGGCCCTTTTCCTTCGTCCGGCGTCGGAAGCGGCTCGCATGTACAAGAGATGCGACGAGTAAGCTGCTCAGGGGGTGTAGGCGTGAGGGCTTAACGTGCCCGCAACCCCCCGTCGACCTAGACGGACCTCCGGACCATCCCTTTTCGCCATTCTCACTGTCGCGGCAATGCCGGCTTCAGAGTTCACCAACAAGCCACGGCGGACGTGAGCTGCTTCGCAAGAGCTTAGCTAGGATGGCGACTCGCGCGGTACCGAGCAGAGATCTCAAATTCCACTCGCACTATCCTGAATTACCATTCTGTACCATCCATATTAGATTTGACCTTGTATATATATATATGTATATGCATGCCAATATTTACTTCTTACATGCCCAAGTACGGATCTATAAATGTAGATGAACAGCAAAGAATTGATTGCAACCTCCACCACTTGTTCGTTGTTCCTCAATCTTGAGTTACGGACTTTCCAAATGTATCTCTTTTACACTTTTTTTCTATTCCTTCGTACTTTGTATTCGAGGGGTAGGGTGTTTCCTCTTTTGGATAGGATTTCATGAGACCTAAGTTTTTGAAATTCAAAGCGTTATGTACTGCATCTGTGGCCTACAGCGCAATGCTTCTATTTCAATATTATTTCATTTTCTCTATCTCTGTATATTTCACTGTACAAGTTGAATTCACTAAAACGATGAAAATTCTGGAAAAAAAACGGCAATTTTTACATCCTTATTACACATTGAATTGCTCGGAAATTCATTCACCCAACTATTCCACAATATGGAAGAATACAAATGTTAAAGTATATTCTTTGTTTCTGTGCAAACAGAAATTCGTATTATTTATAAAAACGTAAATGAGTAAAACTTGCTTTTTTATGTTAATAAGTGGTTGAAATTATTTCATTGAATTTTGCGGTTTTTTAAAATGATTCCGAAGTTGAGAGTCAATGATAGGTCGATGTCAGGTATTACTGGATGGACTGTAGGGCAAAAAATTAGTCCAGAATGGGTGAATCGTGGATTTACAAGTCTAGATCATGTCGTATATCGCCTTACAAATATACCCGTGCAGAAATATTCTCGTGGATACATTTCGTTTCGAACTAGGATTCTGGTTTCTCAATCGGGATCCAGTCGGACATCGAATCGGATCCGGGAGCGAAATATAACGTTCGCAAATCGGATTCCAGCCCGGAACTATTAAGTCAGAATCCAAATAGAAACTTTGCATAGGATCCAGGCTAGAATCCGAACTTCTGGAACAAGATCTAGTTCGACATCGAATCGGATGCCAAGGATAAAGGTAAAAATTACCAGGATATACCGATCCATATCAGCTATTCAAATCATTTATTCAAGGATCTGAAAAAGTTTAGGTAAAAATTGGTGCTACAGTAAAACTGTCAAAACTTATATATTTTAATAACAGAATTTGAAACAAAATTCTTTACATTTAATAAAACTTTTCGAAAAAAAACAATATATAGACCTTGAAAGACTTATATTCCCTGGAGAAAAGTGATATAGGTTAGTTATTCTACGTAATTATATTTAAATTAAATGGAAATCGTTCGAACTAAGAAAATATGTATTTAATTTTCTAAGAAAGATCTATTTAATTCATATTTGGAATACGAATTTCAAATTTTGCCACCACCTCTCCGTCTTGTGCTACGTAGTGGGCGCCATCTGAATTCCGATGAGGATACCCCTTCTAGGGAATCCGTATCATATCCCGATCGGGGTCTCATCGGAACTTTGGTATCCCTAAGAAATTTCTGCACGGGTGTATGTCACCTACGAACCCATCGAATCATACACGTGGCATGACGCGCAGTGTCATCTGCGTCGAAAGATGCCATTTTTTAATATTCTTTCTGTTTGTCGTTTAAAAATATCGGGCAAAAAGTAACCGCAAAAACAAAACAGATGGACCTTCGTAATGCAAGCGTTGAAAAAAGAAACATTCTTCCGTAAATTTTTTTTTCGTCTTTTCTAACGTTTTTCTTGACGTAATATCGTCAAAAAAACATGGCGACAAAAAAACCTTAAGGTAGTAGTCTCGCCACAGTCACGTTGAAAAGTTTATTCTCCGCTCAATCGATGAAAGCTTCGAAATATTGCGAAATATCCTTATAATGTAGCTTGTACATCTTATCGAGATGTAAAAACTTATAAAGTAATGATGAAAATGCCTAATATAATGTTTACCTAACCCTCACTTTTGTACCAGATTATTCATTCCGGCTACTAATCCGTAGATACTCTGCGCATACGGAAATGCACATACTGCTGTAATCTAGTTCTAGTCTGCTCCAGTCGCTTCGTGGCGCTAGCGTCGCTAGACATTGCTTAATTTAAGGAGGTTGGAGCGTTACGATGAATCCAACTTTCGGGCCTGAAATTTTTATATGATGTTGACGAATACGTTATGCACCCTCTGGACAAATTTGAGCTATATTGACCGTTCAGTTTTTTCGTAATAAAATTGCAAAGTCGAGCACTTTGAGCTAGTGAAGCACGTCGTCTTATGGAGACGGTCGACCGGAAGTGCGGTGATCACGGTTTTGTTGCTCACGCATCCAACTAAGGTCGTTGAAAAACTGAAATTAGATGAATTAAACATAATAGATATTGTAAAAAATCGAAAATTCGAACTTCACCGTGTAGTTCAAGCACTACATTATAAAACGGTTTCAACTTCCGGTTGAGTATTATCATAATGACGAAATAGTACCCATATACTTGTCAACGTCGGGCGTAACAGCTGATTCGTTTGGCGAGCATAACCTAGCTCTGTAGTGACAGTTTTCGTTGTCGCCGGCTCGCGACAGCCAATCGCATGCACGATCAGAACAAAAGGAGCCTCTTATTGGCTGTCGCTAGGTAACGATAACGAAAACGTCCACTACTGAGTTACAGAATCTCGGTACTGCTTGGATATCGTCGTGAAGACTCCAGAGTCGTTGAGGGTCTAATTTTTCACTTTTTATTAGTAAATATGCATTAAATAAAATATTTACCACAAATTTGGCACTTTGGGATCGACAATACGAATATTCAACATAAGTTACCATAAATCAGAACATCAGTCTTTTTGTTGACCCCGAGGCTGCGCTCCAACCTCCTTAAATAGCTACATCTCTGAAACTAGACGGTCAAAATTCATGATTTTTTTCTTACCCACTTAATCATATGTTCATCTGTAATTGAGAATTTTTTTTTAATCCGTAGAAAAGTTTCGAAATTATTGCGTGAAATTTTTCACTGCTCCCCATAAGAACCCGTGTAAAACCATGAAATCTTTGATTGCCAATATCTCGAAAACGAAACGGTGAATCCTGTTGAAATTTTGCAGGTCATCATTTAATAGCGTCTTGAATGAGTCATCAAAATAAAAATAAAACATCTATAGTAAAACGCCTTGGCGAGACTACTACCTTCATCCCTCGTAGGCCACACATTTCCTCCCATCTATATCTCGAAACAATGCACTTTTCCACGCGTCCGTAAAATATCTTGATTGGAAAGTTGTTGCGAAATGAGCACCTGCACGTTTCTACAGAACCGAAAAATCGTGAAAACTGTCGGAGGTCGGGATAATTGACAATTTCCCGAGTATAGAGTGACGGTAAATTCACAGGTGCTTCAAGACCTCGTATTATTTTATGATCGTCGTAGGCGATATGTTGAGCTCAAGGACTTGTCGAGAGAAGACGGCTGAACCTCGAATGTGTGAAGGATCGTGCGCCCGTACATGCGTGATATGAAGGTGCTCGAAAGAGGCAGGATTGTGTCAGCGTGTGTGTGGAAAACTGAGGAACGGACACCGCACTTGGCAATTTTTCAGTAAAAATGTCGCGGCAAGTGTGCGATAGTGCGCTCGAGAGCGTAAGGACGATATGACAGGAAAAAAAAGGGTGGCAGGAAAGAGAAGAAGAGGAAAAACGTCGAGTATTCGTGTATGAGGGAAAAGAAGTTGGGCGTTGCGGCCTAGAAGGAGTGAGCGTAATAACTCGTGTGAAGTGCGAGAATTTTTCCGCAAGATTGATGAACTCGGTTCACTCACGAATGGCCGATATGGACCGAAGGCTAGAAAGTCCCCGTTAACCATCCCTTACCCATATGGAAGGAGCCTTCATCTCGCCTGAGCGTCCACCTCGCGAAAGAACGATGGGAACGCGCTTGAACGCGGCTATAAGTTAACCGTACGGACACTCCAGACACTCGGTGTATCCAACCGAGAGCTCACAAATAAAACTTATGGAAGTCGCATCTTCTCTCCCTTATTCTAAGGATTCTTTCTCGCTTCAACCTCCGTTGCGCTGGCTCTATAGACCGTATTGCACTTTCGTATTTCTCCTTGAGTATGAGGAAGTGAACAAGGAAGAAGTCTAAAAAATGCTGTAAGTTTCTAAGAAAGATGACCCTTTCGCTGGTAGGTAACGCTTCCTATTGGACGTTCCATGTACAATGGGAAACTGTAGGTATAATCCTCTCTCTTATACTCCCACCACACAGGTAAGTTTGTGTAAATGCATATGCCGTCCGGGTGACGTATAGATTGGTTAGATTAGTTTTATTATGCCTTGGTGATACCATGAGGCTATAGGAAAAAATAATGATAAAAATACAAAAGAAAATACGTGGAAAGAGCGCTAAATTATATAAAAGACTTACGAAAGTATCAAAGGAATTATAAATAGAGGAAATAACAGAGATGATAAAAGAGGGAAAAGAAATAACAATAATAGAGAATCTGATAGACAAGGGATTTTAAAAAAACTTAAAATAAAGACCATAGAGAGAGAGAGAGAGAGAGAGAGAGAGAGAGAGAGAGAGAGAAAGAACAGATACAAAAATCGACGTATAATAGCTTATACAAAGCATTAAGGCGTCTTCTCACTTTAGACGCTAAAAAAGGCTATTTTCATGAATTTTTTTGATAGGTTTATGTTATAAATATTGATATCAAAGTTGTTACACTTAATAAATACACTTTCGAAGTACAGAACATTTTTTTTTTATTTCAGTCACTATTTATAGACGAAAATGGTAGTTAAAAAAATGTCCTAAAAAATTGTAGGTCTGCGCTGTTGATGAAATCTCGGAGATGGATCATCTGAAACAAAAAAAATCAAACGGTTTTAGATTCAGTATGTTAATGGCTATAGCGCATATCATACGATTTTTGATATATGCAAAAATAACAAAATAGCAGACATTTTTGAAAAAAAAACAAAAAAAAACGTGTTTCTTTCACCGTTTTTGGCAAAAAAAAGTAAATATCAAAATTTTAAAAATCCTTATATGCGCTATAGCTATAGTTGTAAAGAATATGTGGTTAACATTTCATAAGGATCGGTTCAGTAGTTTCGACGATTTTATCAACAAGCCGTCGAAAAACGTTTAGAGAAAAAAGCGTTTAAAGTTTTTTTTTTAATGAAAAATCGTAAAAAAATCTTACCTGTGCTTAATCAGCGATGCCTGCACCATGCCTTCTACTTCTTCATAGCGTTCGTGTTAATCTAAAATAGCGTTTCTGCGTTTTGTCCTGGCTTCTTTTGAGGCACCGGAGCTGCGGCGGTTTAGCTACGCGTATACGCTCACTATCACTCGCACTCCTTGAAATTTTCGCTTTTTGGCTATCGAACCTGGACGTCTCCATGAAGAATTTTGTTGCGAGGACTTTTTATCCATTGTAACAATCACGAGTGCAGAGATGTTGCCGTTACGAAGTTTCAAACTCGACTGATGTCGAAAGAGCAGTATAGTGTCGTTTTCATTTACTTTTCCCTCGAAAAATGCACGTGTAAAGGTTCAATTCGATGAATAAAGGACCATAAATTAATAGACTTAAGCAGGGCACCCCTCCGAGCGGAGCAGATGAACGTGCTCAGGTAGTAAAGTAAAGGTCACACAAAAATACAGTTAGACTTATCCGATCTTCATAAAATTTTAATTCGATACTTTTGGATATGTATACTTTCGAAAAATGTTATAAAAAAAATCGATTTTTTGAAAATTGTAAAGTGAGAAGACGCCTTAATAGAAAACGACGCAGCACCATGGAATTATTGGGCGGCAAAAGACATTAAAGGAAAGGATAAGGAAACATGGGCGAGGATGACATGTGGATATATAGGGAGGGATGAAGAAAAAGAGGAAGTGTCATGGACTTGCAGGACATGTGAATACGGAAGAGAAACCATGAAGCATTTGATCACATGTGAAAAAGGAAGAAGAGTGATATCTGAGAAAGCGAGAACATGTATACACGGAGAGAATTAAAAAGTAATTTTTGTCGTGAATTTCACGGTAAAAATTACCGTGATATATTTCAATGTGGTGACAAGTGAGAAAAGCATAATAATTCGTATGCGACAAGTTTTTTTTAACTCACGTCACAGAAAATTTCAAATGCGTAGCTAAAATTTTACTATACAAGAAGGGTAGCGCGCACGATAATTCTTACCGAGAGCGCAATACATTTTCCTATAACACTCATTTAATTTTATAATAAATCTTAAAATAACTGTTATTAAGACGATACTTTTTTATAGACATTTTTGAAAGGCATAAAATAATAAAATGCACAGTAAAATTTCGCTGATACTATATATTTATTAAATTTAAGTTTTGTGTATTTTGTTACACATGAAAATTTACTAGAAAATCTGGTAAAATTTTCTATCTGAAGAAGAAATTTTATTTTATTTTCATGAAAATCTGTGTTTTTACTCAGTAATAATAAGTGAAGTTTCAGGGTTGTCATCTGGTTACCGTTACTGCACGGTAATTTTTAGCATTTAATTCTCTCCGTGTAGAGAAGTTGGTAGAGGGGTGAAGGAATAAGAAGGGAATAAAAGATAAATTAATAGGGATGCTGAGAGGGGAGATAGATATAAATATATGTAAATTCTTTCGTGAAATAGAAAGAAAATGTAAGAAAAGAGAAGTGGTGGTAAAGGAGAGCGAGATGTCACAATATGACGAAAATTAGAGATAATTAAAGATTGTAAGAAAAAAAGGAAAGCCATAAGATTGATTGTAATAGAGAGGGATGTATAATAGTGTAACAGCTTTGTAAAAAGCCGAAAAGGCCATGCAAATAAAACTTCTTACTACTACTGCTACAAAAGAAAGAAATTTATATGTAAAAAAAAATATTAAAAAGAAAACAAGCGTTTATTTAAGGAGGGTGCTCAGGATCTTTGCGGGGCAGGCGGCAGGAATGAAACGCGTATGCGTAAACACGGGTACCTTTAACGGCTGCCAACCCCGAACGATCAAATTTTCGATTACGTAATATAAACAAATTTCAGCTAATAAATATGTGGAATGCATATAATTGACTGTTTAGAAATGTTATTAATAGTTTTTTGTTTGCTGACATCGTGAATACGTTATTAACCAAGTTGAAATGCGGCAGACGCGTAATTTAGTTCTCAGTAATTGGTAGCACTGAGCAAGAAAAATAACTGTCGTTATCATAAAGAACAAAAATAAGAATAGTGATAATAGTAATTTCCCACATAGATGTACGAGGGGGTATCCAAAAGAAACAAACCAAAAGACATGCGAACTCTTCGAACCGTCGCTGCAATTTTTCACCATTTTTGTAGTGAATTTTCACAATTTCAATGCGTTGCTCGATCGTGTAATACTCCATGACTAAACGTCAATAATTCCTGATGCCAGTTGTCAAAGATTGGTACTCTATGTTCGTCACGAAAAAAAAATAGCGCGCAATTTAAAATGTCAGGTAATTTTGTGCCACCCTGTATATTTCACTCAGTCGATACATCTATATGCACATATATTTATATACATGAGCGTTTAATGTATTCGTTTTTCCTCCTCGTCTTTTCTACGTGCCTCGTTCGTCCGACGTCGTTTTTCACCTCGACGAGGGAGGAACCTTGCCCGGGGTCTGTCTCACGGAGTGCATATATCCAAGTGCATTGGAAAAGGGTATTTTGCTCGAAGCCTCACTGCCACCTCGTCCCTCGTAGAACGTAGTAAAGCGGAGTATGCTTTTGTGCGTGTACTTTATTTTTTTTCTTCTTCTCCTCGTCGCCAGGGAATACAGGTTTTCAAGGATAGATTCGCGAGTCGCGAATGTACCAAGGAAATTTGTCACTTCGTACGTGCATTGATACTCTTCTGAAATACTTTTTTTTTCGACTGGAGATGGAAAGCGTTTCCATATAAGAAGCGGAAATCCATTTTCCTATACTTTCGCGGATAAAAACTTTCGAATAAGCTTCAAGACGCTCGAGACGTAATTTATTGCAAGGTAATATACGTTAGGATGAGAGAAGCGTAATTTTTATTAGGTTTTTATCGACTCGCTTTCTTGTCCGTCTGTTGGTCTGTTCGATACAAAATTCGCAATCGTTTTGAAACTAACTTCCGAATGAGCTAGAGACTTGAAACTTTTATCATAGCTTGGAACTGGATGACAAACAAATAAACAGGCAAACAAGATAAATATTAATAAAACATTTAATAGTAAAATAAAAATCTTAAAAAATTAATTTTGCTTGCTTCTTTATTTTAGGTGGAGAGAAACTGAAATAAATTTGGAGGTGGAGAGGTTAGGTGGAGAGAAACTGAAATTAGGTGGAGAGAAACTGAAATAAATTTGAAATTTGCCACATGTTTCTGTTCTAATCTCATCAAAATGATTAACGATGTAGTCTGGTGTTTGGGCGTCGAAAAATCGATTTCGGCTGAAAACGATGTCTTTGAAGAAACGGAAGGTTTACTCTATGCACCAGGCATTAGTGTAAGTATACATTTTTTATAAGAAATCTGGAATTAAAAGTTTAAAGGCGTTTTTCTCGTAACAACATTTTTATAAACGGCGCGGATGATTAAAAAAATTCTATTCAACCGATTGCTTTCATTTTTGCACATGTTATTCTACGCAACAATAGCTCCGTTGGGTACAGAAAATTACTTAATTATAATATGTTTTTTTTTCACCGTTTTTCAACGAAAAAAAGTCACGATTTTTTTTTACAAGTCTGCCATTTTGTTATTTTTCAATAAAAATGTGTATATCTAGTACGGAACGGAGCCACAAGCATACAGAACGATAATCAATCTAATTTTTTTTGTTTCAGATGACTAAGTGTCGTAATCATCCGCGCCACCCACCTACCTCCATTTAAAGGTGTCTACTTTAACTTAAAAAAACAATTATAAAATTGTATAAAATTAAGTAAAGAAATTTAAAAAAAGTAGTTTTCGCTGTCAATAACAATAGGTAAAAAAATTAAAATGATTGTATTTTATTTTTTTATAACAAAAAAAGTCTGTAATGAGCTTCCAAAACGGGCCCGAACACCAAACTACATCCTTAAAATTTATTGCAAAATTTCACACATACACAAGGCTAAAAAGCAGAAAATAATTATTTAAATAATTTTTTTTTAGTATACCACGTTTTTAAAACGGACTAAAAAGTATAAAATAATTTCTCCTAGCCCCATACAGATTTATAACCCCATGCAGATTCCTAACCCCATACAGATTGACCTGAAAATTTGTGATTATAAATTTTTAATAGCTATGAAAATACTTCATGCAATAGATGCAATAGATAACTGATGGATTTTTTTGCAAAAAAAAAAGTAATCCAGTCAGCGGCCGGACGAACAGCTCCTATAATTTTTGAGTTATGATGAGAAACTAAAGTTTTTTTGATTATATATGAGAATAGCTATAGAAATTCGTAGGATTTTTTTGATATATTGTTTTTTTGTAAAAATGGCGCATTTCTAAAACAAAAAGTATAAAATGCCATGAGAAAATCGCCAGAATTTTTTTTATAAAAAAGAACCTACGCAATATAATAAAAAATCTTACGTAGTGCCTCAGAAAATGTAATTCTAAATATACAGTTAAAATTTCAATTAAATCGGTTGAAATTTGTTTGAGTTATGCGTCCGGCCGACTTGAAAAATGTAGTTTTGAGATAAACGCGTTTAAAGATAGTAGAAAGTAACGACATGAATCAAGAGGGGTTGCGCTAGAGTTCGAAAATCGGGTATTTAGAGATTTTTCGCACCCATAATCTTTTGGAATATAATTTTATCGGTACTAAGGTACATTTTTAACAAAAAAAAAATCTATTTTTGGAAAATCCTAGAGTGGCCTAAAGCCTTAATAGTTCCGGCTTAGGATCTTGGCTGGAATCCGATTTGCGAGCGTTACATTTCGCTCCCGGATCCGATCACATATCCGACTGGAACCCGATTGGGAACGTCAAGATCCTAGTCCCAATCGGACTATATCCATGACAATATTTCTGCATGGGTACACTTTCTAAAGAACACATCTCCCAAGTTTCAAGTTAATACACGCAGAAAACATAATTTTTCATAGAAACTTTTACACCCCATTACACCCGCTCAAGAGTTGATTTCCGAAAAATCCTTTTTTAATGCACCTCTACACTTTCCAGAGCCGAGATTTCCGCAAGTCGGTCTTCGACTCGAAGCCGCAGGCACCGCCGTTATGTTCGTAATATTGACAGATAAACATAATGATGATAATTCTTTTGATTATTTTCATTAATTAATAATAATAATCACGATCATACTAACAACAACAGCGATCATAATAATAATTATGATAATAAAATCGATGAGCACACTGTCTTCAATGTACCTCATACGCTACATTAACCCGCACGTCGTATCCCTCTTCAGTACACGATAAACGTTATCGATGAATCGTGATATATATGACTTTTTCCACCCCATTAAATTGACACACCTGCGGCATGAAAATCTTACCGCTTGATTTAACTCTAGAACTCACAGCTGGGATCCGTTCCCACCCCACACGAACGTTGAACTGCGCTCCTGAGCTAGCGAACGATACTATGGACTGTCTTTAAGAAGGCTTCGACACTAAGAAAGTATGACACAATTAATAAAACACGTATTTCCGCGTTTTTTAGAAATTCAACCCCTAAGGGGCGAACGGGGATGCCAAAGTTTGTATGGAAGATAAAAAAAATTGGACTAAATTTACATGAAACTTTGTATAACTGCTCCTAGACACAGGTAATAAAATTTCAGCGTGTTTTGGAAATTCAACCCTTAAGGGAAAAAGGGGATAGCAAAGTTCGTATGGTAAAAGATAAAACAGCTTTGTGACTGACTAAGTGAGTGACATATAGACAACGCACAGTTGAAACCGCTGAAGATAGAAACGTGAAATTTGGAAGATATGTTCCCCACAAGGTGTAAAGGTGCATTAAGGTAGTAGTATCGCCACAGTCACGTTAAAAAGTTTATTTTTCGCTCGATCGATGCAAGCTTCGAAATGTTGCTAAATATCCTTATAACGTAGGTTGTACATCTTATCGGAATGTAAAAACTTATAAAGTAATGATAAAAACGCCTAATATAATGTTTACCTAACCCTCACTTTTGTATCAGACTATCCATTCCGGCTACTAATACGTAAATACTCTGCGTATACGGATATGCACAAACTACTGTAATCTTGTTCTAGTCTATTCCAGTCGCTTCGTGGCGCTAGCGTCGCTGGACATTGCTTGATTTAAATCGTTATATCTCTGAAACTAGACGGTCAAAATTCATGATTTTTTTACTCACTTCGTCGTGTGTTCCTCTGTAATTGAGATAAAAAAAACTGTAGAAATGTTTTGAAGTTATTGCGTGAAATGTGAGATTTTCCACTACTCCCCACAAGAACACGTGTAAAACCCTGAAATCTTTGATTGCCAATATCTCGAAAACGGAACGGTGAATCCTTTTGAAATTTTGCAGGTAAATATTTAATAGTATCCTGAATGAGTCCTCAAAATAAAAAAAAATCTATAGATAAACGCCTTGGCGAGACTACTACTTTAAGAGAGGATTTTTCGAAAGTCAACTCTAAGGAGGTGACATGGGTTGTAAAAGTTTGTACGGAAAATTGTATTCCTTGCGTGTGTTAACTTGAAACTGGGACGATATGTTCCAAGGCCTTAGGCCACTCTAAGATTTTCCAAAAATAGTTTTTTTTTAAATAAAAAATGCACCTTAGTACCTATAAAATTATATTCTGAAAAATTATGGGTGTGAAAAATCTCTAAGTACTCGATTTTCGAATTCTAGAGCAACCCCTCTTGATTCATGTCGTGACTTTCTACTAACTTTAAACGCGTTTATCCCAAAACTAGATTTGTCAAGTCGGCCGAACTCATAACTCAAACAAATTTCAACCGGTTCACTTGGAATTTTAACTGTATATTTAGAATTACATTTTCTGAGGCACTACGTAGGATTTTTTATTATATTACATAGTTCCTTTTTTATAAACAATTTTCGGACGATTTTCTCATGGAATTTTATACTTTTTGTTTTAGAAATGCGCCATTTTGACAAAAAACAATATATCAAAAAAATCCTACGTACTTCTATAGCTATTCTTATATATAATCGAAAAAACTTTAGTATCTCGTCATAACTCAAAAATGATAGGAGCTGTTGGTCCGGCCGTTGACCTTCCAGAAATAAAGGCGTCATCGGAAAAATGCTGCGCAGTCGCCATTTTCACATGTATTGCTGTGAAAAAAATTATTTTGTATAGTCAATTACGTGTATAATAAAACTCCTATTCTGTAATTCCGATTTATTTTATGGTTTCGCTGAAAAAAAAATCACAAAATATGCCCTTTTTTGGCCTCTAGAGTGGCCTAAGGCCTTAAGAGGTGTATAGGTGCAATAAGAAAGGATCTTTCGAAAATCATCTTTTAAGGGGGTGAAATGGGGTGTAATAGTTTATATGGAAGATTGTATTCCTTGCGTGTATCAACATGAAACTCAGCATAAATATTTTTCAAAACAAATAATAAAACGCATATTTTAGGTTTTTTTGAAACGACCTAAAATAAGGGGTGCAACTGTTATTGAAATATCTATAGGCCAAATTTCATGCGGGCGAGGCCGCGAGCAGCAGCTAGTCTATGATATAATCGAAAATTAATTTTTTTCGGAGGTGAGACGTTTGTGACGGAGCCTCCCTGAATGGACTTTTCACTAATTAAATGTTAATTGTATAAAGTGCCTCGCACACCATTCTCTTACGTATGAAAAAGAAACGAAGAAATTCATCTATGATAAAGTTCATTTATCCACATAGGGCAGATTAATTGATCAAGAAAAGCATGGGGTACATACAGATCACAGTCATGCGTTTGAAGGTGAACAAATAAATCTTGAGTTTGCCGTGCGGATAATTGGCAGGGTATACCTAATACAATTCGGGGCCTTCAATGGGTTATTTGTGGATTCCATAGTAGGATTTTCCGTAAAAGAGCCGGACCGGGCCCCTATTAGAGAATGGTAGGGCAGGTAGGTTGACTAAAACTATGGTCTAAGTACCAAGTAAAGAGTTGAAGAGTTGGAGATTTGGAGGGTTGACGAGTTGGAGGGCTAGAGAGTTGAAGATTTGGAGAGTTGGAGGTTTTGAGATTTCGAGATTTGGAGAGTTGGAGGTTTTGAGATTTCGAGATTTTGAGAGTTGGAAAGTTGGACATTTGGAGAGTTGGAGATTTGGGGAGTTGGAGAGTTGGAGAGTTGGAGATTTGGAGATTTGGAGAGTTGGAGAGTTGGAGAGTTGGAGATTTGGAGATTTGGAGATTTGGAGAGTTGGAGAGAGAGCAACTCATACTATTTGGTACGTGCCTTTTTCTTATCGACCGAAAAGTCTGATTACATTTTCAATGCCATGAAATATTTGCACTTAGTGTAATATCTGTAGATTTTTCTTACAGAGAGCAAGGTGGTTCTCTTCAAAAACGGCTATCTCGCTCTCTCGCTTGTGGCAGCTCAGTCGGGGTTTGCCCCTGAACTCTCAATTCCACGCAATGTCTATCAAGACCACGAGTGGTAACGCGGTTAACTGTCTGTCTCCCATGGAAATAGTAATTTCCAGCAAATGATCGTTGCATTAGCGTCGACGGATGGCGGTGACGTTATACGAAATCTTGCGGAGAATCCGGGGACACGATGGTGTTTCCGTCTTGCGGTATTGCAAGCGCCTCGCTTTGCGACGAACTACAACACGTCCATTTACTCGACGAGGCAATGGCCAAACATTCAATTACTGGCATACTTACGACGTCGTTCCATCCGATAGCTCGGTGCAGAGGTGCCACGGGGACGTAAACCGTTTGCCGTTAATTAAGCCACGAAGGCGAAATTCTCCGTGTCTTACGCTGGCACAGTCGTTGTACAAACATTAACCCCAAGTCAATTATCCGAGGGTCACGATTATGTCTTGTTGTTAGTTGTATTGGGCGCGGTACGAGACGCCTGCATTGAAGACCTCACAGACGTATGACGGTGTGGTAGATTTCATTGGTTTTGAATAATGTTTTGAAAGAAGGTGTAGACAAATGAGGATCTAACATTTTTTTTATTCGTTTATGCAGATGATGATGGTGCGGTATATAATTTGCTGTCCGGCTGATTCTTCGAACTAATCGTGCCAGAAAAAAAAACACTATATCTTAACGCAAAAAAGTAATCACTCGAAGTGATTCATTAATTCATCATTATTATGAAAGTGCCGAATCCTTGGTTCTTAACGATTATCCGGTTTGATTAATTTATGATTTGCCAGCATGATTTGTCTGCGTTGATGGTACTATGTCAGAAACTTTCACGCACGTGTCAACAACAACTGTACAAAGTTTCAACTCAATCAGATGAAGGATGCGCGAATGCATAGATGCGCGGATGCGCGAATGCATATATATATATATATAATCCATAAAAATCAATGTCTGTGTGTTCGTCTTCTATGCATTCGCGCATCCTTCATCTGATTGCGTTGAAACTTTGTACATTTGTTGTTGGCACTTGCGCGAAAGTTTCTGACATAGTACCATGAACGCACAATAGGTAGCGCGCGAGTCGTATCGGATATATGTAATAAAAACAACCAAACGAGTAATAAAAATGGCCTGTTATTATTATTATTTAAAGAATAAATTCGATTTTATTTTCCTCAGTTTGCATTGGGAAAAATTTACCTATCCCCGGTGGTTAGGCTCGATCTTCATCTAGATAATCATCTACATTTATTCATTTTTTTCTATTACCTTCTATACACATAAAATAGTTTCGTGACTGACTGACTGACATATAGACAACGCACAGCCTACACTGCTGAAGATAGAATAATGAAATTTGGAAGATATGTTCCTTCGAGGGTCTAGAGGTGTATTAAGAAAGATTAAAAAAAAAATCAACTCCAAATGGGGTGTGAAAGTTTGTGCAGACAATTGTCTTCCTTGCGTGTATCAACTTGAAACTTGGTATCAATATTCTTCAAAACAAATAACAAGGTGTATTTAAGGATTTCTTTAAACAACCCCTAATTAGGGATGCAATGCAAGACATTTGTATTGAAAAGTCGATTTTCCTGTGTTTTATCACAATGGAGTTCGGAAGATACGTGCCTAGAAGAGCATAGAGATGCACTAAAAAGGATTAGCTTCTCGCATGGTCAACTATATGTGGGCTGCTCGAGAATATCGAATGTCTGAAACTTGAATATGCTTACCGAAGACCATAAATCATACGATGTTGTCTACAGAACTATATTGCAAAGCCATACAGTAATGTAGACAACAATGACATTGCATGAAGGCTGGTACTTTTATACTAGTATTTCATTGATTACCAAGCCATAGCTCAGCCACTCAGTCTACCATCGTGCCTGAGAAAAATAACACTCTACCTTCTTTCTTTATTTCTTACTTTTTTCTCGCTTCGTTCATCTCCTCTCTGGATCAAATCCTAAAGTCCACGCGGACGAAGTCACGGGCAAAAGCTCGTGCAAATATATATATATAATGTCGATATCTCTCGGACGTCTATACTTCGAATTTAAAAAAAAACGCGAATAATTATTTTTCGCGCGATTCCCCAAACAAACAGAGTAAAAAGCCAGACAATTCAACATGTGCAATAACATGAGTTACACCCGTCTGTTTTCTAGCAATTGTTACGAATCCATGTAGAATTCGTAGACGCCCAATGAAGCATGTAGCATCCACGTCCGTTGAAAAACTGTGCATAGCCAGCGTGTGAAAAGCGTTCGCTCTTTTTATTTCGAGTTAAAAAAAACACACACACACACACACACGAAAAGGACGAAGTGTAGGATAAAAACGGGCAGTGCGAGCGCATGCGTTTGAAAAAGTGGCGCAATAGTTGGAATCACTCCTGCCGTATTACCATTGAAATGTACGGTGTGGTACTTCATTACATTCGCGACAGGCAAACTACAATGGGGTATGGAGAAAAAGAAGAAGATATTTTTTTTGCGATTCACCTTCTATTCATCAACGACAATGCCACCCACTCGCTCTTTCTCTCTCACAACTGTACACACATTATCGCATACGTATTCGCGTCGCTAGCGGATCGAGCCTGGTAACAGAAGCCCCTATGCTCAGTATGCCAGGGTGAAAGCCTTCTACATCAGGACATTCAGCTCTCCAAAAATCAAAAGCTCCGAGAATTATTTGCCTCTGCAGTACAATGGCCCGTGTGTATTTGACTAGATAAACACGCGTTTGCAAACGACCCATGTGATCGCATTTTATTTTCCATTTAATTTTCCGTGTTTACAGGAGTACAGGAAGGTAACGAGAGAGAGAGAGAGAGAGAGAGAGAGAGAGGGAGGGAGGGAGAATAATGAAAGTAGAAAAAAACAACAACCCTTACATAAACGTGTGTACATGTTGATACGGCTAAAACGTGACCGTAGAAACTATTGTCGCGTGTGTACTTAACGTATTTATATGGCCGAATGGGAATAAACTCGTTTTGAGCGAAACACAGCAAACGTGGGCGATTTATCGTTGGATTTGCTTGCTTTTACTTCCCTCGCTATTGTGGACGAACTCACCTATACGATCATTCGTATCCCCACATACAATTTCGCACGTAGCAGGTAAATTCTATAACGTGTATATAGGTGTGTAACGCAGTAGAATGTACAGGGTGGCACGGCAGGAGATGATTGCCTGGACGGATACGCCACGACGAGGCTCAGCTAATTTCATCGTTGTGAATTCGTGCCACCTTTATTTCTAACTGGCGACGCGACGAGTGTAACTTGATTCGAATCATGGAAAAATTTGTTAGAAAAATACAATCGTATATACGAATGGGCAAACTTAATGGGTGGGTGTTGGAAAGGCAAGATACAGAGAAATCGCTATACAAGGCGTGTAAGGAATGAGACTTTTTTCAATTTTTTTATTGGAATAGAATTGTCATTCAATGTTGTTTCCCTCAAAATAACTTCCTTGGGAAGCCACATAGAGCTGGAGACGATTCTTCCAATCCTCATAGCAGTGCTGGAACTCTGATACTGGAATAGCCTTCAGCTGGTCGGTTACAGACGTTTGAATGTTGTCGAGTGTCACTAAATGACGTCTCTTGAGGTGATTTTTCAATTTCGAGAAGAGGAAAACTTCACAAGGACTCAAGTCAGGCGAATAAGGAGGCTGAGGAGCCACAGAAATGTTTTTACTGGCCAAAAAATCGTTTATTGAAATTGCTGTGTGACAGCAATTTTTCACATCCCCAATTCTTTGGTCAAAATCTGATGAACGGTGGTGCGAGCCAAATTCAACTCTTCCCCAATCATTCTGACTGTCAACGGACGACCTGAACATATAAGATCCCTGATTCTGTCGACATTTTCATCGGTTCTTGAAGATGAAGACCTTCCGCTGCGTGCTTCATCTTCAATTGACTCTCTTCCTTCTGAAAATGCCTTAAGGCCTTAGGCCACCTCTAGGATATCCAAAAATCGATTTTTGTTTGTTAAAAATGTACCTTAGTACCTATAAAATTATATTCCAAAAGATTATGGGTGTGAAAAATCTCTAAGTACTCGATTTTCGAATTCTAGCGTAATCCCTCTTGATTCATGTCGGGACTTTCTACTAACTTTAACCGCTTTTATGTCAAAACTATATTTTTCAAGTCGGCCGGACTCATAACTCAAACAAATTTTAACCGATTCACTTGAAATTTTAACTGTATATTTAGAATTACATTTTCTGAGGCACTACGTGGTATTTTTTAATTATATTGCATAGTTCCTTTTTTATAAACAATTTTCTGACGATTTTCTCATGGTATTTTATACTTTTTATTTTAGAAATGCGCCATTTTGACAAAAATCAATATATCAAAAAAAATCCTACGTACTTTTATAGTTATTCTTATATATAATCGAAAAAAACTTTAGTGTCTCATCATAACTCAAAAATTATAGGAGCGGTTGGTTCGACCGCAACACCATTTGAAACACAAGTTGGTTAGATAGGAATGAATCATTCGCTAGGTCATTGTACGTGTAGTCACATAACATCACTTTGTTATTCGTCACCATGGTTGGCTACTCCAGTACGGCCTAGTTATTAGGTGGCATTTTTATTGTAACGCTGAGATATCTATAGTAAAAATCGCCTCGGCAGTGAATAGAGAAGGGCTGGATAACAAAACATTCAGAATATCACTACCCTCATAGTGAGGCAGCCATTAGTGTTCATACGAGATCAATTGGGCAAGCCAGTTACTACCACGTAAGTCAAAAAGGCTAGCACAATTTCTACTCGGGAAGTGGTACACTGCGAACAGTCGAACTATTCACCACTCTGGAAGTGTTAAAGCCCCCTTGGCAATATTCGAAACGCCCCCCTCCCCCCGCCGCCAATAGGAAAGACCTCATCCTATCCGTTGCTCTCTGTACAAACAATAATTCCTCCTGGCAAATGATCATTAGCCATGTAGCATCGCAACGACAACGTCGCTGGCAGAGAATTGCGCGGTTGTTTGCTCAATGTTTGTACCAACGCCGTCGGGCACAAATTCCCAATGGTAACGCTCTCATCGAATGAGTACACGGCCGCGAATCAACCTCTCTCTGTCTGTCTATATATATATATATCTCTCTCTCTCCCTCTCTCTCTCTCTCTCTCTCTCTTTCGCGTTTGGTTCTACTCATCAATGCATGCGGGAGTTGGTTGATACCATCCATTCTGAGCAACTGAGCGTCTCCTGTCAACATCAGTGCTGGAGAGAGTCCTCCTGATAGCGAGTACGATCCATCAAGTTCACGCAGACATCTTCCACAGACACGGGAAGGTACAACGAAACGAAATGGCCACTAATGCAAGCGATTTCGCTTTTTGATCCCCAGAACAATGTGTAGGCAGGACGAAAACTCCTCGTTCCAGTTTCCCGTGCAAAAATGTGACCGCGGGCGTTCCCTACCTTATGTGGGGCCCTGGCCAGGCCTGCCTCGTCTGATTCACCTGGCCGGGCTCTTTTATAGAACAGAGCGAGAAGATCAGAAAATCGTTTTTTTACGGCTTACTTTCTATGTTTGGGAATTATAATGTTGTAGCCGAAATACATTGCAAGCAATTACACTTTCACTGAATGTATACCTGGCCAAAATATTAGCATTTTCTTGAAAGTGGAGTCCGACTTCAATAACTGTGTAAAGGTGATTTGCTTTTTACTTCATGAAAGATAGTTGATTAGGATGAAACTAATATATTGGTTGTAATTTTCTTCACCATTTTAAGCATTTTTTTCTCTGAGAGTTGGAGAGTTGGAGAGTAGGAGAGTAAGAGAGTTGGCGAGTTGGAGAGTTGGAAAGTTGGAAAGTTGGAAGGTGGAAAGTTGGAGAGTTGGAGAGTTGGAGAGTTGGAAAGTTAGAGAGTTGGAGAGTTGGAGAGTTGGAGAGTTGGAGAGTTGGAGAGTTGGAGAGTTGGAGAGTTGGAGAGAGAGAGAGAGAGAGAGAGAGAGAGAGAGAGAGAGAGAGAGAGAGAGAGAGAGAGAGAGAGAGAGAGAGAGAGAGAGAGAGAGAGAGAGAGAGAACGAGAGAAAGAGAATATTACACCTGAATGGCTGTACACGAAGGACCATGGACGACATATTGTACTCTCTTTTTGTTGGAACGCTCAAGAGAGACGCGAGAAAAATACGAAAGATATAAAAATCCACTACCTCGGATCGTACATATACTTCACCAGAGGGTACAACGAGATCTACATTTTAGACATGTTTTACGTGCACCGTCATTCATTCTTCCGGAAGGACGAATTCAACATACGTGTAACGTTCCTTCCGCCGCAACGCAAAACATCCTCTGCAGACGTCAAACCCAACTTCCATTCTCACGGCACGCAAATACACGTTGCTACGAAGTAGTAGTTGCACTACTTCAAAGCTAAAATGTTCCCAGATTTATAGACATGTCGGTAAAGTTTGTGGTATATTGAATTCAACGCTCCGCCCACTCTTTACATATTCGTATGTATTGGGTACCGGGAGCAAAAAAAAAAAAGAAAAACTCACCGCACGGAGAGCGCCGATGTCGAGTGGTTGGCAATTCTCGACGAACTGAGAAACGTTTGAGTAAAAATGTCGAAATTCATAACACGTTAAAAATTCTTCTGACGGAGCCACTGTTTGTATTTTATTTTGCCCTCTTCCTGTTCATTTCGCCTATATTTGATCTTAGAGTTTGGCGCAATTTCTTTTCGTTACAGTTCTAACAGCGTTCACGCGATGGCGTAAAGCAAACCGATTCATGAGCTGCGTTTTATAATTTTTCTTAGAATTCAAAGCAACGAACGAGAACAGTTAAACGTGGCAATTACGACGACGACTTTTGAAACATTAACGGTAGGATAGGAACGTATTTTTCACGAAAGTCTCTTTTCAAGTTGGACGCAACTCTGGGCAGAGTTTAACAGAAGTGCTGGTAGAATTTCTGAAAAACTTTGAGAGTCCCGTTGTATGGAGATTCTTGACAAAAGTTTTGCCGAGCTCGTTGACATTCCCTTAAGCGTTTCGTGACTTTTACTACAGTTTAGAATAGCTGAGAAACGTGTAATGGCTCACTGAACGGTATACACTGTCCGATGATTTTTTTTTTCTTTTTTTTTTCGTTTCACCAAAGAGCGCTCGCGCTTTCGATGAAATAATAAAAGTAACCTTCGACACGAGGCATTTAAAAAGACACCTCTATTTATTGTGCAACACCCTGGGTTGTCATCTGTTTTAATTCGTAGCGGGGCTTGATACTTTGAACGACAAAGTTCAAAGGCTATTAGCGCGGGGCTTGGACCTTCGATGGAGTTGCTCCACCATTCAAGTTTCGTCCTCGTTTAAGGAGGACAGCGCCGGAAGGAGTTCAAATAAAAGTCCAAACAGCGAGAAGTAAAACGACGCTGGACTCGATAGTCCAGTAAACATCATACACTGCGTCTTGAAATAGAGTAAACACTTCACTCAAAGTCAATACGCCAGCCAAGTAGTATAAGTTCGCGTTGCGTCGGACTATCGATGCACCGTCTATGACTAATATTTTTTGCCGCATCTCGTGTAGACATTTATTACCGAGTACCCAGATCCTACAACATCCCTATAGGGATTTTATAGGGACGCCCCACGTAGGGAGTCCACATTGGAATCTAAGTGGATTCCGTGCTTTTTCACGATTGAGACTTTTTTATTTGAAATTCTGAACCGGAATTTGTTGGATCTCTCCCGGAATAGTAGGATTGATGGCCACGTACAGTCGATTTATGATGGCTATATACTCGTGATATATTCGAATAATCAATATTTTTTTCTACATTTGTCTTAGCTGCCTACTAAGTACAAGAGAAAAGCAATTGCTCTCCGAGAGAACTGGACTAAGGAATCATTTAAAGCAGATATTATTGTAGTTCTGTGGAATATGATGGACTATCGGTTCATGCGGCCCCTGGGACTTTCAAACGGGCTGAGCAAGTTGGCACACTATTCAAATCGGCTGATCATATTAAGTTCAGAATATGTAGAGAAACGTCAAACTAATTGTAAGACCAAAAAACAATTGCATATAAAATAAAAAGAAAACCAGATTGGGCCTAGCCAGTCAGATAAAATTACCACAATAAAACATACTGCAAGGAAAGGAAGCTCAATTAGAAGGATTCCTGAGAGTAGTTACGATGGCGAAGAACCATTATTATGCGATTCATCAGATAAAGATGGGAGTACAGAAGAGAACAAGGGTATTGGTTGCGGAGGAAATTATTATGAAACCCCTCTCATCGAAGACTGGCTTCAATGCATAGCGTACCAACTTTGGGTACACGAAAATTGTACTGAATTTAATGATATATCTTCTAGATATGGCCAGGAGAAGAAAAATAAGAATCAAAACATAAAACCAAAGAGAAAACCATGGGTAGAATTAAGTACTGGCCTCCTCTGCTCCTATGGGCATCACACCCGGATACTCCAGGAGAGATGGCCAATCGTGATTTAAAAAAAAAACCCTAATTTTAAGGTTGTTCTCGTAGGAATTTATTTTAATTTCTTAAATTATAAAATGTTAAATGTTCAAAGTTTAATTAGCGATAGGCATAAGTAAAGAAACGTCTGTACTTTTATTTTGACGGATCCTCCAAAAAAACTGTGGCCAACTACTCTGGACATACCCTATATATTTTGTTTAGAAAATTGAACGTACAGAATGCGATGGGATCCATCAAAAATGGTAACGAATTCTATTCGATAATGTGGGAATCCTCCAGGATTCACGTTGGATTCTAATGGAGAACCCCGATTACAATCCAATATACGAGTGGGACGTTTTAGTATAGGGATCCAATGTGATGAGCCATTAGATCCCTATCAGCAAGTATGGAAAAATATGGGAATCCAATTGGATTCCTACGATAATTTCGGCACGAGATTGTCATGCATTAAAAATATAACCGAAAATTTGCATCGTTTTATTTTTAGAAGGAGCCGGTTGAAGACGTTAATTCAGCTTGCCCAACGTTAGATAACGTTCAATCAAACCGGAGCAACGACCTCTACGCTCAAGGGGACTTGTTTCGTCCGGAAGTTTACCTTACTCCTGTGCACAGCAGAGCGAAGGTTCCTGCAGGTACGCAAGCTTCGTAGGCACGTATATTTACCATTAGATTCGTTCTACATGGGATACGAAAGGTCGGGGGAACCTCCCTCATGGTAAATCTCGGCTCCTTTGGCTCGCCGCTGAATTGAAAATCGATTTGAGACCTGCTGTGCCCATAGCAAATTTATGTATGTATATATATGTTCTTCGCTCTATCCTTTTTACTCTCTCGCTCTATCTCTCCCACGCTCTCTTCTACTCCCTTGGTTCGACGACACTGCATGTAGCACATAGAACAACCCCGTGTTTACCTGGGACTTTCGAACCTTTGTCGTTAACAATCTCGTACAGCGTACTCGCTTGATTTGCCTTCACGGACGTCAAGGCCCCGTTAATATCACGCCTTCGTCCCAGTTACTTCATCCATTTATGGACCAGCGAGACTAGAAAGTCACGACTTGATTTTCACTCTCGCTTACCCTTTCACATTTCGAATCTCTCAGTGATCGTTAGAAAAATTGAAATTTCTTGCATACGCTCATCAGCCCAAGGAGACCTTTCACGGCTTCCACATTTCACGCACTTTTGGAAACACCTCTCAGAGCTGAGATAATACGAGGAAATGTTCAGTTCATAGACGTAACTACGATTCAAGTTTAGCTGTGAATTGGAATGTACTTTGAGATAAAACTATGAATGAATAAACTGTATTTGGGAGCAGAAAAATAATTGTCTTATTTCATGATAACACTGTAATTATATTTATGCAGTAGCTTATCGTTGCGCGATATTTTTTTTATTATAGAGGTTCATTATAATTTATTACTAGGTCTCTCGTCAAATAACAATTGTCATTTTGCACAGGTTTTTTTAAGGGCAGGTAATTTTTTTCGGACATAAAATAAATACTTTCGAAAATGGGTTTTAACGCATTTTATTCTTCTATCAATGGAGAGTAAAGTTCAATTTTACTTGAAAGAAAAAAAACGAAAATGGCGGCTTCAGCCCCCCCGTCAAGTGAAGCCATGCACGGCGTGTTTTGGTGTGCGCGAGGCGCCACACCAAAGCCACAGCCTTACCAGGTCATCTGAATCAAAAACGGATTAAAAATAATTCAACTAGACGATATTTGTGGAGCCTTATCGTTTTTTGTTTTCTGAAAAACCCCTGGATAACAAAATGACAGCCGTTTAGAAAAAAAACCTAATTTTTTTGCTTCAACGGACGAAAAAACAATTTCTAAGTCGATTTTTTTTACAAAAATCGCTTCTTAATGGCCCCGCTAATTGAATTTCCTTTCAATTGCGCAGAGATTCGTGGGAATCGGTTCATCCGTTGAAGCTGTTGACCGCCCCGCGCACTGAAAAATGCTATTTCCAGAAAAAACGCATTTAAAGTTTAACGTTTAGGCTGTAAATTGTAATATACTTTAGATATGGAAATGTCCTTTCACCCACGAATTTTAAACACTTTGAGGATGCAAATTATGTAAAAAAAAAACGAACTTTCACGTTGCACCAATCGTACCTTCCCGTGCAGAAATTTCTTAGGGATACATAAGCTTCGACCAGATCCCGATCGGGATATGATACGGATTCTCTAAAGGAGGTATCTTCATCAGAATCCATTTGTCACCCACTACGTAGCACAAGGCGGAGAGACGTGGTGGCAAGAATTTTAAATACATATTAAATACATTTTTTTTTTAGAAAGTTCAATATATATTTTCTTAGTTCGAACGATCTCCATTTAATTTAAATATAATAACCTATATCACTTTTCTCCAGAAAATATAAGAGTTTCAAGGTCTATATATTGTTTTTTCTAAAATTTTTATTAAAGCATTAGGCCACTCTAGAGGCCAAAAAGGGCATATTTTATGATTTTTTTTCAGCAAAACCATAAAATAAATCAGAATTACAAAATAAGGGTTTTATTATATACGTAATTGACTATACAAAATCATTTTTTCACAGCGATACATGTCAAAATGGCGAGTGTGCAGCATTTTTCCGATGACGCCTTTATTTCTGGAAGGTCAACGGCCGGACCGACCGCTCCTATAATTTTTGAGTTTTGATGAGACACTAAAGTTTTTCGATTATATATAAGAATAGCTATAGAAGTACGTAGTATTTTTCTGATATATTGTTCCTTGCCAAAATTGCGCATTTCTAGAACAAAAAATATAAAATACCATGATAAAAACGTCAGAAAATTGTTTATAAAAAATGAACTATGCAATATAATAAAAAAATGTAATTCTTTAAAAATGTAAAAATGTACTGTCTTCTTAAAAATGTAAGAAAAATGTAATTTTAAATATAGAGTTAAAGTTTCAAGTGAATCGGTTAAAATTTTTTTGAGTTATGAGTCCGGCCGACTTGAAAAATGTAGTTTTGAGATAAACGCGTTTAAAGTTAGGAGAAAGTCAAGACACGAATCCAGAGGGGTTGCGCTAGAATTTTAAAATCGAGTACTTATTGTTAGAGATTTTTCACACCCATAATCTTTTGGAATATAATTTTATAGGTACTAAGGTATTATACATTTAAAAAAAATCGATTTTTAGAAAATCCTAGAGTGGCCAAGGCCTTAAATGTAGAGAATTTCGCTCGAAATTCTGTCATTAAAATATATAAGTTTTGACAGTTATACTGTAGCACCAATTATTACCTAATCTTTTTCAGATCCTTGAATAAATGATTTCAGAAAACGTCCAGCGTCTCCAGTTGATGCAGATCGGTATCTCCAGGTGATTTTTACCTTCATCCCTGGAATCCAATGCGATATCGAACTAGATCTTGTTCTATAAGTTCGGGATTCTAGCGTGGATTCTAAGCAAAGTTTCTATTTGGATTCTGACTAGAGTCCTCAATAGTTCCGTATTAAGAACCTGGCTGAGATCCGATTTGAGAGCGTCACATTTCGCTTTCCGATATCCGACTGGATCCCGATTGAGAAACCAGGATCCTAGTCCGAATCGGACTGTATCCATGACAAATTTTTTGCCCGGTCTGACGATTTTTTTTT
>OZ010715.1:3070445-3316884 GCA_963932345.1 Ophion ventricosus | reverse complement strand
TTTTTTCCTATCACTCCCTAACCGCACTTCGCTAATCTAACCTAACTTCCGTTGCGTTCGCAGCCGTCTTAAGCTAGACTATACCGCATTTGCCGAGGGTACGGGAAAACTGTGATAAACCCGCACCGGTATAGACAGCCTCATATTCTTCTGATTTTTTGGTGGACTATACTTTTACTTAAGTATCTACAGCAAAGTATCAGAAGGATTGGCCTTCCGCTGACTGGTTGATGCGCCAGCCGATGAACGGCTAAGCGGTCACCGCTACGCGTATTGGCCACGCGCAATGCTACTTAAAGGCTTTCATACACCTGGGTAGGTCAAAAAGAGCGATTTTTCAAAAAGGTGCTCATTCGAAAGTACTATCCTTTGAGTGTCTACCCTGAAAATTTCATAAGGAAATTCGCAGTAATGACGAAGTTATAGCGTTTTGTAACTGACCGGGTAAGCAACGACTAACGGTTGGGGTGCAAGTAGACGCGGTCTTTGTCATCTGTTTGACTATGAGTTTGACTATGGATCAGGTTGACACAGCAAAAAAAAAAATGATGTAATGGAAGCGTCAACATCTAAGGAAGATCCGTCATATGGCCCAGGAATCGACGATTTCATATAAGTTTAAAATAAACCAGTTATTTCAGTGTAAAGTGTACTCAAAATTTTAAACGCGTTTTACTCGAATCAGTGTTTTCAAAATCGGTACCGGAAATATCTCCGCAACTACTGGACCGATCGGGATCAAGTTTTGCACATTTATGCTTCACACAATAATCTAGTACTTATTGAGCCTTTTTTTTCGATACCTGGCATAGTTTTTTTTTTCATCATAAGTACTGAACAATTTTGAGGCGAAAAATCGCCTTTTTTATTCCAGTGACTGACATGACCCGAAAAAATTAAATTTTGAAATTCCGTCTCGATAAGTACTGGTTTTATCTATCTACTTTAAGAAACAAATATTATTTTTTTTAGATAAAAAATGGCAGAGGCACGTCTGGTACCGCAAACACTGTCAATAAAAGCACGTCCCAGGAAAACGACTGTAACTTTTTTACCGTTTGAAATTTTTTAACCAAATTTTCACACAATGTAGATAAAATGTCATACTTTAAAATGTATATCATGGCTGTTCAATAAAATTCAGTTTTATACACAAAAAAAATTCTTAAACATAACCTTACTTTTAGCCGTCTCAGATGTATGTAAGCCCTTAAAACCGTTTGAAACGCATTTTATTTTCCCAAAGCACCGGAATGAAAAACAGCCGTATTTTTATCGCAGGCCTAATTTGGCTCAGCCCGCGTGACGTTCTAAAAGGACAGCACACATCACCAAAAAAGAAGGACCAGTGCGGCGTGTGTACTTTCAACGGTAAACTCGTTGCGATGTTAATAGATTTGCCGCGGGTGAATTTTTTTTTTTTTTCATTGCTCGTCGGTGTCCGTTTGTTTCGTCAGCGTGACGGCCAATATAGAAGCGCAGAACGAAAATTTGTCAGATGGGGAATAGTACGGCTAACACGTTGCAGCTCGGCTTGCGCCGGATATCTCGTTTGTTGTCCAGTAGTCACGGACGTCGTGGTCAGCCATCGATGCCACTGGACTCTATATATATCTACCGCGAATCGTTGGACTCGCGTCCCTCATCAATCCACAACTCTACGAAGTACACGAATTAATGGTCCCCCAAGCTTATTGTTACTGACACGTGGACCGGAAGATTCTCATTGCGATTTACTACTGGTGCGCTCACGTTCCGCGAACAGAATGGAAACGCGAGCTGTTTCCGTAATCTAGAAACTTATAATTTATATATATTTACGTTTCAGCAATGACGCATTGTATTTTTTCAAATAATTTGTACGCCACCCCCCTGGTGAGATTTAGGGAGACGTGGAGGCACCCCCGCCCCCCCTCCCCCGCACGTGAGATTGACCCCCTAATTTTTAAATGATTACATTTGTTCGATATGTTCATGCATTTTGCTTCATACCACTAGTAAAGATTTACTGATAGAGTGTTCTATCAAATACATTTTTTTCTGTGAAAGAAGAAGAGAAAAATGATACGACGTTTGAGGTGTACTATAGCGCCTTTAATTTAGTGTTATTTAGTTTAAAAAAAATAAAGTAGGATAAGGTACTGCTCCAACACCACCTTCCCTACTCGATCCATGGGCAACTTGACTCCAAAGAGTATATAGAGATGAACAGAAAAATATTTGATTAAAATGATCCTGACCATCACGAGGACACTTTTTTTTAGGGATCACCGGAAACCAGGTCCCACCGGCTGAATTCAGACATTTTTGGATGAATTTTTTTTTCAATATTGTTCAAATGTTGCTCTTTTATGTGCTTAATATTTTGAATAAAATAATTTAGATATTATGTTTAAAAAAAATAGAGAAAATATGCTTTTTTGGGATCGAAACCCACGTAACCGCTTAATTAATGCCTAAGAATAGAATTAAAAGATTAATAAGAATATTAGATTATTTTTATTTCATACTGTTAATATAAACACGTGCCTGACATTTCACGAGTTAAAAAAATATGTATAACAAAGGATATATATACTTAATAAGTCTGATTGTTACCAAATTTAATAGAGCAATTGCAATGGTGTTATTATTCTTGTTTTCTTAAAATATTTTCCCTTCTAGAATAATATAAGCCTTAAGGTGTCTATATTTGCACCCTGTACCTTACAAAATTTTATAATAGTATATTTTCTGAATAACAAAGTTGACGTGAGATGCTCATTGATCCCTCCCTCCTCCTCCTAAATAACAATTTGTGAGATTTTGCCAGACCCCTCTCCTCTCCCTATTTGGAGCTCGCGTAATTAATGGACGTCCCCTAATGAGAATACGGCGACATCCCTTCTGTCAAGCGTTGTCAATCTGGCCGTAAGGCTAGACAATGCGGTCACCCATCCGAGTATTAACTTGGTTTTTTTGATTATATATAAGAATAGCTGTAGAAGTACGTAGGATTTTTTGATATATTGTTTTTTGACAAAATGGCGCATTTCTAAAACAAAAAGTATAACATGCCATGAGAAAATCATCAGAAAATTGTTTATAAAAAAGGAACTATGCAATATAATGAAAAAATCCTACGTAGTGCCTCAGAAAATATAATTCTAAATATACAGTTAAAATTTCAAGTGAATCGGTTGAAATTTGTTTGAGTTATGAGTCCGGCTGACTTGAAAAATGTAGTTTTGAGATAAACGCGTTTAAAGTTAGTAGAAAGTCACGACAAGAATCAAGAGGGGTTGCGCTAGAATTCGAAAATCGAGTACTTAGAGATTTTTCACACCCATAATCTTTTGGAATATAATTTTATAGGTACGAAGGTACATTTTTAACAAAAAAAAATCGATTTTTGGAAAATCCTAGAGTGGCCTAAGGCCTTAAATATGTCAATCCATCAATTTCTTAATGATGCAACTTTTTGCATATATAGACGATGCGAAATAAATAAATTAACTGAGTAGAACTGGTTCAGTGAACAGCGTCACGGATTTATTATCTGGAGGTACCGGGATGGACCCACCATAATTTCTAATGAATAAATCAATATGTTTGCAGCGTAAATATCATAACCAAAATTGGCAGATTAGGAAAGATTAGTAAAATTTCCTAGCGGTATAAATAACGTGCAAAAAAATAGATGCACATTATCTAGAGAAGAAACAATATACAGCTGCGAGCTTTTTTTATTATATATCCACCATCTAATTGTCAGTACCCAGTCACTAGACGAAAGTGTTACAAGGCTGGATAATTAATAGTTAAAACGACTAGTTCGTGGCGATATGAAATATAATTTCACTAGCTCAGGGCTAGACGGTGATGAGTTGTATTTTCCACTCGGTTAGTAGATAAATTTGATAAGAATGTTCCAACCTGCCCCAGTCTTCTCTAGTTGATTGGAATCATACATAGATAATCGCACTACGAATGAATTTAATATTGCAAATAATAGAAAGCGTCGGCAGTGAATTTATAAGCAAGACACGTTATTTGTATCGAACACTCGTGTGTCATATACTATCCATCAGTGGGGTCGTGTTTTCATCGGGTAAAGAGCAAACAACGTCCGGCCTCACACGATCGATATAACCCGCAAAGGATCAAGAGTCGTACGAGTGACACGCGAACGATTCCCCGCTCTTCGTCAAACAATCGAACATGTTGTTTGCCCCCTACTTTTTCTCACTCAGGATTGTCATTTACTTACGGACATTCGAAAAGCCGTTCCGAATTTTCCAATGATTTCTGTGCTTTCGGCCGAAAAACAATTAGAGGACAGTGGGGTACAATGTATCACGGGGCACTGTGAGCCACATGCGATTTCGCGGAGGTTTTTAGCTCGTAAATTCCGAAATTTTTTGTGTTGTACCGTGATTTATGTTTGGTTTCGTCAGACTTAGAAGAAAGTCGATAGCAGCTCACAAAGAATTATTAAAAATTGTACATTGGTTTTAGGCTTGAAAAAAAATATTTCGTTTGTCAGGAAAACGTATAATATAACGTCACTTTCTCTAGCGACTCGGGTTTTCGGTTCTAATCGATAGTTTTATTATTTATAATGCACTCAGTCACTTTTGTTTTTCCATTCGTAATTCAATTAATAGTTATTTTCATAAATAATCAAATATTTTACTAGCGGGGTACAATGTGTCACCGAGTTGTGGGGCACAATGAGTCGACTCCCAATGAGGAAACAAAGAAGTGACGACGCTCCCAAGAAGCGCAATGTGTCACGGGCAACTGTCAAACTCATGCGAATTCTCGGAGTTTTGTAGCTCGTAAAAACCAAAATTTTTTGTGATGAACCGTGGTTTATAATAAGTTTCAGCTGGCCTAAAAGAAAGTCAATAGCAGCTCACAAAGAATGATTAAAAATACAAAATTAATTTGAGCCCCGAAAAAAAAAATTCGCTTGCTGGGAAATCGCCAAATATTGTGGGGCAATTGTGTGGGGCACGATGTGTCATCGAGTTGTTGAGCACAATGTGTCGACTCCGAATGTTATTGGCAAGTAATACCGGTTATAAAATTATCGGTATGTATGAAAATCTGATATCTTTGTTAGGAGTACATAAGAGTTCCAATCGGCTCGTTGTACCCTACGTTTTGCAGCACTTTACACACTGTACCCATCTATCTGACACATTGTACCCCACCCGTGGGGCACAATGAGCCAATCCGCAAATTTTTTTTGATCCCATTATTTTAGGATTTAAAATCTTTTTGCAAAAAATATGGTAGCTATATTGTACGTACAAAGGTCTATAAAATCAGTTGTGACCTTTTTTTTCTAATCAGACTACTTTGGTAAGTGTAAAAATTCGTTAGAAAATAGTGACACACTGTGTCCCACCTTCCCTTAATCTCTTCACTACGGTACATCAAATTGGATCACATAATTCGAATCAATTAGCTCTTATCACAAGAAGAATACGCATTCTGCAGCATTCGTATAAATCCAGAATGAACGTTTGAAAATCTTATCTACATAATTGTCCAATAGAGTTTTACTGATTTTCTTCCAGCATACAAAACACGGAAAAACAAGGGCAAACGATAGAAATTTTGTAGCCACAAGCTTCGAACGTTTAACACGCCTCGCATTATAACCGTGCGCAAACCGCGAGATCGGCCGATTTGGCATTGAATGAACAGCCGAACGGACATTGCCGTCCGTTCTGGCTGGCAAATTGAATCAAGCCCCGGCCCTGGAAATACCGCCGCGAGCCAAATGCGTTCTCCTGTCTAATCACGACCGCGTTCTATCCGTTCGATAGAAGGACTCATACGGTTATCGGGCAGGAGAGATCCATCACTGATGCGACAAAGAGACTACTTGAAATGGCGTAGTGGAACCATCCCTCTAGAACCCATACTACATCAAGTTCGAAATCGGTTCGAGCGTTTATGAATATCCGGACGAAATGCTGCGAGCATTGTACAACGAAACACTATCGGAAAACCTGGACGCGTTTGGTGACGCATAGCATACACCTGTAGTATGCTATGCGTCATCATCGCCATGATCATCATATATGGGAAAATGTGGGTGTATGTAGGAAGTCGACTTCGAGGACCAATATCCTAGTAGACTAGTCCCCATTTTCAATATTATACTCGAGTGGAAAATACAACTCATCACCTTCTAGCCTTAAGCTAGTAAAATTATATTTTAAATCGCCAGTAGCTAGCTGTTTTAGTTAGTTACTGTTCAGCCTTGATACGCTTTCGTCGTGTAGTGACTGGATCCAGAAACTTGGGTAGTGACTAGGTAAAAAAAAAATATCTCGCAGCTGTATATCATTTTTTTTCAAACACGTTCCAACATTCAATTCTCGATTTTTTTTTCAAAATCTAAGTTCATGTTCTTAAAAAAACATCTCAAGAATGTATAAGAATTTGTTGGACTATTTCAGATGCGAATTGCGAGCTACACAATACCCGCAAATCGACAACGACGATGAGGACACGTCAAGGGACACAGCGGATTACACCTTAATTAATGCAGAAAATAACTTGAAAAAATTACCAGAGATGTATGAAAATATGAATAAATTGTTGTCAGAGTTGCGGAAATTTCCGTTTTTTTTTCAAAATAAAAAAAAATAAAAAAAATCATCTAATGATTTGATTTTTGAAAATAATCTAATCATCTAATTTTAATGAGCACAATGTTACTGCAACGAATGCTATTCATTATATAAACTCCTAATAACGATATAAACATTACATAAACTAATCACGATCGACTGGACAGTGGCTAATCAAAGAGTACATAGCCGCAGTTGGCTAGTGTTGGCTAGGTCATCGCGAGATACCCACTTAGACGATTTTCTTCGTTCACAACGCCACTTGAAACTCAAGTTGGCTAGCCAGCCATGAGTCATTCACTAGAAGATAATACGTGTAGTCAGATAATCTCACTTTGTTATTCGTAACCATGGTTGGTTAGTTCAGTACGGCCTGGTTATAAGATGGTATTTTTATTGTAACGCAACGACATCTATAGGGAAAATCGATTAGGCCATGAATAGACAAGGGCTGAATAACAAAATATTTAGAATATTACTGCCTCATAGCGAAATAAAAATGTCAGTACATTTTGATAAACCCTTTATAACACGTGTACACTAGGTATACCCGTATCTACATCAATCCCATTCACATTTGCCATCCTATATCAACGTTGGAAGTCCGCAATATGAATTTGCACGGACAATCAAAACGCGTTATACGGTTTATGCGCATGAATTCGGACAATGTGAAATCTTTATCGAGAATTTATTGACGAGCTGCACGTCACTCTATTCGAAATGATGAAATGTACTAGTCAAGGGATGATGTCAAAATAATGGAAGACCCGATGGGTAGAATGGCTTGTAAAAATAAGGGAACGACAGGTCTAAGTGAATTACAGTCTTGGACGTTCGAGTCTTGTATTGCTTCTTCCCTTCTATCCCGGCAATATATAACTTTTCAACTGTTCAGGATCATACGACCAGAAAAAGTTGGCGAAATTGTTCAACTGCGTTCTCGCCATGGTGGACACGTACACGAGAGCTATGTACGGATAAACGAAAGTTCAATCGACCGTCCGATGAAAATGACGAGTCAGTAATTGATATGGCGCGTGTTACGCCGCGAAGATCACTCTGCGCGAGGAAGCCAAGCACTTTCCGTTAACACGAAACCTTGAGAGATCAATATGACTTTAGGGAATTCGCAATACAATTGGCATAGAGGCTTGCGAGCTTTGACACTGACAGTAATATAAAAAAAAGTCTCATGACTGACTGACTGTTAAAGGGGTCAAGTGGAGTGTAAGAGTTTTTATGGAAAATTGTATTCCTTGCGTGTATCAACTTGAAACTGGGTATAAATATTCTTCAAAATAAATAATAAATCGTATATTTTAGGATTTTTTAAAAACAACCCCCAATTGGGATTTTTTTAAAACAACCCCCAATTAGGATTTTTTTTTAAATAACCGCCAATTTTTTTAAAACAACCCCCAATTAGGATTTTTTTAAGCAATCCCCAATTCTTCCAAACAAATCATAAAACGCATATTTTAAGATTTTTTTAAAAACAACCCCCAATTAGAGATGCAACGGGGTCTTGAATTTTGTATAGGAAAATTTATATGTGAAAAATAATATTTCTAAAGTACAAACTTTTATTTTTATTTTATTTTTGTAATTTTATTTAATCTACTAAAAAGAAGAAAATAATTTTTTTTACCAAGTCACTTATATGTGACTATAAATAAAAGCTTGGGGCGCACAACTTTTTTAATGTTTCATAAATTTGATCAATTCAGTTTCATTATCCGTATTTGATTTGGCAGAATAGTAATTAGAGAAATTGTTATCACACGTTTATACTCAGCTTCATGACTTTTATTTAAGAAATCTAAGGTTGTTTTACAGCCAATTAAATACAGTTGACATGTTAACGGAATTATGTAAATTAAAGATTATACGTCTCATTTTTGAGCGCCTCAAGCTTTTATTTATAGTCACTTATAGGTGATTTGGTAAACAAAAATATTTTCTACTTTTTAGTCTTTAATTAATTTTACTAGATTGATTTTAGTAGTGTTAGTGAGATTTTGTATGGATGATTAGATATCGCTAATTTTACATGAATAGAACATTTTGTAGATATATATTTTTTTGAGTTGAATCATGCATTGTTACCTCTGAGATGCATGTTTGCAAAATTTCAGAGCTCCGACTAGTCGGGCATTGGGTGAAATGTCGATTTTCCGTTTTGCATCTCACAGAAAGTCAAGTTAAATAAAAGCTTGTAAAATTATATTCCTTGCGTGTATCAACTTGAAACTCGGTATAAATATTCTTCAAAACAAATAATAAAACGCATGATTTAAGGATTTATCAAACGAACCCCTAATAAGGGGTGCAACTGGTGACGAAGTTTCTATGGGCCAAATTCCACGCGAACGAAAGCTAGTATCCTATAGATTCCATCGCACATTCTACATAAGTTATAATCCATGAATTTATCGATTCGATCGAGGGTCCAGTCATTCCCTGCGCAACGCGATCATTATTACCGAAAAGACTTTGCCCGAACCAAATTTTAATCATCGACACTCACTGCAGCGATGTAAAAAAAAAAATCTGCACATCGCAAAATCTCGTTCCCAATGCCCGTAAAATTAACCGATAGCCTAGAATTCTCTTCGGACATCCTGGCCAATTTATAGAGAATGCCCCCCTGTATGGGGCAATGCATCACGACGCTAAAGTTCGAGTGCGGTACATATTTCTTCCTCCATACACACAGTAGTGACCGGAGGTCATTGAGGGCGCGTCAGGGAGGAGGCCACTTTTATTTATCGCGAATCGAGAAAAATCGATGGACGGATGAGACCCGCCGAGAGAAAAAAGGCGGCAGATGGGAGGATGAACGGATAACGTGTAGATATATATTTACGTTTATATGGGGTGAATCACACGAAGGAGAACATCTGAATATATCTGATGGATTTAAAGACGCGAAATATGGATGCATCGGAATTGAAATGCCAACGAACGATACACATTTTCATCATATGATTTTCATTGATGTTATTTTTTTTTTTGATGAACTTGCACACTTCTTCCCTTGCCTAATGTATCGGACATCCAAACAAGTTCGACCATGTAGCACAATATTGTATAACGCAACATTATCGAGTAAAAGGCATACGCGAGGGAAAAAAGTACGCGAGCCACATAAATGTTTTTACTCGCCAAAAACTCGTTTATTGAAATTGCTGTGTGACAGCAATTTTTCTCATCCCCAATTCATTGATAAAAATCTTACGAACGGTGGTGTGAGTCAAATTGAACTATTCCCCGATCATTCTGACTGAATCGTTGATCTGAACGCACAAGATCACGGATTCCGTCGTCATTTTCATCTGTTCTTGAAGATTAAGGCCTTCCGCTGCGTGGTTCATTATTAATCGACTCTCGTTCTTTTGAAAATGCCTCAAACCACTGAACAACCTGGGCTCTTGACAAAACACGGTCTCCGTAGGTCTGCTGAAGTTTTGCAAAAGTTTCCGTTGCACTGTGCTCAAGTCTGAAGCAAAACGTGATAGCACGCCGTTGCCCGAAATTTATGTCAGTCTTTTTAAAAAAGCACTACAACAAACTGTTTCACGAAAAAAAATCGCTACGGACAACCAAATGACTCCAGCGAGTTCAAACTCGTACTGAAGGCGTATCACATGTTCACTTTCCGCCCCTTCAAGTCCCGCGTCCCAAGTATTGCCAGATCGAACGCTACGTTGTCAGTCTCATTACTTAATTTACACACCTCGTATTTGATGTCATTTTTTTCGCATATGTCAATGTCACCGCCGTCTCTCAAAAGGATATATCCATTTTTTCCCTTGTATATTGTCGCCGACATTTAAACGAATCTTAACATTAAACCCAATATTGTCTTAGCCAGTCTTTTTTTTTCGGTGGTGGCAAATTCACCAACGCTGCTTCATTGAAGGTCATAGAAAGTACAGAAAGGCGATAATACTTACAGTTTCGGTAGTAAATAAAATTACTACGTTTCTATGACCTTCAATGACCTTATGTTATAGTTCGTTGAACTCATTTTAAGCTCCTCTATCATGATACAGAAAAAAAACATACCGATCCATTTTAAAAAATGGAGTTGACCTTCAAATGTCCGAAGTACCTCCACCTGCAAAAAACTATTATCGCTATCGGATGGCCCCTTTCGTACTGTGCAATTTCATTTCAGCAAATATTTCTGTGAACCTTATAGTTTCGAAGATATCCAAGGTGTTAATAGTTATTGATCCACCCTGTATAATGCATATACACTTGCGTGCACGACTCACGAGCCTAGCTCCGTATCGTCTCGTCCCAATGGAATTCCAACATATACAGTGAGCAAAAGAGCAGGGACAACTTTTTCACCTGGCTGTGAAAAATAAAAAAATAAAAGCGAGGCAAAGGAAAAAAGCAAGAAGGAAGAAAGGAGTCGTATGAAAAGTTAAGGTACGATCGAAGGATCAATAGAAAGATCGGGGAACGCGCGTGGGTATTCGTCTGCGCGAGGATACGTCTTGTAGAATACCGTTGAAATCGAATTTTACGCATGATATACCTAAGAAGAGCAAGACACTATTTGAACCGACGTTTGCGAGCTTGTAGTAGACTCCCTCTATTTGAAGCATACTGGAAGACGAAAAGAAGCTACTCCGTTCGCCTGTTCATTCCTTACGAATACGCATGCGAATTCAAACCGCCAACGAAAGTGAGTTAGAAGTTTTCTTGTAGATACGTATCTGCTTGTATATATAAAATGTGCTTATATTTATCTAAAACTGATTTTAAAGACAATGGCGCTCAATTAAAATTGAATATGGAAAAGTTCTCGAGAATTTTCCCATCCTCAACAAAAAAAACTGAAACTTGGCACACATATTTTGCACATTATGAGTTATATAACCAAATTTTTACAGATTTTTCCATCAATACTTGTCATTATTACTGACTAGGCAATGACAACCTCGTTTTCATTTTTTTTCAAGTTTCATTCAACAAAGCATATTTATTGATCTTTTAATGCAACTTGTGATCTGACAAAAACTTAAACATAGTAGAAAAGTTTTATTTCTATCAGAAGTATAAAAACTCCTTAAATTTAAATTTTAACTTTGAATCAAACCTGAGCTAGAAATCCGTTGCATTGAAATAAATTATTGAAATGAATACTATAATTATCGAATAAACATAATTTGCAAATTAAAACTCATACAAAAAAGTGCCAAAGTAAAATTTCATGAATGGCGCGATCGGCTTAGACTCCTTTTGTTTACATTTGGATACATTTTCTGGTATTCACAAACAACTTGAACAATGAATTGTTTCTCTTCCTCGTCGCATGTCAATCTATTATTATATTCAGTAATGAGCTTTATTCCTCTTTCCGCCACGTCATTAACGATCGATTTTTTGACAATTTGCGAACCCAACTGATAATTTTTGTCCAAACGCCACTCGAACAGGACGTTATTTAGAAAGCTACAATCGATCTGGAATCTTCTGAAAAACGTTATCGATTGGGGACTTATGAAAAAATCAATTTCATATCGTATAGGAATTTCGATTTGATTTTCATGTCCAGGCAGCTCGTTCGTAATGTTTTTGCCATTTTTCTTTCAATATCAGCGGGAATGCCTTCATTAAAAAATAATGACAATTATTACTAGAAAAATCTGTTAAAATTTGGTCATATACGTCATAATGTGCACTAGATGTGTGCCAAGTTTTAGGTTTTTCTCAACAATATTATAAGCATGAGAAATAATCAAGAAATAACTTGGAAAAACACATGTATTTTTGTATTGAATATTCAAACCCTCACAGGCATTATTCAAAATTTTCCCAGCGCCTCAAAACTTTGCACATAATTTTTTTTATATATCTTGATTATGTTTTTACAAGGGGACTTTGAAAATTCAAATTTGACCCAAATTGCAGCCACCATAATATGTATATATATATATCGCTGTGAGGTTTGTGATATAGAGACTGCACTCTGCTGGGAGCCCCTCCCCGCCATTCTACTTTAACTTCATCGGTATAAAGTTTCTGCACTTTGCGCACCAAAGTGTCCGTTCATCTGTGTAAAATTACACATTACGCTGCACCTTCGCGTGTTCGCATCCTACGCTCGCATTTAAGTGTCGGTAGGTATGTAGATGAAAGATGCATACTCGAGGCGACCGTGTGGCAGATGTGTCACGTTATTGAGAAAATGGAACGTAGTGTGCCAAAATATTTATGCGCATGTGAGTATTACACGAACACATGGATATTTGACGTTTTTGGAGGGTCAGCTGCATCTGGGATCAGTATAAAAAACAACAAAATCATATTAAATTCCCGCGAGATTATTTTTTTTTCAACTCCGCATGCGGGTCAAGTGGAGACTTGACCCGCACTTACTTCGTTTATTGGATTTACGTTTTTTTTCGAAATTTTTTTATCCTTTTTCCCTTCTTTTCATCTTTGCTTGCTTCCTTTTCGCGCTGATCCTGACGAATATCGGACTGAGCAGGAGCTACTTATGGTTGGCACGATTGACGAGGCAAAGTTTCTCTGAGTTAGCCAGCCCTCTTTTCCTCACGGCTTTCTATCTTCGAGAATTTTCTATCCATGAACTCCGTAACACGAGAATCGAATATTCTTAAATTTCTTCTGCAGGAAATTTCCGCCTACCGGAAGAATGCACTTTCGGTGAACATTTCAATTTTGTTTGCCTTTGATCTGAGCTTCCGAGGGAAAGAACAAAGAAGCAGATATTGATTGTTTTTGTTTCTTTCGATTGTTTCAAGGGATAAGCCGTCAGAGCGGAGAGATAAGCTGCCGTCATATGGAAGAAGGCGCCATTTACAGATGATGTTGTTTTGAGATAAATAGCAAAATGTAACTTTTTGATATTTCCCAACTCTGGGATGCAAATACATATAACTTTTTGTACTGGTAGGATGGACTAAAGTTTGTTTTACTGTAAAAAATCTACAGATATTACACAAAGTGCAACTATTTCAGGGCATTGAAAAGGTAATCAGAATTTTCGGATGATAAAAAAAGGTACATGCAAATAATGTGAGTTGCTCGCTCTCTCTCTCTATCTCTCTCTCTCTCTCTCTCTCTCTCTCTCTCTCTCTCTCTCTCTCTTCACACATTTTCACTTTCTCACTCTATCACTCTCTTCTCACATTCTCACTCTATCACTCTCTTCTCACATTCTCACTCTCGCGGTCTCTCACACACGTTCTCACTCTCTCACTATCCATCCATCCATCAGGCTCAAACAAACCCAAACAAACAAACAAACAAAGCCAAACAAACCCAAACAAACCCGAACCCACCAACATTGAATGTACACACCAAAATTGAAACTTACAACTATAACCACAAATGACGCTACATGTAATGCAACATTTTTCAACAAATCAGAGGCATGTCGCAGTTCCCCCACCCTGCTACAACGCAACGGCAGTGGAGTGGGGGTAGCGTTAGTTTTGTGTGACATCTCGCTAAATCAGTCCCTCTATATACATCTTTTTAAAAGCATTTTCAATGCTAAAAAATAATAATATTAATTTTATAGAAATTAAAGCAGTTATGATGAAAAAACGTAGTTGCCGCTATTAGAATTTGCATTTTAATAAACTAAAACGATGTCAATACTATCTAAAAGGCGGTGTCTACGTAGAAATCCCGAATTCGATTAGTTTATACCATAATTAAGCTAATTACAGCATTCATTTTCAATAAAACAAAATTAAGAATTGAAACATTGGTTTATTTCGTTCACAAATCAAGCATAATTTTTCCTTAAACAATATCGCGGCGTCGCTGAGGCGGTTTTTTTTTGTAGAGTTAAGCGAAGTTTCTGGCAAAATCTTCCAGAAGCTCTTTCGGCTTACAGGAAGAATTTTCCGTAGACTGTGGACAATGTTTTCTTTTTTTTTGCTTTTGGAAAGCCGACTGGACCATTTTGCGCGTTTGGTAATGGTGTGTACTGCCCTTTCTCATATTGGTAGTTTTCAAGAAGTTTAAATCGGAAGGCTACCTTATTGCGGCCTGATCATGATGCCTTTTTACTTCCGTAAATCAGGCAATACGGATATGGCCCTACTAGGGCTTGACCTAATAAGTCAATTTCCTAATAGAAATTTTCATTCAGCAGCATATTATCTTTGAAGTTTTTACGTTTTTGAAAGGTGTTGTGGACTGTGACGAAAAAAAAAAACGTTATGCCACTCGGATGCGTGTTAGAAGATTCCGCTGGATTTCGACATTTTAAAACACAGTACAAAATCTGTCTTTGTCGGGTGAACAAGATATGTACAACCTAAAAATATATACGGACGTTTAAACAGTTATTAATGCTTCAATTCCTAAAACAATTGTTTTTCACCAAGTTCATGTCCGAAAAATACGAACTAATAATTTACGAGACGTTTGAATTGAACGAGCGTATATTTTCCTCTATTTTCCGTCAAAAGATGTTGAGCAAGCCGTGAGAAAAGTAATTGATAATGCCAAGGATTGGGAGGGAACCGTGCGGTTCGGAATGAAAACACTTCAACATAAAACATAAATGGAACATTATTCATAATAATCTCTATACTATCTTTAATTAATCTGATTATAAGCTTTTTTGTAACTTTCCGTAAAAAATGATATTGACAAATACATTCTAGGCCTTGTATAAATATATTGTATAGTGTGTATGTGTACGAGCATGTATGTGTACTGGCTCCGTAAGGAAGTATTATAAGGACCTGATCAGGCAATATTATAATGACCTGATCACGCAGCATTATAAAAGCCTGATCAGGCAACCGGATAACAGCCTGATCAGGCAGCCAGATAAGGCCCACATGCGACGGAACGTTGTACTTTCTATCAGGGCGCTATCGGGTTCCCTTATAAGTGCCCTACCAGAGCAATCAGGCAACCTGAAAACGTGCCCTATTGAATCAGGTCCGATTTCAGGTTGCAATCAGGCAACCTGAAATCGGACCCTATTGAAATTTCTACGTGGGATACAGAACGATGGGAAATTTTGTACTAATACCAATGGTATCAAAACCTCATTTTCGTTTTTCTAAATCCAACCCCGCATTCTTCCATATGACGGCAGTAAGCCGGTGGAGTTATTTTTTTTTTGTTCTTGGCAATGTATTAACCGTAAATCCCAGAGTGAAGAAGAGTATTCCACTGCCGCCCCACCCTGTGGAAGCATAAATTAAGCGGCCAATCGATTTGGTCGACGACGACATCTTCGAGCATGATCAGCTTTAATTACATTCGCAAGAATTCTCGCTACGGGAGCGCGTTGTACGCGCGTATGTCCTGAAACTTCGATGCTTAAGCCTCTCCCAATTCTCAGAGGAGAAGAGGGTGGGGGTGGGGGTGTAGGCAAGCAATATCGAAACTTCCCTCGAGAATCATTGATCAGTTTCTCCAAGCCTCAAAATACACGACATCGGCATCTCTCAGCCTCTCCCTTTCTCGCTATCGCAATTCAATTCCCATAGAGATATTCTACCCACCACCCACGCATACGCCCTGCCGCGTTTAGTCTACTCCTCATCTTATCGTTATTGTCGATACAAAATAATTACATTTGTGCAAAATGAATTGGCATTCATTTTTCTCGACGTTTCGTCTTCGTTCTCCAAAGAAGCCTTGCTCTTTTGAGTCCTCTTAATAAATTGGGTTACTGAGAATTCCGATAAGATGCTTTGAAATAAGAACGAGAAAGAAAATGAAAGAAAGAAAAAACAACTTCATGCGCTTCTTCATATTGAATTCACGACACGAATAATGAGGCTTTTCGAACCACACGATAATCGATATGAGAAGCTGCTCTGCAATTGTACGCCACGCCTATGAACGACTCCCATCAACTACTCCCGAGCGAGCAATTTAACGTTGACAATTGTTCGAGCCGATATTACATATGTTTCGTATGACATGAAGACGAGAATTCGTTAAATATCATCTTTTTAAAGCCACAGGTTTTCGTAGCCACTTGCAACTCGGGAATTATTAAAAACTGCAATTAACCCTTCACGGTCACACATTCTGGCTATAACACGCTGGTCACAGAGGGGTCGCAATGTCCCCAGCCATGTTTAAACGATTGCCGCGTCGACCGTATCATTCCGAATGACTCATAAAAATTCAGTATCCTAGTTTGAATATTCTAGAATGTAGCATCCTCGGTATTATATTTTAATCGAATTTTTAGATGGCGGAAAAAAATAAGTAAAGGGTCAATGCGTAAAAAAACCCTTTTTTACTTAAAAAAATCATAACTCTTGCAGTTTTCAATTTTTTTTTCGAAAAATTTTAGGATAATACTCTTGAGTTATGATAGTTTATAAAAAAAATGGCTCTCTATAAGCTCAAGCTCCCAATCCTATTTGTACCTAGGAAAAGAAAAACATCGTTTATCGATCATTTTTAAATTTCCATTACCATAGCTCTGATTCGTTCCCCTTAACGATACGAACTGTATGGATAATGTACGAATATAATCTCGCATAATTAGACGTTATAGTAATAAACTGAAATTCCAGTTCGTTACACTGCCGTTAAATTTTTTTTTCCTCAGAATTAACCGTCCATTTCCTTAATTATCGGTAGTTCAACTGCATAATTTTGCGTAATCATCTTGCTCCGTTGCATTCGGAGGGGAAGAAGTAAACGACTGTTTTCTATAATGGTCACAACGTTTCGTATTCAGCATACAAATTATAGAAAATTTCACCAGTGAAAATGTACCTGGTAAGGAAAAAACGACCATTAATTAAATGCTGATTAGCGCAGTTGATTGCCGATTTATGTCGGCTTGTGATAATCTGACATCCTATCTATTTGATTTCGTGATTCTTAGAGAACGTCCTACAACGTGTAATTGGAATAAAGTGAACAATTGAACGCTCCCTGTACAGCGAAGTCACGCTTGTTCGCACTTTCGACACGAGACATTGATTGCACGCATACGCAGTACTTGCAAGCAGCAAGAAAACGTACCTTAAATTCGAGATGACATCGGGAATAGGCACTAATCGATGGCAAAAAATTTTACATCTACCATTTCGATTTTTATGGAAACTTCAAATTTCTTTGAGAATCTCCAGTTTAATTTTTGTCTCGCAATAAGTTAAGGTATTCCTTTCACCGAACCGAATATTTAACAATTGAATGATTTTTGTCGAGAACTAAGTAAAAATACATCCCAGTAGGGTAATAATATCTCGCGAACCGTTGGCGATAGAGTGAAGTGTACAAGGGAGAAAAGGTGCGACTGACAGGTCTGAAAACGTTTCCGAACAGTGCGCCGGCCGCGTAGCGGTGGAGTTTTTTTGCAGAAGGCCCTTGTTGTTTGTCGACAGTAAAAGTAAGTATTTTTGATCGCATTCTTATTGTAATTACTTTTTTATTATTATTACTGAAGTAATGAATGTTTTTATACGTTTCAAGTGAACCTGGGAGACAATAAGAGCGTTATTAGTTTTAATGTAAGGTAGTTGGCTTTGTTGCTACGATTTTATTTCTGCCATTACAGGGAATGGGTACGGTTTTTTGTGACGTACGGTTCAATCGCCACATTTCTTTTTTCGTCTTTTTAGATGCCGAGACAATTTCAATGCCCTATGACAAGGGGGCAGATCGACCTTGCGCAATACAAAAGCTTTATTTTGTTTCCTAAGAAGTAGAAGCTTTATGTTTTTTTTTAGTAAATAGTCTTAATTCGTGTTGTGTTTTCACATTTTGTTATCAAAAAAACTTTACTGATACAACTTGTAGATTTATAAGAGATTTTTTCCGGTGTTAACTTCTAACAAATAGAACTTTACTGCTACATTCATTGATCCCAATTATAATGTAACTGATTGAAAGACTAATCGTTGACTTTGAAGCTTTAGAAGTCGTGCCAAATGCCTAAAATAGTTGGAAACTATTTTCATGTGATTTTTAAAACAATTAAACTTACATAAACTACATGTGGCTTGCATTATTTTGTGTGTCACAACTGACCCCGTTCACTGTTACAACTGATCTTGGCAATGCGGTCGGTTGAAACAATGGCAAACTGTTTCTTAAAATGTCATTCTTGGAAAACTATTTCAATGAGAATTTAAATTCTTGCGCTTTTCAGAAGACGGATAAAAGTTCTTTCGTTTGATGTATTTCAATCCGCGCTCAGAAGTATATTGGTGATTCTATGTACGATAACAACAAAATTGTTTCAACGGTACCCATTCTACCCTATACTGGTAAAATTCAAAGCCAAGTTATCGAACTTTTAACAAAAAATTACGACTTCAAAAGTCGTATAATTTATGCAGCACTTTATGGAGATGAAATGCTGGCCACATTTCTATCTAATCATTTATATAATAAAAAACTCTAAATGTCTGGGATAAACTGCTCTAAGCGTGTGAAAAATACTAAAGATTCCATAATGACGATGACAGCAAAGGTTCACGGAATGTTTAAAGAAAATATTAATAATGAAAGTTAGAGAAATGTGACCTGAAGAAGAATTTTCGTAATCGCGACTATGCAAAAAACATGTAAAATTGTCTAAATCTACAAAATTTATGCGAAATTTTTCATTCCAGTTAATTATTGACGATGATAATTGATTGTAACTTATTTTTAACGCAAAATCAAGGCCTCCTTCCTCGAGCAAAGATCGACGATAGTGGATTATCGGGTACCTAAACGAGGGTGCAATGTTTGGAATGCCAATACGTTAGGGCCTCCGATGAACCTCCCGAATGGCAGAAACTGGACATTGTCACTCAAAGGAGGTCAATGCAAGAGCGCAACTGAATCTGCGAAACTCCAGGTGGGCCTACTTCGAGCGCTTCCGCAGAACCCTCGGGACCCTCCATTCAGCCTACTGTAGGCGCACTGTAGACCCTCTGGACCCTCCATTCAGCCTACTGTAGGCGCACTGTAGACCCTCCGGACCCTCCATTCAGCAAAAACGTATTTATTTCGTCATCGAATGGGTTGCCGATCAGGCCTCAATGGAGCGTTGAGGGAGGAGATATCGAATTTGGGCTGAAAGCAGGTTAGGTGGGGTCGAGGCAACGGACTTGAGATCGAAAGCAGGTTAAAGGAGGCATGTGTTCTGCACGTTTCACTGAAACTGGGGATCGAAAGAAAGTTTGAGAGGCCCAGCCAAGGCTACACTGAACGAAATGGAGGCCTCTTCGTGGAACTGAACTCGACAAATGGGGTTTGGTAGGTTCAACGGAAGCTGGCAGCTTGTGCATTACAAAAGAAATAGGATCTGCGGTGTGTCCAGAGTAGGTTATAAATTTTGACTCGGATAATGATTCAATAGGGCCCTGGCTTATGCGCCTACAAAAGACGGTTCTCCGCGAAAGGAATACCTTAACTTTTGTCACGCAATCATTCGTCACGGCAGCCGGTACGTTGTTTTTTCCAGCTCGAATAGTGCTCATTTCTGACGAACATCGAAAACAAATTAGGCCATCGAGACACAAGATAGACTGAGGCGTTCAACGCGACATATTCAGAACGTTATATACAAGTATTTATACGACATTACACGTGAGCGCCTCGGTGCTCTCGCAGCTGTAGCCGAACGTATCCTCACCCTTTACGCACTAAATCCACTTGAGGAAGTATCCCGCTGGTGTCCGCTCCTACACTTCAGTTTACTTTTCACCCCGTGCTAGGCGCACTTTAGGCAAGAAGCATATGCCCTATTCCTTTTACTTTATACTTTTTTTTCACCGCTACAATTTCCTAACTCTCGCACTTTCGAAACACAAACTGATTGAACGAACGTGCACATCAAAATCATTCAACGACAATTGGATAATCGTACCACAACGCGTAATTTCCATCCACGATTTAATCAACATCGGGCACTTATTTCATTCTGTGCCTCGTTAAGAACTTGCCGTAAAACACTCCCGACACTTGTTCAGTCGCCAGTTGACTTTTGATCGGGTTTCACTCATCCACGTTGATTGAATAAGGCTCGCTTTTCACGTGCTATCGATATATCTATATATCGATATAAACACACACACACACACTTTTCTTTTTAAATATATTTATATGTATACTTTGACACGAACGTACGCACATTATTGACTCGTTAACAGAGCCATAACGCTCGGGTAGTCGGCGCTACGACAGGTCAAGCGATCACGGTGTCACTGAGATTTTCTCACGCTTCATCGACGAAAGCACCACCGAATGAAACCATCAGCCAGGTCATTGGGTTTCACCCTCGTATTTGTTTTTTTTTTCTTCCTCAACCTCCCACTCTTTCCTATATACGCCTGATTTCGATCGAGTTAATCTTCGGATATGTACTTGGTGGAATATCCGCAAACGACGATGTTATTCTGGCCGATATTATCGTTGAGCTCACCAAGTACACGTAGCCACGTATCGGTGAGCACAGCTCACGTTGTATCTTCGAGCCCCTGGTATCCTCTTGACCCGTGACAAACTTATCCTCGTTAATATCCATTCAGCTTTAATTAACGTCTCGTCGATCACTCGGTCGACAATTTGGGTCTCGTTGATAAGCGCCTTCGTATACTCCCGGCAATGTTGACTCGTGATTACACCGGCTGTTTCGTTTTTTTTTTGTTGCTTTACCGTAACACCACTTGTAAAAGATTCAATATCCTAGTGTGAGAAATAAAAGATAGAGAATTTCTCCTGTAACTGGATTGAAACGATTCAATGGCATATGTCACATTTGAATCCACGCGCGATGTGACAATAATATCGGCGCCATCGAGAATACGTCGTGGAAACGTCAGAATGATGCGTACAGTATGCGGAAACGCTTGCAATTAACCCAGTTACGTCTCTTGTCTCCGTAGCGATTCATTCGTCCCTCTTATTTAATTCATATAGCACGTTTCCGTGCGATCATCATCCCGTGAATTGCGTGCGAATCATCGTGCGCCCCAATATCCCTTCTGACCATTTTACGAGGGATTTTATTCAACGTATCGATTGATCAACGATTGATTGAGACATTTGTGCAATTGGTTGATTTGGTTCCAGCTCGTCAGGTGTCTGGCAGGTTGTTGAGGTGAACGCCCCCTCCGTTCTCCTTCAACAGCACAATTAACTATCTTTCGCGGTTGCAATATTTGGGCAAATTGATCAACTATTGGGAATCGATGATCGACTTGTTAATTGCTATCAAGCGTGTATCAATGAGTTTGAACGGTTCTGTATCCAACTGGTATTTCGGCGCGCCAAACGTCTTTGATGTTACACTTGGGTAAACGCCCTTTTCCACGATTGTAGAGCCTCGAGTGTGATGGCCTTGCCCCAGCCAGCCAATCACCGCAATCCTCAACTGTATGCATATATTGTACATATAAATTTATATTTATTTATACAAGCATTATAATGTACATGTGTATATATCCATGTACACATATGTACATGTATAATTGCAGAGCACGATCTACACGATGGGTACTTGAGCAGCGTATTAAATCGCTTGTGACCTACTTAATTGGTTCAGTTTGCCTACGCAAATAGCCTCGTCGAAGTTATGCCAAAATGTTCAAGAATCGAGAAAATCGGTGAAAATGTCAAACACTTTGAAAACTGCATCTAGGCAATGATTCAAATCACTTTGCTCGTCTCAAAACTGACAACATTTTCACCATAGCCGCAAAATTACGCGCTGATGATGACGCATTGAAAGTGAGGGTGTGCGTTATTACAGAAAACGATTGTGCATGTTTATGACGAAATAAGAGAGAGCAACATTAACGGCACTCTCTGTTATTTTCCGTGTAAAGTGAAACTTTGCTCAAGTCACTTGGTGTTCCAACACCGCGCCTGACAAAGTCCCTCTGAAGCCACGTGTTAGAGCACTGCACTTGTACTAGCCGAGAAGTTTTCGTGCGTTCGACAAGTTCGACGTTGTTACAAGTAGAACACGCGCGTTTGTCGTCAATCGTGAGCTTGATTCCTTGAGCTGATTCCCTCACTCTTCACGAGTCCTTTGAAGCGCGTTGAGAAAATTACAGCAACGTGGATAATGATCCGAGGCAAAGAGGACAACCGACTTCGGAGGTGTTCAAGATGCACGATGAATTAAAACGTTAACAGAGATCGACAGGCATGGCTCTTGATGAATAACAGAAGGAACGAGGCTTGAAGACTCAACTATACGAGGCACAATTTCGTTTCGACAACGTGTTCTGCAACTGGAATTCGTTTCTTAAAGCTTTTTTTCCCCCGGCAGTCCTTCAAGCGTCCTTACTTTCCACGCACCGTACACGCTTATGAAGGAGCCACGGTTATTAATTCAATTGATTTGTTATTCCCATACGACTGGGAGCAGAGCGCGCGGATGAAGGCCAGCCTTTCGCGGGGGCTCCGCTACGACGCCCTGTCGTCGCGGCGCGGGGTGAATGCACGACTTGCGGACGATCCACCCTATGCCACCTAGCCACCTCCAGCCTCGTTCCTACCACCACTACTGGCAAACCATCCCCCGTCGCTTCGACAAAAGACTACCACGACTGCGTCGAATCTCTCCACCAGTACCACCCACTATACCACCATCACCACTACCACTCTACCAGAAGCTTCATTCCCCACTGTAACATCTCCACACCACCAACTTACAGTCGCGTAAGGCCTGCACGAATTGGCTACTACTACTTATCCACGATTCCCCTATACAATGACAATCAACACCAACACCAACGTGAGTGTCTAACGTCTATGTGCATCGATGATGCCAGTGGTTCTCCGTGCTTTACGCCCGAACGTGGCGTACCCTTTTTCCATACAGTGCGCAACTCGCGGCGGGCTAACATCAATTGGCTTTTCGTGGGTTCACCAGGGATACCGCTACCCATTGTTATCATCGCTGTCATAGGAACAGCAGTCGCACCATCACCAGCCAAAACTTAGCCTTACTGGTTACCTTTGCTTGCCAGCGATTCTCCAAGCTCAGGATGAAAACACGATACAAACGGACCATGTCCTTGTGCAGTGTGTTCTCGGCGCCGAGACGATCTACGTCTACACGTCCTGATGCTGAAGCAAAACGGTGCGGCTATACCGTCAGGGCACGGGTGGAACGGGTGTGAGATGGGAAAGGGCGGACTCCCTCGGCAAAGAAGAGACGCTCTCCCTGATAGAGCTTGCCACACAAATGTGTGGTGCGGCCAACGAAGCAGAACGACCCACGGACAAACTTCGGCTTGAAGGGTGAGAGAGCAAGAAAGCTCTTCGTGTTTACGAGTTGAGCCTCTCGTCCTTATACTCCAGCGCTACCCAGGGATTGTACGGCCTTTACGTGAACTCCACGCTGCCGATCGAATACCCCCGTATCGGCGAGAGCTCTCGCTCTTTTCCTCTTTCCCGCTCTCCTTTGCTATCTCTTGCTTTTCTTTTTTGGCTGCTGGAGGGCTTGACGGAGGTATAAAAGGCTGCGACGGGAATCAACGATTGCAAAGAACAAAGCAAGTACAAGCGCAAATGGGATAAAAATATGTTGCGAGAAAAAGATATCAAAGACGAGAGTAAAGGACACGAAGTGGCAGGTAAAGCCAATGGCTGGAAACATAAGCGACAACGATAATGCAGCAGTACGCGCCTTCTATCGATGAAAACTACTTCGCGGAGGTTAATGTCTCGGCAAAGACGAGAACATGCGGAAAGCTTTCTTCCGAGGGTGGTATCTCGGCTGCGATTACAGAAAAAATGAGTGTAGTTGGTATGCTGACACTTTACAGAATTTGGGATTATGCCAGGACGCGGAAAGAAGCTCACGAATGGACAAAAAGAGCGATAAAAATAAGAGAGGTGTTGAAAATCTAGTTTCGCAATTTTCAAATGGAAAACAGCGATTCCGTGTTCTGCGGAAAACAAATGTTCATACAAGCTCCATTGGAATGACATGCCGAAATACACAGCCCCCAGGAGATCCAGAATACATAAAATACCAATCGCGTCTAGTGCTGGTTGCGAAGCATATGCACCGACCTTTCTGCAAATGGCACGCACGAAAGTACAGCTGTGACACATTGACATGGATGGACAAGTGAAAGCTAGATGTCTTTGCAAAGTATTGATTCGTCGTTGCAGTAAACTCGACGATAAAGAAGTTCACGATCACGTCTGTATGATAACAAGAACATCGAAGTGTGTCAAAGCGTGAAGTCTACCAACTTCGTGCTAGTATCACAACGCTACGCGTGCAGAAATTATCGTAGGGATCTGATTGGATTCCCATACGTGTCCCTACTTTCTGACAGGGATCCAATTGGTTTCCCATACTTGTCCCTACTTCCTGATGGGGATCTAATGGGTCATTGGTCAGGATCGTATATTGGATTCTAATCAATATTCCCCATTGACATCCAATGTACAAATCCAATTTGAATCCTAAGAGATTCCCACATTATCGAACAGAATCCGATACGATTCTTAATCTATCACATCGCATTCTATACGTTGAGTTTTCTAAACAAAAGATATAAATATTTTTTTAAAGTGGACCTTAAAAAAAGTATAAATCTGGTCTCAAAAAAGTTTGCCATTGCCATATCGCTTAAAAAAGTATATCTTAAAAAGTTTCGGGACACTTAACAAAATGCTACCATTTCATTCAACTTTAAACAGTAAATTCTTTGTCATATACTGACAATGAATGTATCCTTCAAATTTTAAAACAATCGTCTACATCTTGGATTCAGACGCTAGGGGTAATTACCCCGCGGGGTTAAAACAGCTATTCGGCGGGGGTAATAAGGCTAGTAAGGTAATTGTAAAAACGTATATTTTTATGCAATGTATTATGATTAATACAGACTATTTGTATTTACATGTATTGTTTTCTTCGATAACATTTTGAAAGGGGGGGGGGGGGTAAAATAAGTTTCCCTGATCATCATAGGGGTAATAAAACTGAAAAAGTTAGAAACCGCTATTCTCCAGCGTTTCTATAAAATTTACAATTGAAGAAACACTTTTTAACATAGGGCATTTAACATTATGACATTGATGACGGATTTGTCATAATGTACTGAGTGATTTGACAGTTTTTCATAACATTTTAAAAGTTTTTCATAAAATTATTCACATGTAGATGATCGATTTAACCATTGGAAGGTGCATTCAGTATATGAGAAAAAATGTACTGTATACATTTAAATCAAATGGTAACACTTCACCCATTGTCCCGAAAATCCTTAAAAATCAATTTGTATGGCATCACTGGAAATCCACTCTGATTCTCGTTTGTTATTGATTACAAGCTTTTATTTAACTTGCCTCGTTCGTATGTCTGTCTTTCCGGTTCAAAATTTGTAATCCATTTTTCAAGCGCTTGCTGGCATCCGATTGAGTTGAAATTTAGCATAAGTATGTAACTTCGGTGAAGATGCAATAATATGGTACTATGGAGCTGGTCTGATGATGGAGCCGGAAGGTGACCATAGGAACTCCCCAACTTAACAAGATAGTCCCGTCGTGTTTGGGCTCGTTGGATTTGTCTTGATAAGTACTATAGCTACTATATTTCCCGATTTACGTCGTTCAGAAAAATTTTTATTTGAAATTCTCGACTGGTATTTGTTGGATCTCCCAAAGAAAACGTAAAAAATCTTTTTAAAAACAAGCTTTTATTTCTAAACTATTGAACTAAAAAGTAAAAAATAATATTTAGTGTATGAAGTTAAATAGTAAAGCTACAGAAGAACCCCATCCTTGGTCACTGATCAAAGGTGCAGGCAGTACATACTTAATAAAACTTACATAAACATAGAACTTTTAATTTTTTAAATATTTTCTTAAAAGCTTGACGCGTGAAACGTCATTCCACTTGAAATAAAGCCTCAATCATTTAAGAAAATATTAACATTTTTTAAAGTTCTATGTTTATGTAAATTTATTAAGTATGCACTGCCTATGCCTTTGATCAGTGACCAAGGATGGGGTTCTTCTGTAGCTTTACTATCTAATCTCATACACTAAATATAATTTTTTCCTTTTTAGTTCAATAGTTTATAAATAAAAGCTAGTTTTTAAAAACATTTTTTAATTTTTTTCTCATGCACTTCGACACAATATCACCAAAGTGTGCACGGTCTTTCAACACGTAGAGTTTATTCTCGTAACTTTTCACATATTTTCGATTCGAACGTAGTAAGAATTATCAAACGACATTCATCGGAGACCAGTGCAGAATCCAATTAGATCCCAATAAAAACTTCCTATGCGCGGTGTCCCTAAGAAATCTCTATAGAGATATAGGTGCATCTTGGGACTCCCCAAAAAATGTGTGCACAGGATCACGCAAGGATATTTGTTTTTGGAAGATCTAACACATTCTGGTTGAGAATATCAAACAAAAAAATCTCAAACGACGTGAATCGGGAAATAGCGCGGTGTTCACTTGAGTTCCAATATGGACCCACTACGTGCGCGGTCCCTATCACATCCCTATAGGGATGTGGTACGATCTGGGTACTTCCCAGCAAGTTTCTGGATGGGGATGGCTCTTTTGTATGCATCTCGGTCCCTAAGTCGGACTGGTAAAGGTTTGGTTTCAAAACGGCTGTCTATTGTCAATGGTAAGTCGTGTTTCATACTATAGACGTGTCCTAGACCTCTGTGCCTCGGCCTCCCACAACATTGTAGATATATTTAACCACGATTCTTCAGCTGCCTCTTAGGTGAGGCACTCTTGCACGTTTCCATTGCCAGTAACGGAGGATCTCGCCCTCACACTCACTCTCTTCAGCACCCTCGAACATGCCAGAGCGCCAATGACCCTATCCTCGTAGCCTTAACCCCCAAGTGCCACCCTTTCGCGAGCTTTCCCGTTGTTTCTTACTCTTTCTACCTCATTCACTGCTCTCTCTCTCTCTCTCTCTCTCTCTCTCTCTCTCTCTCTCTCTCTCTCTCTCTCTCTCTCTCTCTCTCTCTCTCTCTCTCTCTTTCCCTTCTTCGCCCCCACCTTCATGCTTTTTCTACACCCTCTCCACCCTTGTCATCCAACGGGTTTTCAAGTGGAACGCAGGCAGCGTAACAACTCTCGAAGCGTCATAACCTCTTCTTGCCATTCCATCTTTGCAACTACGTACACCTCAACTTCTCGAACCGCCCTTCGTATAGGGTACCGTACACAGAGTGGACATAAGAATTCTCGGGGCAGGGAGAGGCATGTTGAGCAAGTTTGGAATTATCGCCCTGTAACAGTCTGCCGTATAAAAATAAAACCTACTTTGGTGAATAGGGAATTTATATGGGAAAAAATAGTATGCAGAGGAAATTCCTGTTATTCTTATTGTTTCACAGATAATCGCTCTCAAATGACTAAGGCCATATCTGCTCAACCTGTCCCGATAGTGGGTTAAGTTGAGCATGAGCATGAGATAAGTTGGGCAAAATAAGAATTGCATTTAAAAAATCAGACTTATGCAACATAGTTTGGTACAATGCAGTAATAAACCAACAGTTGCGTGTTAATTTGGTTTTGAAACATTAACATTAATTGCAATGAACTTTGAAATATTTTTTCTCATACAATGGTAGAAGAAAATCTTTCAATCACGTTTTTTTTTACTTTTGGGTGCAAAAATAATTAAACGTCCCGTGTTACCGTCTCGTCCGCCACATGGCAACGGGCTATGGCGTGATTTGTTCACCTTCCCCAATACCTCTCTTTCTGCCATTCGATGCACCCGCGTGCGGTGCTTAGTTTTTCAGATATAACGATTGCCCAACTTAACCGAGTGCTCACCATGCCCCTCCCTACCCTATGCTACCGATGCACGAACGCTGAGCTGCAGGATTTGCCATAGGCAATTTACCTAGGGTAAGGTGGTATAGGAGTACGAACCTCAGCTTCACAGCGATGAAAAAAAAAAACTGATACATTTTACGAAACAGTTTTTTGTAATTGAAAGAATATCTGGCATTCTAATTAAATTGTGAGCGACAATTAGGAATCTTAATTTTTTTTAATGACAAACTACAAACTACAAAAAGGGATTTGCGAAGTCTTAGACATAGGGACGTTTAAGAGTACGCACGAGGGTCGATAAGAGTGCGCAAAGCTCAATCGACACATATATCGCAAATAAAGTTGCCCACATTTATATGAGAGTTGGAGAGTTGGAGAACTGGAGAACTGGAAGCTGGAGGACTTGAGAGATGGAGAGAGCGACAAGGAGAGAGAGAGAGAAGGAGAGACAGAGAGAGTTGGAGAGTTCAAGAGTTCGAGAGTTCGAGAGTTCGTGAAGTTTGTGAAGTTTGTGAAGCTTGTGAAGTTTGCGAAGGTCATGAAGTTCGCGAAGTTCGCGAAGCTCGTAAAGTTCGTGAGTTCGTATCTCCCCAGAGATGTAGCTGGTGTGAATCTCTTCATCCTCTTACGAAGAGTGGCTTCAGGCGCTTCCAATGAACGTGCTACCGCCCTTATAGATTCACCATCATTTACTCGCTTCCTTGCATTTTCTAGACCCGTAATTGACCACAGTCTTCGGTCGGTAGTCCGTTTAACATAATCTTTAACAACAGTCGTATAAGAGTACACGCGTACTCTTACACACCTAAGCACTAAGTACTCTCATACGACCTACACATTTTTAACAAACATGACTGTTACTGCCATTTATTGATACGATGCGAAATCACTTTAATTTTGAACAATAACCTTAGCAAACCGGTGTACGAAATTAACAGCTGTTGTCGACGAAAGTAAATTGTTTTTCGTACTTGTAACGCTTTGAAAATGTCAAAAATAAATAGGAAATTGCAACCAAAACGTTAAACTGACCTGGCCTCTCTGTTTTATTCTACTTTGGACTTTTTGTTGTTGTCACAAACACTTACCCTTTTAGGCGGTCTAAACACAACTAAAGTTAGCTTCCATTAGCAAACCGTTTCGTCAGTAGCATAACTGCGTACTCCTGTACCACCTTACCCCACATATCCAAGGGTTCTGCTATTTTTTTGATTCGTGATCTATTGGGTTCGACCGAATTTTAGTCGCATTACGCGCAGGCTTGTAACTTCTCTACCGCAAAGATAGACCCGACGAGGTAAGGAGGAGCAATCTCCTCCGTTAAGACACAATCCCAAGTCCATGGAAAAAAGAAAACGAATGGATACGTGCAGTTTGCATGTGATACACATACTTCGGGTATACGAGCTGTAGAAAGTTTATATATATATACAGCTACATCATAGGTAGATGCACCTCGAGGGCAACATCGATGAAGCATGAAATGGCTCAGCGATGCACACCGAACCTCTTACTCCGGAACCGCCATTGGCTTGATACGTATACAGCTACGATGATCCTTCTTATTATCGAACCATCGCCGAAAGCACTTTCCATGGAAATCAGCGAAAAAATTACCAGGCTTAAACGAGCGCGGAATACTTTGCTCCTCCATGCGTCATCAATGGAACGCTTGTAAATGGCCCGGGAAAGTTATATTATGAAGGAGGTAATCAATATTGTTGATTTTTCTATTGCGTTACCTTTCACGAAGGCGCTTGTAACAATGCAAGCAATAGGATAGTGTGAAAATTCACCCCTGTGAACAAGCGAATGACTAAATAAGAATACTGAAGGAAACGTCAGTTGAAAGAAAAATAGGGACCAAACGGGGAGGAAGATGAAGATGGAACAGTGAGCTCAAAGGTGCTGATTTGGAAGAACGAAACGGAAAAACTCGTTAGGCCAGAAGCGGAATTCGGAATGAAGAATAAGTTGCCGAAAATGGTTACACCGGACCTCCTGCGTTTGTTGGACGAAGAAGAAAATATTTAAATACGAGCCCGAGGATTGGTAGACAGCAGTAAAATATCTGAATAAAAAAACAGACAAATTAATATGTATGAGGATGTATATACTCATGTAAACTAAACACACCATGCTAGTCTGAAGGTCAAACCATCTTCAAGAAGTTTCGTCAATATCCGTGCAGAAAGATTGTCATGGATACAGTTCGATTCGGACTAGGATCCTGATTTCTCAATCGAGATCCATTCGGATATCGGATCTGATCCGGGAGCGAAATATAACGCTCGCAAATCGGATTCCAGCCAGGATCCTAATCCGGAACTCTTAAGGACTCTAGTCAGAATCCAAATAGAAACTTTGCATAAGATCCAGGCGAGAATCCCGAACTTCTAGAACAAGATCTAGTTCGATATCGAATCGGATCCCAGGGATGAATGTAAGAATCACCAGGAGATACCGATCCGTATCAGCTGGAGACGCTGGACGTTTTCTGAAATCATTTATTCAAGGATCTGCAAAAGATTGGGTAAAAATTGGTGCTACAGTATAACTGTCAAAACTTATATATTTTATGAACAGTATTTCGAACAAAATTCGTTACATTTGATAAAATCTTTTGAGAAAAAAAAAACTATATATAGACCGTCAAAGGCGAATATTTCCTGGAGAAAAGTGATATAGGTTATTTATTGTAAGTAATTATATTTAAGGGGCTATTCTACTGTGATGGTTCAAAAAATAAGCTATTAATTTTGTTTTTTAACTGTTGCATGTATCGGCACAAACTCTTTTTTCGCTTAAAGATACACTCTTATAATATAGAATTATTTTTTTTGTTGCACATGAATGCATAATTATTTAACAGTTTATAATCGTATAAAGGCATGAAAAAAAGTATGTCGCTGGCGTTGATGATTTGCGCTCTCCTGGTAATCCGAAACAAAAAAAAATCACAAATATTCTTAATCCGTATGAGTGCCGCTATCGCCCAAATTAGAATTATTAAAAATTATTAATTTTTACTTATACTTTCGCCCGCATTATGACGAAAAAAAAAACGTGTTTTTCCAACACTTTTGCAAAAAAAACGACGTCATTTTGTTATTTTGCAATATAAAACAATCATTCTAGTTCGGGCGATAGCGACACTCATACAGATTAAGAATTTTTTTGAATCTTTTGTTTCAGAATACCTTAAGAGCACAAATCATCAACGCCAGCGACATACTTTTTTTCATGCCTTTACACGATTATCAATTGTTAAGTAAATATACATTTATATGCAACAAAAAAAATTCTTTTCTATTCTGTAAGTGTGTACCTTTAAGCAAAAAAAAAAGTTTATTCCGATACATGCAAAGGTTTCAAAAAAAAAAATTATTAAGCATAGCTTATTTTTTGAGCCATCACAGTAGAATAGCCCCTTCAATTTAGAACCCCTTCTAGGGAACCCGTATCATATCCCGATCGGGATCTAATCGATACTTAGGTATCCCTAAGAAATTTCTGCACGGAATGTATTTTCCCTCTCAAATAGCAATAATTCCCGAAATCCGCCGTCGCGGCAATCCTCACGAAACTTTTGTAACAAGTTCCAAAAATTTACCAATTTTGAGCCTGTATTTCCGGACGAAGCGAAGGGTAAGCCGAAACGTGATCCAAGACGTTCTATGAAAGCCGTAGTATTAAACACATGGTAGAGTTTTCTGGTCAGCACCACCGCGACTACAGGGCGAACTTTCACGATGCATGCCCGCGGCGCATTATAGTGTATGAAGTATAGTCTATGAAGCGAGCCACAATAGACTCTTGATGCAATCCGCCAACTGATAAAGTTTTAATAAATATGAGATCTACGTAAATAAACAAAACAAAAAAATTGCGAAGCACATATCGAAATAATGATTCTCATGCTGCCACCCGAATGTTGTCCAAAAATTATGATAACAAAGTGTCTTTTGGATCTTCGTACCAGGCAGATTTTGGTTCTTCAAGGCAGTCCGTATAAATGTCACTCCAAGTTCCGAACAAACGACGCGACCAACTACGTTTTTCAAATACAAAAGAAACGAAGGAAAGAATTAATAATCAAACATTGAAAACCATTTATTCTATTGTTTGTTTCTTTGTCTACCTTTTACAGGCAATTACAGTAGTCCACGAGCTACCTTGCATTCCGGCGAACTTTTTTCAGCCAATGGTCTATTAGCACAGCGTAGACAATAAACTGTACTTTAAGCCTACATAGTATAGAAAAAGGTTCGGTACAAAAAGTATTCAACGTTCAGATCCTCCATCCTTCCGTCTCGTTTGCACTAGCAACCAAGCAGCGCTTCAAAATTGTAGTAAGACTGCTATCGAGCATATATATATATTTATACACACAGGGCCGAAACAGTCGAGAGAGAGAGAGACCCTTGTCGAAGAGGAAAAGGCGAGGGAGTAGACACAAAACGTCACCATCCACGCGGACTTCCAAACCACCCTTTTGTCACCGCACCTCTATTTTAAAAAACGCCGGGTCTTTGGCGACTAGCTCCTTTAAAGACAACCCTCTCTCTCTCTCTCTCTCTCTCTCTCTCTCTCTCTCTCTCTCTCTCTCTCTCTCTCTCTCTCTCTCTCTCTCTCTCTCTCTCTCTCTAGCTCTCTATTTCTCATACGACGATCAGAGTATTTATCTGTAAACGTATATTTATTACAAACGATTTGTTTCGCGACGCCACCTAATACGTCTTTAAGGGATCATCACAGTGTAACGGGTCGAAAAATAGCTGATTTTCGCGATTTTTTTTTCGACGGCCAAAATACGCTAATCAGTCTGATTTTTTTATGTCAAATCGAAGCACTCGTGGAGAGCGGAAAATAAATTTTTAAACGTTTATTTTTATTTTTTTTTACAATTTTTTTGAACGGTTGAAAATGTCTTCGAAAAAAAAGAAGTCCTCACAGTGTACACGGTTTTAGCCATTAATATCATCTGAAATAAAATTTGGAAAAAGATTTTTAATCAGTATGAAAGCCGCTTTCTTACTATTGAGTTTTTTTTAATCGAAATTGACAAAATGGCGGCAGTTTGAAAAAAAGTAACGAATTTAGCCTATTTTTTCGACAGTTTTTCGTTAAGGAAAATATGAAGGTTAAAAAAAAAAAGCTTCTATAGCAAGATAAAGAACGGCGTGAAGAATGTTGTGTCAAACTTTGAGACGGATAGCTTGAAAATTCTTCCTTTGAGAGTGTACACCGTTTTGAAAAACGACATTTCGAGAAAAACGCGTTTGAAGTTTCGAGTGCAGAATTTTCATATAAATTGTCTACTTACGATCAATCAGCATATTTATATAACCGTCTATACTATCGGAGAATGCAAAAAAAAATCGACTTTTTGAAACCTTTACCCTGTGATAATCTCTTAATGAGCTCGCCATCACCTCTCCTTCTTTAACACTCCCGGTGCAGAAATTGTAATTAGAGATCCAATTAGATTTCCATACTTGGCTCAACTTCCTGATGTGGGAACTAATGGGTCATCGCATTGGATCCCTATATTAAAACGTCACGCTCGCACATTGGATTCTAATCGGGATTCCCCATTGAATTTCGATGTGCGAATCCAATTTGTATGCTAAAGGATGATTACATTATCAGACAGAATCTGTTACGCTACCAATTAAATATATTTTCTAATAAAAAATGTAACAAATAATTTTCTAATAAAATATTTGAATTCAATAAATTAAATAAATAAATTGAAAAGAAATAAATATTATTTATAATAAAGAATCTAATAACGAACTATCTAATAAAATATCTATATAGACAAAATGAGTGAATCTTAAAAAAGTATAAATATTATCATAAAAAAGTATAAATCGCTTCGAAAAGTATATCTTAAAAATCGATTCGAATCACATCAATGAAAATCCACTGTAATTATCGTTTGTTATTCGACTGCACTTTAACATAATATCACCACACACGTACAAGATCACGAAGCGTGCAGGTTATGTTTCAACACGCCGAATATTTTCTCATAGTTTCATACTTCAGTACGGGCAGATGTCACTTATGTCATCTCAAAGGGTGGCCACACACCAAAATTGAAACTTACAACTTGTAACCACAAATGACTCCACATGTAACGCAGCATTTTTCAACAAGTCACAGGCATTTGGCATGTCGCAACTTCCCCCACCCTGCTACAACACAGCGGCAGTGGAGTGGGGGCATCGTTAGTTTCGTGTGACATCTCGCTAAATCAGGCCCCCTATATACATCTTTAAAAGCATTTTCAAAGCTAAAACAAAAAAAAATCATATCTCAATTACCGTGACACTTAGGACATAGGGTCTAAGGGTGAAAAAATTAGTAAATGACCCCCCAAATCCCTCAAAAAATGGTGTCCGTCTATGCGCCAAACACCCTGTACATATATTCTATATTCTAAATATATTTATACATCTATACCTTTGTGTATATCTCGTCCGATACTGGGGACTTTCTCGGTGTTCGCCCGAACCGCGTGACTGCCCTATTGAACCCCCAAGCCCTCACGCTTCCGCATTCAGTTGTTCTCCCGCGCCTTCCACTCTGCACCCTCGTAACCCCCACCTCATCTGGCCTCTGTGCACCAGACGTCTGAATATGCGAGCGTCTACCACCCCCGTAAACTCTTCCACCCTCGCGTCGTGAACCAGTCCCTTTCTATGAATCGCAACGACAAAATCACTGCGCTGCCCTCAACAGTGCGGTGTAGTCGACATACTAATATGTATATGACGATAGGAGGATGTATATATACATATTAGGTGGTTGCATTGAAACCCGCTGTTCGGCTGTAGACTACTCTAGATGTTTTATACTTCAGTACGGGCAGATGTCACTTATGTCATCTCGAAGGGTGGCCACGTGTCACTAATTTCCAGCCAAGAGGTGACATATTTAGTCGAGACATGTGCCTCGAATGAGCAAGTAAAAAATGTACCGTGGCAAGTTGTCTTTCCAAAGTATAGTTCTGCACTACTTCGATTTGAAAAAATGTGCAGGTGAAACTTGCCAATTGCTTGCACAGATTTATGGTGAATCCACACTATTTCAGGCGATTGTGTCCCTGATGACAAGCAACAAGCCGGTCAGTTGAAAAAATATGAAAATGTCGAATTACATGGGGGGTGGGGGGGGGGGGGAAGTAGTAACATTGAAGAAAAAATACTTTGATTAATGTAATTCAACAAGTTTTTACAAAATAAATGCTTCGGAACGGAAAAAATACAGCGAGTTTTAAGGCATCAGTCTCCATCTATTGCACATATTTTCAAGAATTTTTTTTTTCATTATAAAATCTATCTCCATATTTCAATCTTTTTATACATAAAAATAGAAATTTCAAAGTACAAGAAAAAAATTAATTTTTATTTTATTTTATCTTGATGACCTGGCTGCCTAAAGTTACCCCTGCTTTCACCTTATTGACACGAAATCTTAACTTTAGAGCATCTGAAAACAAAAAATCGATTATTTTATTATAAAGTGCAGCTGTAATTATGACCCCTACTAAAAACTTTCACCGCCGATAAAAATCAAACAAAATGGTGCACTTTTGAATTTTCCGACTGTTTTTTACAACTTAAATTGCTTAAAAATAGGAGTAAATATTAATGAATATTTATGCCGTTAGTAGAGGTCGCAGAGATACATAGATAGAATAATCCTTGTAAATTTGAGCCCCAACGGTGCAATAATTTTTCCAAAATCATGTCGACAAGATTCAAAAACGTTGTTTTGAGAAAAACGTGATTAAAACAAAAAATTTATTGTGAAAAAAACGGAAATTTCTGCAACTCTGACAATAATTTATTCATATTTTCATACATCTCTGCTAATTTTTTCAAGTTATTTCATGCATTAATTAAGGTGTAATCCGCTGTGTCCCTTGGCGTGTCCTCATCGTCGTTGTCGATTTGCTGGAATTGTGCAGCTCGCAATTCGCATCTAAAATAGTCCAACAAATTTTTATACATTATTGACATGTTTTTTAAAAACATGAACCTAAATTTAAAACAAAAAAAATCGAGAATTGAATGTTGGAACGTATTTGAAAAAAAAATGATCGATTTTTAGCATTTTCCCCCCGGCATTTTGCAATAATAAATGTCTTTTAAACAATCTAATCTTTCCAACTTTAGGTTCATGTTTTAATAAATTATATTATCTAAACGTGTTCCAAATTTCAAGATGATCCATCAATTAGTTTTTGAGTTATGATTCCCGCAAATTGAAAAAATGTCGTTTCGAGAAAAAACACGTTTAAAGTTTCACAAACGAAAAACTCAAAGTCAAATGTGTTTAATCAAATGATAAAATGTCTTGCCGATTAATTAACGATTCCAGCACCATAGAGCAGTCCTTCCTCTTCCTCATGAAACTCATTTGAAGCTTGTATTTCCTCTTTACGAGCTTTTCGAGCATCTTTTGTCTCTAAAAAACTTTTTCTATTTTGCCGAGCCACGCGCATCTGATCCATTTGCTTGGCATATCCGTAGCACTGCCCGCCATCTACGATTTGTAGTTCATTCATAACCATGAGTAGGGCTGAATTTCCTTCATTGAATAAAATAGCAACAAGAAATTCCGCTACCTCGATTATTTTGTACCCAGAATGGAGATATTTTGGAGCTATTCGCCAAACGGTAGAGTTTGGGTTTGTTTGGGTTATGAAAACCCAAACAAACCCAAACAAACTACGTAACTCAGCGCCCGTGGATACCTGAGCGCCCTTGGGAGTAGAGCGGAGAGTCTTTATCATTTATATACATACCGTTAGAAGGAATCCGAATATCGTTTTGAAAATTTCAGTGTGTATTCTTAAAATATTTTGCTAACGATTTATGAAATAAAAAAAATGATTTTTTTAAGTATCTAAAGTGGTTGCCCGTCTTAAAGTATCTCTTGTAAAAATCCACATAAAACTAAAAAAAAAGTCTCTTACCCTCAATCGGCGATGCCTGGTCCATACATTATTCCTTCAGCTTCTTCAAAAGCTTCACTTTCTTGGTTTCGGAGTTCTGTTCTGTGAGCTTTGGACGTTCGACACGGCGGTTGCGCGCTGAGCGCGCAGAGACACCTCTCTTGTAACACTCTTTTTAGCCCCTTATCGGTCACTCCGACCTAAATAACGTTCTCTACCGTATTTCTACAGGTACGTAGTATACGAAGCTGATGTTTTTAGAAAATCGAAAATTTCCGAAAATAGACTGATACTGATCCCTCAATGTAGTACCGCAAGTGCAAACGACTATTCGGCAACGATGTTGTAAGAATACAACATGCAGATGTACGTAGCACAAGACACAATCACTTTTTTTCTTTCTTCTAGCCTAGCAAAAATACAGAGTGTTGGTGAAAAGAAGAACTCATGCTTCCACGAAATTTCAAAACTACTGCCGTACGAATGTCTCTTTGAGGGGGGCACAGCTGAGTAGACGGCGGAAAAAAGGTGGATTTTGGCCATTATTATCTCAAAAACTATTTGTCCAATTTCCAATTATCGAATTTTATTGAAGTAAAAAAAATCATGTAAATCAGTAATTTTCAAGCCAGTCACACTGAAATGTTCCCTCAAGCAGTAACAGGTGCCAGCTTATGGCCAACTTCCCCGGAATTCACCCTATTAAAAAAAAAAACGGATACATGACAACGTCTTATGTGTAAGGTTTGCTGTTAATTATTGACGCCATTCGGCAGCGGTGCCATTTCGAACAATACATTAGGCTCACTGTCACAAATATCGAGCGCGTATATTTTCAAGAAAAAAAAATGGTATATCCTGCGAGTTCTAGGTAGTCGGACTTTACAGGAGGACGGTGGATCCTCAAATCTGTCGGATATCCTATGGGAAACGTCTTTGAAAGATATTCTCTTGCGAGAAGTGTACAATGAACTTTTTGCACTTGCTCATCTACCCTCGAACTCTCGTAAGAACTGACGTAAATTTTATTCCAAATTGAGTTCTGTGAGTTTGCAGTTCGCTAACGAAAGAATATAAAGGGTGTCTCGCAATGACCTGACATTTCAATTTATTAATAAAACATACTATTTATTTGAAAAGTACGAATATTTTTATCTTAATGTAAGGTACAAACATGGAGGTTATGTGTGGAATACAATAACCGATAAATGACCGCCTCGTCCCTGTTTGCAAACGTTCACTCTTTTGAGGAAATTTTCAGTCTAATTTTGACATAATTGCGGACTAATTTCATTAATGGTGCGTCCAATTGCTTCCTTGAGCTCCGGAATGGTCGGTGGATCATTGGCATACACTTTTCCTTTCAGAAAATCCCAAAGAAAGAAGTCCGAACGCACGATCTTGGTGGCGAATTCACATCGCCGTTGCGCGAAATAAAACGACCATGAAACTTCGTGTAATTCTCCATGACTAAACCTAAATACTTCCTTATGGCAGTTGTCAAAGATTAGTACTCTATGTTCGCCACAAAAAAAAAACATGGCGCGCAATTAAAAGTGTCAGGTCATTTTGAGACACCCTTTACGTATAGGGGTGAGTCCACGATGAAGCGTGAATTTTCGAACAATGCAACATGACGAGGCACCACGTTCGAACGAAGCCGAACCATCTGATAGGAACAAATAGACTATGGAAGTTGGAAAATTGAACGAGGCGGTGTGACGGACACGACAATGCAATGAAGTTTTCGAGCGCCAGACAATCCGTCTCGAACTCCTTGCATTTTCTCACGTAGATTCGTTTAATTGGGAAAAAAAAACTTAAAACTTAACGATACAAAAAAAAAAGGGAGGTAGAAGGTTGGCCTTGTCAGAAGAAGAAAAAATCAATAGAGTGTATTATTGTGCTACTCATCCCGTGCGGAAAATTGGCAGCGCATCCCTAATACAATTCGGGACCTTCAAGGGATTGCTTGTGGATTCCATAGTAGGGTTTTCCGTAAAAGAGCCAGACCGGGCCCCTGTTAGGGAATGGTAGGGCAGGTAGCTTGACTAAAACCATGGCCTAAGTACGGAGATCAAGTAAGGGCCTTTAAGGGTTGTAGTTGTAGATTTCCTAGTAGCAATTTTCCCAATACTACCAGACTTTGCTATTATAGAGACAAATCAGTATGAATTGCTTGACTAAAGAATTTGTGGCATAATAATTATCGAGATGGATTAAATATAATAAACTATGCGTTTAGTAGACGAGCTGTGATGCCTTGAACCAACACGCATGCAGTGCGTTCATTGGAACAACGCGGGACCAAACGTGTCAAAACATGCCACAGAATTCTAAGCCTCAAATGTATTTAAATAACACATTTCTTTTTCACAGTGCACACACACACGCACGTACCCATATGGCTGCAATAGTTTGTTATGATTTGTTGAGGCAATTTTACAGGCCCTGGTTATTTTACCTTCATTGGTCCTCGGTAGCAAAATGTGTCCGGCTACTGATGGCATATGATGGCCTTCCAGATTAGGGGCTTGATAAAGTTAGAGAAAATTAAGATGGACCCGATCAAAGTCCGACCTCAATTTCCACACGGGATGCGCTTGAGCTCCGTTAATTTCGTAGCGACCATTTTTGGTTTGTTGATATTTCATTCACCACGCTTGTACTTTTCTATGGAAGCGCTGGTTAACGTGGAAGAAAGTAATCAATGATAAGCATGTTCGAACGATGTAGTTTCTCCACATATCTTCTTTTGATTGTTGCTTCCATCCATGCTAGGATGTATAATGGTGGATATCGTCTCGTATATAATGTTGCGTAATCGATACGGTAATCGTGCAGCAGTACGTTATCGTATCGGTTTTCCGATACAATCACTGCCATTCTTTCATTCTTCGGTATCCTCTTCGTTTCCTCCGAATGATTGATTACCTCGGTACGATATTGGAATTTATATGTTATCCGCGTAGTAGTAGATTCGTGCCGATATGTATGCAACCGGATATGCATCGACATGGATGACATTTGAATCTGATGCTTCCCGTGCGGAAAATTGGCAGGGCATTCCTAATACAATTCGGGGCCTTCAATGGATTGTTCGTTGATTCTATAGTAGGGTTTTCCGTAAAAGAGCCGGGCCGGGCCCCTGTTAGGGAATGGTAGGGTAGATGGGTTGACTAAAACTATGGTCTAAGTACGGAGACCAATCAAGGACCTTTAAGGGGTGTAGTTGTAGATTCCCTAGTAGCGATTTCCCCAATGCTACCAGACTTTGCTGTTATAGGGGCAAATCAATATAAATTGCTTGATTAAAGAATTTGTGGCATAATAATTATCCAGATTGATTAAATATAATAATTAAACTATGCGTTTAGTAGACGAGCTGTGATGCTCTGAACCAACATGCATGCTGTTCGTTCATTGGAACAACGCGGGATCAAACGTGTCAAAATATACGACAGAATTCTAAGCCTCAAACGTATCGAAATAACTACATTTCTTTTTTACAGTGCACACACACGCACGTACGCATATGATTGCAATAATTTGGTATGAGGCACCGTTGAGGCAATTTTAAGGGCCCTGGTTTTTTTGTCTTCAATGGCCCTCGATAGCAAAGGGTGACCGGCCACTGATGGCCCGTGTGATGCTTCCAGACTAGGGCCTTAATAAAGTTAGAGAGAATTAAAATGGGTCCGATCAAAGCCTGAACCTAATTTCCGCATGGGTTTGCCTGAATTATTCGACCACGATTCCCTGTTTTAAGGGCTTACAACTGAGTAAATGAGCAAAAGAGAAACCATATTTTGAGATTTTTTCCTCGGCAAATAATCGCTTTATTGGAGAACTTTTTTTTTCTGTTGCAAAGACTTTTACGCCCCATTTCACCCCCTTACACGTAAGAAATATAATTTTCTATACAAACTTTCACACCCCATTTCACCCCCTTGTGAAGAGTGAATTTTCGAAAAATCCTTTCTTAGTGCACTTCTACACTTTCAAAGGAACATATGTTCCAAGTTTCAAATTGATACACCCAAGGAATATAATTTCCCATACAAAAGTTGCCACCCCCATCCACCCACTTAGGGGTTGAATTTCGAGAAATCCCTTCTTAAGCGATGCCTCCAATATAAAATCAACACCCTCTCCAAATTTCACGTTTCTACCTTAAGCGGCTTGGGCTGGGCGATGATGAGTCAGTCAGTCAGGACTTAGCCTTTTATATACACTCGGTAAAAAAAGTATTTGTACAGCGCGTTTTTTTTCAAATTGTCTCAAATTCGAAGAAAAAAAAATTGTTGTCGAAGATTTTATTTTTCTTCGAAGAAAATTAAATTGATATCGAGCATTTTATTTTTCTTCGAAAAAAAAAATGCTAAAGTATTTTATTTTTTTCGCCGGATAATTTGAAAAATACTTGGAATACAAATACTTTTTTACCCACTGTTGTAGATAATTTTTTAATTGAAAAATGCACTCTCATACACGAATCTCTTTTCAACAGAAAAAAAAGTTTTCAAATAAAGCAATTATTTACCGAGAAAAATAATCTCAAAATATGGTCTCTCTTCTGCTCATCTCCTTAGGTGTAAAACATTTACTGAGTTTCAATGACACTATTATCTTTGTCGTTGCAGTTGTTGTTCTTATGGATGCTTTGACTTTTTTTTTACAATATTCCAAAAGTACCTCAATAATCATGAATTACCTGAGACTATGCAACAAAAAAATAATCCACAAGTACTCCATCTCCTGATATTCAGTTGATGAGCTTTTCGTACTCATTTTCAATTAATTCGGTCGACGAATTTCACCAGCGATGTTACGACTCTCCGTATTGTCAATACACTATCCACAGTTGCCATCGTCGCTCATTTTAAAGTTAATTCTTTGCTCTGTGTCGTCGGAGATTTTACGTTGAAAATTCAATCATTAAAACTTTGTTTGAACAGCTTTATCCGCGGTGTCTCACGTCTCGTTGATGCTCCTGGGGCATTCGCGTCGAAGTGAGAAAATATTCCAATAGAATCTGTTCTTCGATTATACATAACCGCGGCTCGTTTCATCCAATAGCCCGTGGAAATATACGTATATACGTGTGTATCGGAGAAAGACACTTGGACGGAGGTGGAATTTGATGAGCCAATTAAGACGGACTGTTACCCTCGTCCATCTCTCTATCAACGCGCTTATCCTTCTCTACCTATCTATCTTTCTCTCATCCCTCTGTTTCTCATCTTCCTCTGCACCATCAGCACGACCAGAGTGAACTCGATAGATTGCCCGCGGCCACCACCGAACGCAGGAAGAGAAATTGTCGGAAGATAGCACAGAGTGAGTTCTAAATTCGAACGAGTTAAGCCGGACTATAATAATTTTGAATAGATGGGCTTGCCCCGATGAATCTTCGATTCAACCGAGCATGCGACGAGACGGACCTTCCTTTTTCCGGTTTCTCGCTTCCCACTCGGTCTTTATATCTCTTCGGTAACTTATTATGTACATATTAATAAATCTAACTAATATCAATATATGACCTACCTCTACAGGAAATAATGACTCTGAAGACATCTGACTTCGGGAACTAATGTTGTGTAAAACCAAATATCTTCAATATCATCGTTGGATGCACAGAGAGGAAAACCCATGCACTGACAGAAAAATTCTTTTGATATTAACTAGATGCGGCTTTTTGATTTTTTTTTAAATTTGAATTATCTAGATTTTGCATGAAATCAAATTTTTCGATTGCATACCATTATCAAAATTATTTATTTTAAATATATTATTTATTCCTAATAAATCTGTGATTTGGTTTCATCTGGTAGTATAAAACAAAAGAGACAGATGGAAAAATGGTACAATTTAGTCTCTCAAAAATCTCATGACTTTTTATTTCATTCGAAGTATGTTTTAACATTCTACAGTTGAGGGAAAGTCTTTCTATACATAAATAGTCGCGCCTGGTAATAAAAGGCACGGCGATACGTTTCTTCTTTTCCAAATAACAGCCTTATTAGTGAAACAAAAGAAAAATAATTTAACTTTTTTCATCGCACTTTTATGTCATGAGCCTATATTCCTTTCTCGCATTCATGCGATATATCTTGTTTCATCTTTATTTATTTAATTTGAATATAATCTTTATTTATTTAATTTGACTATATATAATATTTAAAAAGAAAAGCTTGAAGAAATTTAAAAAAATATTGAAATACATAAGGCCGAAGACAAGACCGTGAGACAAGGAAAAGACATCTTCGATTTAAGGTAGTAGTCTCGCCACAGTCACGTAGAAAAGTTTATTCTCCGCTTAATCGATGAAATATTCGAGCTTCGAAATATTGCGAAATATCCTTACAATAAAGGTTGTACATCTTAACGGGATGTAAACATTTATAAAGTAATTATGAAAAACGCCTAATTTAATGTTTATAGAGTGCGAAAAATAACAACGCGCCCTCTATCACCTAACACTCACTTTTGCATCAGACTATCCATTCCGGCTACTAATATGTAGATACTCTGCATATGGGATATGCACACACTACTGTAATATAACGAGCGCGGAGATCGTGGCAACGTCGCAAGCCCAGCGAATTTTCGTCGTGATATTTGACGCTATCCTCGCTAGACATTGTTTAAGGGGTTACGTGGGTTTCGAAGCCAAAAAAAGCATATTTTGTCGAATTTTTTAAAATATAATATATAAATTATTTTATTCAAAATGTTAAACATATAAAAGAGCAACATTTCAACGATATTTAAAAAAAATTTCGTCCAAAAATTTGGGAATTTCTGCCGGTAGGACCTGTTTTCCGGAGACCCCTAAAAAAAATCCTCGTGGTGGTCAGAATAACTCATGATAGCTTTATCTGAATTTAAAAAAACCAATTTTTTTCTGTTAGTAGATAAGTATAGCTCGTGATTGAACGAAGGATTTTTAAAAAAATTGAAATTTGAACTTTTAGCAGAGTTGTATGCAAAATAGTTCAATTTTTGGTACAATTTACACTACGTATAGCCTTGTAAAATTAGTTGTAATCCAAAAAAAACCTTCCTTCAATCACTAGTCAATGCTATTTTGAAGTGCACAAAATTTAAATAAGGCCGGTGCATTCGTTTTTGAAAAATCGTGTCCACCGACTTCAAAAATAGTGTTTTAAGAAAAATGAGTATACCTACGTCGCTCCCGCCCGGTTTTTCCCAACGGGGGAAATTCCCAAAGGCTATCTCTCCTAAACTTTTACTCCGATGGACTTAAAACTTTGGGAGAATATTCTAGACATATTGTACAATTAGATAATAAAATTTAAAAAAATTGATTTTTTAAATTTTCAAACCCACATAAACCCTTAATTTCAATCGCTATATCTCTGAAACTAGACAGTTAAAATTCATGATTTTTTTTACACACTTCATCATATGTTCCTCTGTAATTGGGATTTTTTTTTAATCTGTAGAAAAGTTTCGAAGTTATTGCGTGAAATGTAAAATTTCCCACTGCTCCCCATAAGAACACGTGTAGAAAAGTATAATCTTTGGTTGCCAATATCTCGCATACACAATGGTGAATCCTTTTGAAATTTTGCAGCTAATCACTTAATGGGGTCCTGAATGGGTTCTCAAAGTGAATTTAAAAAAATCTATAGAAAAACGCCTTGGCAAGACTACTACCTTAAATAGATCCTATTTAAGTTAAGTATATTTTTTTTTGACTGTGCATCCAACAAAACGATTGATTCGACCAAGTACTGCTCACGACTGACCAAATTAAGGCGAACAATCGATCAGGAACCGCCCGAATTGGCGAACAGAACGGGCGTAGTATTCCACTAAAACAACGCTAGACCACACGTTTCTTCGATGATTCGGCAAAAGTTATTGCGGCTTGAGCCGAATGTTTTGGTGCACCCACCGTATAGTCCGAACCTTGCACCTTCAGACTAACACTTGTTCCGGGCGCTATAGAACAGTTTGAATAATAAAACCCTTAGTTTCCTGGACGTCCTCAAAAATCATCAGTGTAAATATAAGAAAATTGATATAAACATGATCTCAAGAATCACCTCATCCTTAAGATCAAGAATTCATCTGAACAAATTTACGGCTCGTCCTCAAAACACTCAAACATGCTGATAGCGGAGATTACGTAGATATAACGGGTTGGGATCCTTCTGCAATGTAGGTAAATACCAATGAAAAAAAAGTATATTATCGTACGATGCCGTATATATATATATATATATATACAGGGTGATTCATAATAGGTGACGCACTCTGAATTGGCGGGTTCAGGGGGGTGCCCGGAGTGTAATTGTCAAGGCTTTTTTGTTTCCGTCGAATAGATTTTGAATGGGAAGCATTAGAATTTGGGCGTTCGATGCATTGTCATAGGACTACAGTCCGCCATGATCGACGCCGCCACTCAGTCTTCGGAGCCGAGCGCGGGGCACGTAGCAGACGACAAGCAAGGCAGATCGGCATCTGTCTCGCTTTTTCTGGTGATGTGACGTTTCGTGTATCGTCTGCTAACGCTTTCCGTCATCTTGGGTGCGCAAGTTCAGAGCGTCAAGCCGCGCGGAACACAAGCGAATGAGCGTGAATTGTCTTTTCGGGTGTCGTCGCCTGTTATTCGTCGCTCTTTCGTCCTTCGTTATTATCTTACTGTCACTCATTGGCATTCTTGCGTTTCTTATTTCTCCTCGATTATACTTGTCGTTTGTCTCATCTTCCCTTACGTCTGCGCATTCTTTCGCTTTTCCGTCGATCCACTCTCAACGACTCTTACATGAAAAATCACTTTGAGTTTCCTCCTTCGAATTTCAAATTTGACCGTGATTATTCATTGAGAGAGCCTGTAATTGTGTTTTATGAAGAAATAAAAATGAATAAAATCAGCAAATACTCAATAGTCCTCAAATTACGATAGACCGAGCGACTTTATCGCGCAATGAAAAAAGAAGATGAAATTTTATTACCAAACTGTCAATAATTTGTCGCTAAATTTTCGAAGATTGGATGTTTTCCGGATTCTATTTCTCATTCGATCACTCCGTCTTGTATAATACTCGGATTGATCTCCAAAAATAAATTACGATAAAAGACGAAACCAGTTGGTACGTCATGAGGAATCCTTTTGTCGCGTTTTCCCGGCTTAATTTTAGAAATACGGCGAAAACGAGCGTAATTCGTGATCACCATAAAAAATTTCATATTACAGGAATAAAGATTCATCGATAAAGTCGTGCCGAAACGTTGTTTCGTCAAGATGCAAACAGATTGTGATTTTTAATGTTTTTACAAGTCCATTCCAAGATATATTTTATCCCATCAAAATGAATTTTCCCTTAGATTCACCCTAATTCCATTATTCCCATGAAAAACTTGGCAAATGTATCGGAATCCTTATTTCGCGTTTTCCCGGCTTAATTTTAGGAATACCGCGAAAACGAGCGTAATTCGCGATCACCATAAAAGATTCACCCTAATTCCATTATTTCCATGAGAAATCTTCGGAAACGTATCGGATTCCTTTTTCGGCGTTTTCCCGGCTAAACTTTAGGAATACGGCGAAAACGATCGTAATTTGTGATCACCATAAATGATTCACCCTAATTACATTATTTCCATGAGAAATCTTCGAAAACGTACCGGAATCTTTTTTTCGTGTTTTCCCGGCTAAGTATTAGGAATACGGCGAAAACGAGCGTAATTCGTGATCACCATAAAAGATTCACCCTAATACCAATATTTTCATGAGAAATCTTCGGAAACGTACCGGATTCCTTTTTTCGCGTTTTCCCGGCTCAATTTTTGCAATGCGGTGAAAAAGAGCATTATTCGTAATCACCTTAAAAAAATCCATATCACAGGAATAAAGATTTATCGATGAAGTCGTCAAGATGCAAACAGATTATGATTTTTAATACTTTTACAAGGCCATTCCAATATATTTAACCCATCCGAACGAAATCTCCGTTAGATTCAACCTAATTACATTATTACCATGAGAAATCTTCGAAAAAGTACCGGAATCCTTTTTTTCGTGTTTTCCCGGATAAATTTTAGGAATACGGCGAAAACGAGCGCAATTCGTAATCACCATAAAAAAATCCATATCGCAGGAATGAAGATTTATCGATGAAGTCGTCAAGATTCAAACAGATTGTGATTTTTAATACTTTTACAAGTCCATTCCAATATATTTTATCCCATCGGGAGGAATTCACCGTTAGATTCACCCAAATTACATTATTTCCATGAGAAATCTTCGAAAATGAACCGGAATCATGTTTTTCGCGTTTTCCCGCATAAATTTTAGGAATACGGCGAAAACGAGCGTAATTCGTGATCACCATCAAAAAAATCCATATCACAGGAATAAAGATTTGTCGATCAAGTCGTACAGAAATTTTGTTTCGTCAAGATGCAAACAGATTTTCATTTTTAATACTTTTACAAGTCGATGCCAATATATTTTATCCCATCAGAATGAATTCTCCGCTAGATTTACCCTAATTACATTATTTCCATGAGAAATCTTCGAAAATGTACCGGAATCCTCTTTTTCGCGGTCTCCCGGCTAAATTTTAGGAAATTTAGAATGCATGCGATTGCAATTTGGGATGCATACTAAATTGGCATGCCATTGCATGCCATTGCACGCCATTGCACGCCATTGCATGCCATTGCATGCCATTACATCCCATTGCATCCCTTTGCATGTCATTGCAAGCCATTGCATGGCATTGCATGACATTGCATCCCATTGCATGCCATTGCACGCCATTGCATGCCATTGCATGACATTGCATGCCATTGTACGCCATTGCATGCCATTGCACGCCATTGCATGCCATTGCATGGCCTTGCACGCCATTGGCATGCAATGGCATACAGAACGAATTCTCCGTTAGGTTTACCCTAATTACATTGTTTCCATGAGAAACCTTCAAAAAAGTACCGGAATCCTTTTGTCGCGTTTTCCCGGGTAAGTATTAGGAATACGGCGAAAACGAGCGTAATTCGTGATCACCATAAAAGATTCACCCTAATACCGATATTTCCATGAGAATTCTTCGGAAACGTACCGGATTCCTTTTTTCGCGTTTTCCCGGGTCAATTTTTGCAATGCGGTGAAAAAGAGCATTATTCGTAATCACCTTAAAAAAATCCATATCACAGGAATAAAGATTTATCGATGAAGTCGTCAAGATGCAAACAGATTATGATTTTTAATACTTTTACAAGGCCATTCCAATATATTTAACCCATCCGAACGAAATCTCCGTTAGATTCAACCTAATTACATTATTACCATGAGAAATCTTCGAAAAAGTACCGGAATCCTTTTTTTCGTGTTTTCCCGGATAAATTTTAGGAATACGGCGAAAACGAGCGCAATTCGTAATCACCATAAAAAAATCCATATCACAGGAATGAAGATTTGTCGATCAAGTCGTACAGAAATTTTGTTTCGTCAAGATGCAAACAGATTTTCATTTTTAATACTTTTACAAGTCGATGCCAATATATTTTATCCCATCAGAATGAATTCTCCGCTAGATTTACCCTAATTAGATTATTTCCATGAGAAATCTTCGAAAATGTACCGGAATCCTCTTTTTCGCGGTCGCCCGGCTAAATTTTAGGAAATTTAGAATGCATGCGATTGCAATTTGGCATGCATACTAAATTTGCATGCCATTGCATGCCATTGCATGGCATTGCATGCCATTGCATGGCATTGCATGCCATTGCATGCCATTGCATGCCATTGCATGACATTGCATGCCATTGTACGCCATTGCATGCCATTGCACGCCATTTGCATGCCATTGCATGGCCTTGCACGCCATTGGCATGCAATGGCATACAGAACGAATTCTCCGTTAGGTTTACCCTAATTACATTGTTTCCATGAGAAACCTTCAAAAAAGTACCGGAATCCTTTTGTCGCGTTTTCCCGGCTAAGTATTATGAATACGGCGAAAACGAGCGTAATTCGTGATCACCATAAAAGATTCACCCTAATACCAATATTTCCATGAGAAATCTTCGGAAACGTACCGGATTCCTTTTTTCGCGTTTTCCCGGGTCAATTTTTGCAATGCGGTGAAAAAGAGCATTATTCGTAATCACCTTAAAAAAATCCATATCACAGGAATAAAGATTTATCGATGAAGTCGTCAAGATGCAAACAGATTATGATTTTTAATACTTTTACAAGGCCATTCCAATATATTTAACCCATCCGAACGAAATCTCCGTTAGATTCAACCTAATTACATTATTACCATGAGAAATCTTCGAAAAAGTACCGGAATCCTTTTTTTCGTGTTTTCCCGGATAAATTTTACGAATACGGCGAAAACGAGCGCAATTCGTAATCACCATAAAAAAATCCATATCACAGGAATAAAGATTTGTCGATCAAGTCGTACAGAAATTTTGTTTCGTCAAGATGCAAACAGATTTTCATTATTAATACTTTTACAAGTCGATGCCAATATATTTTATCCCATCAGAATGAATTCTCCGCTAGATTTACCCTAATTAGATTATTTCCATGAGAAATCTTCGAAAATGTACCGGAATCCTCTTTTTCGCGGTCTCCCGGCTAAATTTTAGGAAATTTAGAATGCATGCGATTGCAATTTGGCATGTATACTAAATTTGCATGCCATTGCATGGCATTGCATGCCATTGCATGGCATTGCATGCCATTGCATGCCATTGCACACCATTGCACGCCATTGCACGCCATTGCACGCCATTGCATGCCATTGCACGCCATTGCACGCCATTGCACGCCATTGCATGCCATTGCATGCCATTGCATGCCATTGCATGCCATTGCATGCCATCGCATGCCATTGCACGCCATTGGCATGCCATTGCATGGCATTGCACGCCATTGGCATGCAATGGCATACAGAACGAATTCTCCGTTAGGTTTACCCTAATTACATTGTTTCCATGAGAAACCTTCGAAAAAGTACCGGAATCCTTTTGTCGCGTTTTCCCGGCATAATTTTAGGAATACGGCGAAAACGAGCGTAATTCGTGATCACCATCGAAAAAATCCATATCACAGGAATAAAGATTTGTCGATCAAGTCGTACAGAAATTTTGTTTCGTGACGATGCAAACAGATTTTCATTTTTAATACTTTTACAAGTCGATGCCAATATATTTTATCCCATCAGAATGAATTCTCCGCTAGATTTACCCTAATTACATTATTTCCATGAGAAATCTTCGAAAATGTACCGGAATCCTCTTTTTCGCGGTCTCCCGGCTAAATTTTAGGAAATTTAGAATGCATGCGATTGCAATTTGGCATGCATACTAAATTTGCATGCCATTGCGTGGCATTGCATGCCATTGCATGCCATTGCACGCCATTGCACGCCATTGCATGCCATTGCACGCCATTGCATGCCATTGCACGCCATTGCATCCCATTGCATGCCATTGCACGCCATTGCATGCCATTGCATGACATTGCATGCCATTGTACGCCATTGCATGCCATTGCATGGCCTTGCACGCCATTGGCATGCAATGGCATACAGAACGAATTCTCCGTTAGGTTTACCCTAATTACATTGTTTCCATGAGAAACCTTCAAAAAAGTACCGGAATCCTTTTGTCGCGTTTTCCCGGCTGAGTATTAGGAATACGGCGAAAACGAGCGTAATTCATGATCACCATCAAAAAAATCCATATCACAGGAATAAAGATTTGTCGATCAAGTCGTACAGAAATTTTGTTTCGTCAAGATGCAAACAGATTTTCATTTTTAATACTTTTACAAGTCGATGCCAATATATTTTATCCCATCAGAATGAATTCTCCGCTAGATTTACCCTAATTACATTATTTCCATGAGAAATCTTCGAAAATGTACCGGAATCCTCTTTTTCGCGGTCTCTCGGCTAAATTTTAGGAAATTTAGAATGCATGCGATTGCAATTTGGCATGCATACTAAATTTGCATGCCATTGCATGGCATTGCATGCCATTGCATGCCATTGCACGCCATTGCATGCCATTGCATCCCATTACATCCCATTGCATCCCTTTGCATGTCATTGCATGGCATTGCATGCCATTGCATGCCATCGCATGCCATTGCACGCCATTGGCATGCCATTGCATGGCATTGCACGCCATTGGCATGCAATGGCATACAGAACGAATTCTCCGTTAGGTTTACCCTAATTACATTGTTTCCATGAGAAACCTTCGAAAAAGTACCGGAATCCTTTTGTCGCGTTTCCCCGGCATAATTTTAGGAATACGGCGAAAGCGAGCGTAATTCGTGATCACCATCGAAAAAATCCATATCACAGTAATAAAGATTTGTCGATCAAGTCGTACAGAAATTTTGTTTCGTGACGATGCAAACAGATTTTCATTTTTAATACTTTTACAAGTCGATGCCAATATATTTTATCCCATCAGAATGAATTCTCCGCTAGATTTACCCTAATTACATTATTTCCATGAGAAATCTTCGAAAATGTACCGGAATCCTCTTTTTCGCGGTCTCCCGGCTAAATTTTAGGAAATTTAGAATGCATGCGATTGCAATTTGGCATGCATACTAAATTTGCATGCCATTGCATGCCATTGCATGCCATTGCACGCCATTGCATCCCATTACATCCCATTGCATCCCTTTGCATGTCATTGCATGGCATTGCATGACATTGCATCCCATTGCATGCCATTGCACGCCATTGCATGCCATTGCATGACATTGCATGCCATTGTACGCCATTGGCATGCCATTGCATGGCATTGCATGCCATTGCATGCCATCGCATGCCATTGCACGCCATTGGCATGCAATGGCATACAGAACGAATTCTCCGTTAGGTTTACCCTAATTACATTGTTTCCATGAGAAACCTTCGAAAAAGTACCGGAATCCTTTTGTCGCGTTTTCCCGGCTTAATTTTAGAAATACTGCGAAAACGAGCGTAATTCGTGATCACCATAAAAAATTTCATATTACAGGAATAAAGATTCATCGATAAAGTCGTGCCGAAACGTTGTTTCGTCAAGATGCAAACAGATTGTGATTTTTAATGTTTTTACAAGTCCATTCCAAGATATATTTTATCCCATCAAAATGAATTTTCCCTTAGATTCACCCTAATTCCATTATTCCCATGAAAAACTTGGCAAATGTATCGGAATCCTTATTTCGCGTTTTCCCGGCTTAATTTTAGGAATACGGCGAAAACGAGCGTAATTCGCGATCACCATAAAAGATTCACCCTAATTCCATTATTTCCATGAGAAATCTTCGGAAACGTATCGGATTCCTTTTTCGGCGTTTTCCCGGCTAAACTTTAGGAATACGGCGAAAACGATCGTAATTTGTGATCACCATAAATGATTCACCCTAATTACATTGTTTCCATGAGAAACCTTCAAAAAAGTACCGGAATCCTTTTGTCGCGTTTTCCCGGCTGAGTATTAGGAATACGGCGAAAACGAGCGTAATTCATGATCACCATCAAAAAAATCCATATCACAGGAATAAAGATTTGTCGATCAAGTCGTACAGAAATTTTGTTTCGTCAAGATGCAAACAGATTTTCATTTTTAATACTTTTACAAGTCGATGCCAATATATTTTATCCCATCAGAATGAATTCTCCGCTAGATTTACCCTAATTACATTATTTCCATGAGAAATCTTCGAAAATGTACCGGAATCCTCTTTTTCGCGGTCTCTCGGCTAAATTTTAGGAAATTTAGAATGCATGCGATTGCAATTTGGCATGCATACTAAATTTGCATGCCATTGCATGGCATTGCATGCCATTGCATGCCATTGCACGCCATTGCACGCCATTGCATGCCATTGCACGCCATTGCATGCCATTGCATGCCATTGCATGCCATTGCATGCCATCGCATGCCATTGCACGCCATTGGCATGCCATTGCATGGCATTGCACGCCATTGGCATGCAATGGCATACAGAACGAATTCTCCGTTAGGTTTACCCTAATTACATTGTTTCCATGAGAAACCTTCGAAAAAGTACCGGAATCCTTTTGTCGCGTTTTCCCGGCATAATTTTAGGAATACGGCGAAAACGAGCGTAATTCGTGATCACCATCGAAAAAATCCATATCACAGGAATAAAGATTTGTCGATCAAGTCGTACAGAAATTTTGTTTCGTGACGATGCAAACAGATTTTCATTTTTAATACTTTTACAAGTCGATGCCAATATATTTTATCCCATCAGAATGAATTCTCCGCTAGATTTACCCTAATTACATTATTTCCATGAGAAATCTTCGAAAATGTACCGGAATCCTCTTTTTCGCGGTCTCCCGGCTAAATTTTAGGAAATTTAGAATGCATGCGATTGCAATTTGGCATGCATACTAAATTTGCATGCCATTGCACGCCATTGCATCCCATTACATCCCATTGCATCCCTTTGCATGTCATTGCATGGCATTGCATGACATTGCATCCCATTGCATGCCATTGCACGCCATTGCATGCCATTGCATGCCATCGCATGCCATTGCACGCCATTGGCATGCAATGGCATACAGAACGAATTCTCCGTTAGGTTTACCCTAATTACATTGTTTCCATGAGAAACCTTCGAAAAAGTACCGGAATCCTTTTGTCGCGTTTTCCCGGCTTAATTTTAGAAATACGGCGAAAACGAGCGTAATTCGTGATCACCATAAAAAATTTCATATTACAGGAATAAAGATTCATCGATAAAGTCGTGCCGAAACGTTGTTTCGTCAAGATGCAAACAGATTGTGATTTTTAATGTTTTTACAAGTCCATTCCAAGATATATTTTATCCCATCAAAATGAATTTTCCCTTAGATTCACCCTAATTCCATTATTCCCATGAAAAACTTGGCAAATGTATCGGAATCCTTATTTCGCGTTTTCCCGGCTTAATTTTAGGAATACGGCGAAAACGAGCGTAATTCGCGATCACCATAAAAGATTCACCCTAATTCCATTATTTCCATGAGAAATCTTCGGAAACGTATCGGATTCCTTTTTCGGCGTTTTCCCGGCTAAACTTTAGGAATACGGCGAAAACGATCGTAATTTGTGATCACCATAAATGATTCACCCTAATTACATTGTTTCCATGAGAAACCTTCAAAAAAGTACCGGAATCCTTTTGTCGCGTTTTCCCGGCTGAGTATTAGGAATACGGCGAAAACGAGCGTAATTCATGATCACCATCAAAAAAATCCATATCACAGGAATAAAGATTTGTCGATCAAGTCGTACAGAAATTTTGTTTCGTCAAGATGCAAACAGATTTTCATTTTTAATACTTTTACAAGTCGATGCCAATATATTTTATCCCATCAGAATGAATTCTCCGCTAGATTTACCCTAATTACATTATTTCCATGAGAAATCTTCGAAAATGTACCGGAATCCTCTTTTTCGCGGTCTCTCGGCTAAATTTCAGGAAATTTAGAATGCATGCGATTGCAATTTGGCATGCATACTAAATTTGCATGCCATTGCATGGCATTGCATGCCATTGCATGCCATTGCACGCCATTGCATGCCATTGCATCCCATTACATCCCATTGCATCCCTTTGCATGTCATTGCATGGCATTGCATGACATTGCATCCCATTGCATGCCATTGCACGCCATTGCATGCCATTGCATGACATTGCATGCCATTGTACGCCATTGCATGCCATTGCACGCCATTTGCATGCCATTGCATGGCCTTGCACGCCATTGGCATGCAATGGCATACAGAACGAATTCTCCGTTAGGTTTACCCTAATTACATTGTTTCCATGAGAAACCTTCAAAAAAGTACCGGCATCCTTTTGTCGCGTTTTCCCGGCTAAGTATTATGAATACGGCGAAAACGAGCGTAATTCGTGATCACCATAAAAGATTCACCCTAATACCAATATTTCCATGAGAAATCTTCGGAAACGTACCGGATTCCTTTTTTCGCGTTTTCCCGGGTCAATTTTTGCAATGCGGTGAAAAAGAGCATTATTCGTAATCACCTTAAAAAAATCCATATCACAGGAATAAAGATTTATCGATGAAGTCGTCAAGATGCAAACAGATTATGATTTTTAATACTTTTACAAGGCTATTCCAATATATTTAACCCATCCGAACGAAATCTCCGTTAGATTCAACCTAATTACATTATTACCATGAGAAATCTTCGAAAAAGTACCGGAATCCTTTTTTTCGTGTTTTCCCGGATAAATTTTACGAATACGGCGAAAACGAGCGCAATTCGTAATCACCATAAAAAAATCCATATCACAGGAATAAAGATTTGTCGATCAAGTCGTACAGAAATTTTGTTTCGTCAAGATGCAAACAGATTTTCATTATTAATACTTTTACAAGTCGATGCCAATATATTTTATCCCATCAGAATGAATTCTCCGCTAGATTTACCCTAATTAGATTATTTCCATGAGAAATCTTCGAAAATGTACCGGAATCCTCTTTTTCGCGGTCTCCCGGCTAAATTTTAGGAAATTTAGAATGCATGCGATTGCAATTTGGCATGCATACTAAATTTGCATGCCATTGCATGCCATTGCGTGGCATTGCATGCCATTGCATGGCATTGCATGCCATTGCATGCCATTGCACGCCATTGCACGCCATTGCACGCCATTGCATGCCATTGCATGACATTGCATGCCATTGTACGCCATTGCATGCCATTGCACGCCATTTGCATGCCATCGCATGGCCTTGCACGCCATTGGCATGCAATGGCATACAGAACGAATTCTCCGTTAGGTTTACCCTAATTACATTGTTTCCATGAGAAACCTTCAAAAAAGTACCGGAATCCTTTTGTCGCGTTTTCCCGGCTAAGTATTATGAATACGGCGAAAACGAGCGGGATTCGTGATCACCATAAAATATTCACCCTAATACCAATATTTCCATGAGAAATCTTCGGAAACGTACCGGATTCCTTTTTTCGCGTTTTCCCGGGTCAATTTTTGCAATGCGGTGAAAAAGAGCATTATTCGTAATCACCTTAAAAAAATCCATATCACAGGAATAAAGATTTATCGATGAAGTCGTCAAGATGCAAACAGATTATGATTTTTAATACTTTTACAAGGCCATTCCAATATATTTAACCCATCCGAACGAAATCTCCGTTAGATTCAACCTAATTACATTATTACCATGAGAAATCTTCGAAAAAGTACCGGAATCCTTTTTTTCGTGTTTTCCCGGATAAATTTTACGAATACGGCGAAAACGAGCGCAATTCGTAATCACCATAAAAAAATCCATATCACAGGAATAAAGATTTGTCGATCAAGTCGTACAGAAATTTTGTTTCGTCAAGATGCAAACAGATTTTCATTATTAATACTTTTACAAGTCGATGCCAATATATTTTATCCCATCAGAATGAATTCTCCGCTAGATTTACCCTAATTAGATTATTTCCATGAGAAATCTTCGAAAATGTACCGGAATCCTCTTTTTCGCGGTCTCCCGGCTAAATTTTAGGAAATTTAGAATGCATGCGATTGCAATTTGGCATGCATACTAAATTTGCATGGCATTGCATGCCATTGCATGGCATTGCATGCCATTGCATGCCATTGCACGCCATTGCACGCCATTGCACGCCATTGCATGCCATTGCACGCCATTGCATGCCATTGCATGCCATTGCATGCCATTGCATGCCATCGCATGCCATTGCACGCCATTGGCATGCCATTGCATGGCATTGCACGCCATTGGCATGCAATGGCATACAGAACGAATTCTCCGTTAGGTTTACCCTAATTACATTGTTTCCATGAGAAACCTTCGAAAAAGTACCGGAATCCTTTTGTCGCGTTTTCCCGGCATAATTTTAGGAATACGGCGAAAACGAGCGTAATTCGTGATCACCATCGAAAAAATCCATATCACAGGAATAAAGATTTGTCGATCAAGTCGTACAGAAATTTTGTTTCGTGACGATGCAAACAGATTTTCATTTTTAATACTTTTACAAGTCGATGCCAATATATTTTATCCCATCAGAATGAATTCTCCGCTAGATTTACCCTAATTACATTATTTCCATGAGAAATCTTCGAAAATGTACCGGAATCCTCTTTTTCGCGGTCTCCCGGCTAAATTTTAGGAAATTTAGAATGCATGCGATTGCAATTTGGCATGCATACTAAATTTGCATGCCATTGCGTGGCATTGCATGCTATTGCGTGGCATTGCATGCCATTGCATGCCATTGCACGCCGTTGCACGCCATTGCATGCCATTGCACGCCATTGCATGCCATTGCACGCCATTGCATCCCATTGCATGCCATTGCATGCCATTGCATGACATTGCATGCCATTGTACGCCATTGCATGCCATTGCACGCCATTGCATGCCATTGCACGCCATTTGCATCCCATTGCATGGCCTTGCACGCCATTGGCATGCAATGGCATACAGAACGAATTCTCCGTTAGGTTTACCCTAATTACATTGTTTCCATGAGAAACCTTCAAAAAAGTACCGGAATCCTTTTGTCGCGTTTTCCCGGCTGAGTATTAGGAATACGGCGAAAACGAGCGTAATTCGTGATCACCATCGAAAAAATCCATATCACAGGAATAAAGATTTGTCGATCAAGTCGTACAGAAATTTTGTTTCGTGACGATGCAAACAGATTTTCATTTTTAATACTTTTACAAGTCGATGCCAATATATTTTATCCCATCAGAATGAATTCTCCGCTAGATTTACCCTAATTACATTATTTCCATGAGAAATCTTCGAAAATGTACCGGAATCCTCTTTTTCGCGGTCTCCCGGCTAAATTTTAGGAAATTTAGAATGCATGCGATTGCAATTTGGCATGCATACTAAATTTGCATGCCATTGCGTGGCATTGCATGCCATTGCGTGGCATTGCATGCCATTGCATGCCATTGCACGCCATTGCATCCCATTACATCCCATTGCATCCCTTTGCATGTCATTGCATGGCATTGCATGACATTGCATCCCATTGCATGCCATTGCACGCCATTGCATGCCATTGCATGACATTGCATGCCATTGTACGCCATTGCATGCCATTGCACGCCATTTGCATGCCATTGCATGGCCTTGCACGCCATTGGCATGCAATGGCATACAGAACGAATTCTCCGTTAGGTTTACCCTAATTACATTGTTTCCATGAGAAACCTTCAAAAAAGTACCGGAATCCTTTTGTCGCGTTTTCCCGGCTAAGTATTATGAATACGGCGAAAACGAGCGTAATTCGTGATCACCATAAAAGATTCACCCTAATACCAATATTTCCATGAGAAATCTTCGGAAACGTACCGGATTCCTTTTTTCGCGTTTTCCCGGGTCAATTTTTGCAATGCGGTGAAAAAGAGCATTATTCGTAATCACCTTAAAAAAATCCATATCACAGGAATAAAGATTTATCGATGAAGTCGTCAAGATGCAAACAGATTATGATTTTTAATACTTTTACAAGGCCATTCCAATATATTTAACCCATCCGAACGAAATCTCCGTTAGATTCAACCTAATTACATTATTACCATGAGAAATCTTCGAAAAAGTACCGGAATCCTTTTTTTCGTGTTTTCCCGGATAAATTTTACGAATACGGCGAAAACGAGCGCAATTCGTAATCACCATAAAAAAATCCATATCACAGGAATAAAGATTTGTCGATCAAGTCGTACAGAAAATTTGTTTCGTCAAGATGCAAACAGATTTTCATTATGAATACTTTTACAAGTCGATGCCAATATATTTTATCCCATCAGAATGAATTCTCCGCTAGATTTACCCTAATTAGATTATTTCCATGAGAAATCTTCGAAAATGTACCGGAATCCTCTTTTTCGCGGTCTCCCGGCTAAATTTTAGGAAATTTAGAATGCATGCGATTGCAATTTGGCATGCATACTAAATTTGCATGCCATTGCACGCCATTGCATGCCATTGCACGCCATTGCATGCCATTGCACGCCATTGGCATGCCATTGCATGGCATTGCACGCCATTGGCATCCAATGGCATACAGAACGAATTCTCCGTTAGGTTTACCCTAATTACATTGTTTCCATGAGAAACCTTCGAAAAAGTACCGGAATCCTTTTGTCGCGTTTTCCCGGCATAATTTTAGGAATACGGCGAAAACGAGCGTAATTCGTGATCACCATCGAAAAAATCCATATCACAGGAATAAAGATTTGTCGATCAAGTCGTACAGAAATTTTGTTTCGTGACGATGCAAACAGATTTTCATTTTTAATACTTTTACAAGTCGATGCCAATATATTTTATCCCATCAGAATGAATTCTCCGCTAGATTTACCCTAATTACATTATTTCCATGAGAAATCTTCGAAAATGTACCGGAATCCTCTTTTTCGCGGTCTCCCGGCTAAATTTTAGGAAATTTAGAATGCATGCGATTGCAATTTGGCATGCATACTAAATTTGCATGCCATTGCGTGGCATTGCATGCCATTGCGTGGCATTGCATGCCATTGCATGCCATTGCACGCCATTGCACGCCATTGCATGCCATTGCACGCCATTGCATGCCATTGCACGCCATTGCATCCCATTGCATGCCATTGCATGCCATTGCATGACATTGCATGCCATTGTACGCCATTGCATGCCATTGCACGCCATTTGCATGCCATTGCATGGCCTTGCACGCCATTGGCATGCAATGGCATACAGAACGAATTCTCCGTTAGGTTTACCCTAATTACATTGTTTCCATGAGAAACCTTCAAAAAAGTACCGGAATCCTTTTGTCGCGTTTTCCCGGCTGAGTATTAGGAATACGGCGAAAACGAGCGTAATTCATGATCACCATCAAAAAAATCCATATCACAGGAATAAAGATTTGTCGATCAAGTCGTACAGAAATTTTGTTTCGTCAAGATGCAAACAGATTTTCATTTTTAATACTTTTACAAGTCGATGCCAATATATTTTATCCCATCAGAATGAATTCTCGGCTAGATTTACCCTAATTACATTATTTCCATGAGAAATCTTCGAAAATGTACCGGAATCCTCTTTTTCGCGGTCTCCCGGCTAAATTTTAGGAAATTTAGAATGCATGCGATTGCAATTTGGCATGCATACTAAATTTGCATGCCATTGCGTGGCATTGCATGCCATTGCGTGGCATTGCATGCCATTGCATGCCATCGCACGCCATTGCACGCCATTGCATGCCATTGCACGCCATTGCATGCCATTGCACGCCATTGTATCCCATTGCATGCCATTGCATGCCATTGCATGACATTGCATGCCATTGTACGCCATTGCATCCCATTACATCCCATTGCATCCCTTTGCATGTCATTGCATGACATTGCATGACATTGCATCCCATTGCATGCCATTGCACGCCATTGCACGCCATTGCATGCCATTGCATGCCATCGCATGCCATTGCACGCCATTGGCATGCAATGGCATACAGAACGAATTCTCCGTTAGGTTTACCCTAATTACATTGTTTCCATGAGAAACCTTCGAAAAAGTACCGGAATCCTTTTGTCGCGTTTTCCCGGCATAATTTTAGGAATACGGCGAAAACGAGCGTAATTCGTGATCACCATCGAAAAAATCCATATCACAGGAATAAAGATTTGTCGATCAAGTCGTACAGAAATTTTGTTTCGTGACGATGCAAACAGATTTTCATTTTTAATACTTTTACAAGTCGATGCCAATATATTTTATCCCATCAGAATGAATTCTCCGCTAGATTTACCCTAATTACATTATTTCCATGAGAAATCTTCGAAAATGTACCGGAATCCTCTTTTTCGCGGTCTCCCGGCTAAATTTTAGGAAATTTAGAATGCATGCGATTGCAATTTGGCATGCATACTAAATTTGCATGCCATTGCGTGGCATTGCATGCCATTGCGTGGCATTGCATGCCATTGCACGCCATTGCACGCCATTGCACGCCATTGCATGCCATTGCACGCCATTGCATGCCATTGCACGCCATTGCATCCCATTGCATGCCATTGCACGCCATTGCATGCCATTGCATGACATTGCATGCCATTGCATGCCATTGCACGCCATTGCATGCCATTGCACGCCATTTGCATGCCATTGCATGGCCTTGCACGCCATTGGCATGCAATGGCATACAGAACGAATTCTCCGTTAGGTTTACCCTAATTACATTGTTTCCATGAGAAACCTTCAAAAAAGTACCGGAATCCTTTTGTCGCGTTTTCCCGGCTGAGTATTAGGAATACGGCGAAAACGAGCGTAATTCATGATCACCATCAAAAAAATCCATATCACAGGAATAAAGATTTGTCGATCAAGTCGTACAGAAATTTTGTTTCGTCAAGATGCAAACAGATTTTCATTTTTAATACTTTTACAAGTCGATGCCAATATATTTTATCCCATCAGAATGAATTCTCCGCTAGATTTACCCTAATTACGTTATTTCCATGAGAAATCTTCGAAAATGTACCGAATCCTCTTTTTCGCGGTCTCTCGGCTAAATTTTAGGAAATTTAGAATGCATGCGATTGCAATTTGGCATGCATACTAAATTTGCATGCCATTGCATGGCATTGCATGCCATTGCATGCCATTGCACGCCATTGCATGCCAGTGCACGCCATTGCATCCCATTGCATGCCATTGCATGCCATTGCATGACATTGCATGCCATTGTACGCCATTGCATCCCATTACATCCCATTGCATCCCTTTGCATGTCATTGCATGGCATTGCATGACATTGCATCCCATTGCATGCCATTGCACGCCATTGCACGCCATTGCATGCCATTGCATGCCATCGCATGCCATTGCACGCCATTGGCATGCCATTGCATGGCATTGCACGCCATTGGCATGCAATGGCATACAGAACGAATTCTCCGTTAGGTTTACCCTAATTACATTGTTTCCATGAGAAACCTTCGAAAAAGTACCGGAATCCTTTTGTCGCGTTTTCCCGGCATAATTTTAGGAATACGGCGAAAACGAGCGTAATTCGTGATCACCATCGAAAAAATCCATATCACAGGAATAAAGATTTGTCGATCAAGTCGTACAGAAATTTTGTTTCGTGACGATGCAAACAGATTTTCATTTTTAATACTTTTACAAGTCGATGCCAATATATTTTATCCCATCAGAATGAATTCTCCGCTAGATTTACCCTAATTACATTATTTCCATGAGAAATCTTCGAAAATGTACCGGAATCCTCTTTTTCGCGGTCTCCCGGCTAAATTTTAGGAAATTTAGAATGCATGCGATTGCAATTTGGCATGCATACTAAATTTGCATGCCATTGCGTGGCATTGCATGCCATTGCGTGGCATTGCATGCCATTGCATGCCATTGCACGCCATTGCACGCCATTGCATGCCATTGCACGCCATTGCATGCCATTGCACGCCATTGCACCCCATTGCATGCCATTGCACGCCATTGCATGCCATTGCATGACATTGCATGCCATTGCATGCCATTGCACGCCATTGCATGCCATTGCACGCCATTTGCATGCCATTGCATGGCCTTGCACGCCATTGGCATGCAATGGCATACAGAACGAATTCTCCGTTAGGTTTACCCTAATTACATTGTTTCCATGAGAAACCTTCAAAAAAGTACCGGAATCCTTTTGTCGCGTTTTCCCGGCTGAGTATTAGGAATACGGCGAAAACGAGCGTAATTCATGATCACCATCAAAAAAATCCATATCACAGGAATAAAGATTTGTCGATCAAGTCGTACAGAAATTTTGTTTCGTCAAGATGCAAACAGATTTTCATCTTTAATACTTTTACAAGTCGATGCCAATATATTTTATCCCATCAGAATGAATTCTCCGCTAGATTTACCCGAATTACATTATTTCCATGAGAAATCTTCGAAAATGTACCGGAATCCTCTTTTTCGCGGTCTCTCGGCTAAATTTTAGGAAATTTAGAATGCATGCGATTGCAATTTGGCATGCATACTAAATTTGCATGCCATTGCATGGCATTGCATGCCATTGCATGCCATTGCACGCCATTGCATGCCATTGCATCCCATTACATCCCATTGCATCCCTTTGCATGTCATTGCATGGCATTGCATGACATTGCATCCCATTGCATGCCATTGCACGCCATTGCACGCCATTGCATGCCATTGCACGCCATTGCATGCCATTGCATGCCATTGCATGCCATTGCATGCCATCGCATGCCATTGCACGCCATTGGCATGCCATTGCATGGCATTGCACGCCATTGGCATGCAATGGCATACAGAACGAATTCTCCGTTAGGTTTACCCTAATTACATTGTTTCCATGAGAAACCTTCGAAAAAGTACCGGAATCCTTTTGTCGCGTTTTCCCGGCATAATTTTAGGAATACGGCGAAAACGAGCGTAATTCGTGATCACCATCGAAAAAATCCATATCACAGGAATAAAGATTTGTCGATCAAGTCGTACAGAAATTTTGTTTCGTGACGATGCAAACAGATTTTCATTTTTAATACTTTTACAAGTCGGTGCCAATATATTTTATCCCATCAGAATGAATTCTCCGCTAGATTTACCCTAATTACATTATTTCCATGAGAAATCTTCGAAAATGTACCGGAATCCTCTTTTTCGCGGTCTCCCGGCTAAATTTTAGGAAATTTAGAATGCATGCGATTGCAATTTGGCATGCATACTAAATTTGCATGCCATTGCATGCCATTGCACGCCATTGCACGCCATTGCATCCCATTGCATGCCATTGCATGCCATTGCATGACATTGCATGCCATTGTACGCCATTGCATGCCATTGCACGCCATTGCATGCCATTGCACGCCATTTGCATGCCATTGCATGGCCTTGCACGCCATTGGCATGCAATGGCATACAGAACGAATTCTCCGTTAGGTTTACCCTAATTACATTGTTTCCATGAGAAACCTTCAAAAAAGTACCGGAATCCTTTTGTCGCGTTTTCCCGGCTGAGTATTAGGAATACGGCGAAAATGAGCGTAATTCATGATCACCATCAAAAAAATCCATATCACAGGAATAAAGATTTGTCGATCAAGTCGTACAGAAATTTTGTTTCGTCAAGATGCAAACAGATTTTCATTTTTAATACTTTTACAAGTCGATGCCAATATATTTTATCCCATCAGAATGAATTCTCCGCTAGATTTACCCTAATTACATTATTTCCATGAGAAATCTTCGAAAATGTACCGGAATCCTCTTTTTCGCGGTCTCTCGGCTAAATTTTAGGAAATTTAGAATGCATGCGATTGCAATTTGGCATGCATACTAAATTTGCATGCCATTGCATGGCATTGCATGCCATTGCATGCCATTGCACGCCATTGCATGCCATTGCATCCCATTACATCCCATTGCATCCCTTTGCATGTCATTGCATGGCATTGCATGACATTGCATCCCATTGCATGCCATTGCACGCCATTGCACGCCATTGCATGCCATTGCACGCCATTGCATGCCATTGCATGCCATTGCATGCCATCGCATGCCATTGCACGCCATTGGCATGCCATTGCATGGCATTGCACGCCATTGGCATGCAATGGCATACAGAACGAATTCTCCGTTAGGTTTACCCTAATTACATTGTTTCCATGAGAAATCTTCGAAAATGTACCGGAATCCTCTTTTTCGCGGTCTCCCGGCTAAATTTTAGGAAATTTAGAATGCATGCGATTGCAATTTGGCATGCATACTAAATTTGCATGCCATTGCGTGGCATTGCATGCCATTGCGTGGCATTGCATGCCATTGCATGCCATTGCACGCCATTGCACGCCATTGCATGCCATTGCACGCCATTGCATGCCATTGCACGCCATTGCATCCCATTGCATGCCATTGCACGCCATTGCATGCCATTGCATGACATTGCATGCCATTGTACGCCATTGCATGCCATTGCACGCCATTGCATGCCATTGCACGCCATTTGCATGCCATTGCATGGCCTTGCACGCCATTGGCATGCAATGGCATACAGAACGAATTCTCCGTTAGGTTTACCCTAATTACATTGTTTCCATGAGAAACCTTCAAAAAAGTACCGGAATCCTTTTGTCGCGTTTTCCCGGCTGAGTATTAGGAATACGGCGAAAACGAGCGTAATTCATGATCACCATCAAAAAAATCCATATCACAGGAATAAAGATTTGTCGATCAAGTCGTACAGAAATTTTGTTTCGTCAAGATGCAAACAGATTTTCATTTTTAATACTTTTACAAGTCGATGCCAATATATTTTATCCCATCAGAATGAATTCTCCGCTAGATTTACCCTAATTACATTATTTCCATGAGAAATCTTCGAAAATGTACCGGAATCCTCTTTTTCGCGGTCTCTCGGCTAAATTTTAGGAAATTTAGAATGCATGCGATTGCAATTTGGCATGCATACTAAATTTGCATGCCATTGCATGGCATTGCATGCCATTGCATGCCATTGCACGCCATTGCATGCCATTGCATCCCATTACATCCCATTGCATCCCTTTGCATGTCATTGCATGGCATTGCATGACATTGCATCCCATTGCATGCCATTGCACGCCATTGCATGCCATTGCATGACATTGCATACCATTGTACGCCATTGCATGCCATTGCACGCCATTTGCATGCCATTGCATGGCCTTGCACGCCATTGGCATGCAATGGCATACAGAACGAATTCTCCGTTAGGTTTACCCTAATTACATTGTTTCCATGAGAAACCTTCAAAAAAGTACCGGAATCCTTTTGTCGCGTTTTCCCGGCTGAGTATTAGGAATACGGCGAAAACGAGCGTAATTCATGATCACCATCAAAAAAATCCATATCACAGGAATAAAGATTTGTCGATCAAGTCGTACAGAAATTTTGTTTCGTCAAAATGCAAACAGATTTTCATTTTTAATACTTTTACAAGTCGATGCCAATATATTTTATCCCATCAGAATGAATTCTCCGCTAGATTTACCCTAATTACATTATTTCCATGAGAAATCTTCGAAAATGTACCGGAATCCTCTTTTTCGCGGTCTCTCGGCTAAATTTTAGGAAATTTAGAATGCATGCGATTGCAATTTGGCATGCATACTAAATTTGCATGCCATTGCATGGCATTGCATGCCATTGCATGCCATTGCACGCCATTGCATGCCATTGCATCCCATTACATCCCATTGCATCCCTTTGCATGTCATTGCATGGCATTGCATGACATTGCATCCCATTGCATGCCATTGCACGCCATTGCATGCCATTGCATGACATTGCATGCCATTGTACGCCATTGCATGCCATTGCACGCCATTTGCATGCCATTGCATGGCCTTGCACGCCATTGGCATGCAATGGCATACAGAACGAATTCTCCGTTAGGTTTACCCTAATTACATTGTTTCCATGAGAAACCTTCAAAAAAGTACCGGAATCCTTTTGTCGCGTTTTCCCGGCTAAGTATTATGAATACGGCGAAAACGAGCGTAATTCGTGATCACCATAAAAGATTCACCCTAATACCAATATTTCCATGAGAAATCTTCGGAAACGTACCGGATTCCTTTTTTCGCGTTTTCCCGGGTCAATTTTTGCAATGCGGTGAAAAAGAGCATTATTCGTAATCACCTTAAAAAAATCCATATCACAGGAATAAAGATTTATCGATGAAGTCGTCAAGATGCAAACAGATTATGATTTTTAATACTTTTACAAGGCCATTCCAATATATTTAACCCAACCGAACGAAATCTCCGTTAGATTCAACCTAATTACATTATTACCATGAGAAATCTTCGAAAAAGTACCGGAATCCTTTTTTTCGTGTTTTCCCGGATAAATTTTACGAATACGGCGAAAACGAGCGCAATTCGTAATCACCATAAAAAAATCCATATCACAGGAATAAAGATTTGTCGATCAAGTCGTACAGAAATTTTGTTTCGTCAAGATGCAAACAGATTTTCATTATTAATACTTTTACAAGTCGATGCCAATATATTTTATCCCATCAGAATGAATTCTCCGCTAGATTTACCCTAATTAGATTATTTCCATGAGAAATCTTCGAAAATGTACCGGAATCCTCTTTTTCGCGGTCTCCCGGCTAAATTTTAGGAAATTTAGAATGCATGCGATTGCAATTTGGCATGCATACTAAATTTGCATGCCATTGCATGCCATTGCATGGCATTGCATGCCATTGCATGGCATTGCATGCCATTGCATGCCATTGCACGCCATTGCACGCCATTGCACGCCATTGCATGCCATTGCACGCCATTGCATGCCATTGCATGCCATTGCATGCCATTGCATGCCATCGCATGCCATTGCACGCCATTGGCATGCCATTGCATGGCATTGCATGGCCTTGCACGCCATTGGCATGCAATGGCATACAGAACGAATTCTCCGTTAGGTTTACCCTAATTACATTGTTTCCATGAGAAACCTTCAAAAAAGTACCGGAATCCTTTTGTCGCGTTTTCCCGGCTGAGTATTAGGAATACGGCGAAAACGAGCGTAATTCATGATCACCATCAAAAAAATCCATATCACAGGAATAAAGATTTGTCGATCAAGTCGTACAGAAATTTTGTTTCGTCAAGATGCAAACAGATTTTCATTTTTAATACTTTTACAAGTCGATGCCAATATATTTTATCCCATCAGAATGAATTCTCCGCTAGATTTACCCTAATTACATTATTTCCATGAGAAATCTTCGAAAATGTACCGGAATCCTCTTTTTCGCGGTCTCTCGGCTAAATTTTAGGAAATTTAGAATGCATGCGATTGCAATTTGGCATGCATACTAAATTTGCATGCCATTGCATGGCATTGCATGCCATTGCACGCCATTGCATGCCATTGCATCCCATTACATCCCATTGCATCCCTTTGCATGTCAGTGCATGGCATTGCATGACATTGCATCCCATTGCATGCCATTGCACGCCATTGCATGACATTGCATACCATTGTACGCCATTGCATGCCATTGCACGCCATTTGCATGCCATTGCATGGCCTTGCACGCCATTGGCATGCAATGGCATACAGAACGAATTCTCCGTTAGGTTTACCCTAATTACATTGTTTCCATGAGAAACCTTCAAAAAAGTACCGGAATCCTTTTGTCGCGTTTTCCCGGCTGAGTATTAGGAATACGGCGAAAACGAGCGTAATTCATGATCACCATCAAAAAAATCCATATCACAGGAATAAAGATTTGTCGATCAAGTCGTACAGAAATTTTGTTTCGTCAAGATGCAAACAGATTTTCATTTTTAATACTTTTACAAGTCGATGCCAATATATTTTATCCCATCAGAATGAATTCTCCGCTAGATTTACCCTAATTACATTATTTCCATGAGAAATCTTCGAAAATGTACCAGAATCCTCTTTTTCGCGGTCTCTCGGCTAAATTTTAGGAAATTTAGAATGCATGCGATTGCAATTTGGCATGCATACTAAATTTGCATGCCATTGCATGGCATTGCATGCCATTGCATGCCATTGCACGCCATTGCATGCCATTGCATCCCATTACATCCCATTGCATCCCTTTGCATGTCATTGCATGGCATTGCATGACATTGCATCCCATTGCATGCCATTGCACGCCATTGCATGCCATTGCATGACATTGCATGCCATTGTACGCCATTGCATGCCATTGCACGCCATTTGCATGCCATTGCATGGCCTTGCACGCCATTGGCATGCAATGGCATACAGAACGAATTCTCCGTTAGGTTTACCCTAATTACATTGTTTCCATGAGAAACCTTCAAAAAAGTACCGGAATCCTTTTGTCGCGTTTTCCCGGCTAAGTATTATGAATACGGCGAAAACGAGCGTAATTCGTGATCACCATAAAAGATTCACCCTAATACCAATATTTCCATGAGAAATCTTCGGAAACGTACCGGATTCCTTTTTTCGCGTTTTCCCGGGTCAATTTTTGCAATGCGGTGAAAAAGAGCATTATTCGTAATCACCTTAAAAAAATCCATATCACAGGAATAAAGATTTATCGATGAAGTCGTCAAGATGCAAACAGATTATGATTTTTAATACTTTTACAAGGCCATTCCAATATATTTAACCCATCCGAACGAAATCTCCGTTAGATTCAACCTAATTACATTATTACCATGAGAAATCTTCGAAAAAGTACCGGAATCCTTTTTTTCGTGTTTTCCCGGATAAATTTTACGAATACGGCGAAAACGAGCGCAATTCGTAATCACCATAAAAAAATCCATATCACAGGAATAAAGATTTGTCGATCAAGTCGTACAGAAATTTTGTTTCGTCAAGATGCAAACAGATTTTCATTATTAATACTTTTACAAGTCGATGCCAATATATTTTATCCCATCAGAATGAATTCTCCGCTAGATTTACCCTAATTAGATTATTTCCATGAGAAATCTTCGAAAATGTACCGGAATCCTCTTTTTCGCGGTCTCCCGGCTAAATTTTAGGAAATTTAGAATGCATGCGATTGCAATTTGGCATGCATACTAAATTTGCATGCCATTGCATGCCATTGCATGGCATTGCATGCCATTGCATGGCATTGCATGCCATTGCATGCCATTGCACGCCATTGCACGCCATTGCATGCCATTGCACGCCATTGCATGCCATTGCATGCCATTGCATGCCATTGCATGTCATCGCATGCCATTGCACGCCATTGGCATGCCATTGCATGGCATTGCATGGCCTTGCACGCCATTGGCATGCAATGGCATACAGAACGAATTCTCCGTTAGGTTTACCCTAATTACATTGTTTCCATGAGAAACCTTCAAAAAAGTACCGGAATCCTTTTGTCGCGTTTTCCCGGCTGAGTATTAGGAATACGGCGAAAACGAGCGTAATTCATGATCACCATCAAAAAAATCCATATCACAGGAATAAAGATTTGTCGATCAAGTCGTACAGAAATTTTGTTTCGTCAAGATGCAAACAGATTTTCATTTTTAATACTTTTACAAGTCGATGCCAATATATTTTATCCCATCAGAATGAATTCTCCGCTAGATTTACCCTAATTACATTATTTCCATGAGAAATCTTCGAAAATGTACCGGAATCCTCTTTTTCGCGGTCTCTCGGCTAAATTTTAGGAAATTTAGAATGCATGCGATTGCAATTTGGCATGCATACTAAATTTGCATGCCATTGCATGGCATTGCATGCCATTGCATGCCATTGCACGCCATTGCATGCCATTGCATCCCATTACATCCCATTGCATCCCTTTGCATGTCAGTGCATGGCATTGCATGACATTGCATCCCATTGCATGCCATTGCACGCCATTGCATGACATTGCATACCATTGTACGCCATTGCATGCCATTGCACGCCATTTGCATGCCATTGCATGGCCTTGCACGCCATTGGCATGCAATGGCATACAGAACGAATTCTCCGTTAGGTTTACCCTAATTACATTGTTTCCATGAGAAACCTTCAAAAAAGTACCGGAATCCTTTTGTCGCGTTTTCCCGGCTGAGTATTAGGAATACGGCGAAAACGAGCGTAATTCATGATCACCATCAAAAAAATCCATATCACAGGAATAAAGATTTGTCGATCAAGTCGTACAGAAATTTTGTTTCGTCAAGATGCAAACAGATTTTCATTTTTAATACTTTTACAAGTCGATGCCAATATATTTTATCCCATCAGAATGATTTCTCCGCTAGATTTACCCTAATTACATTATTTCCATGAGAAATCTTCGAAAATGTACCGGAATCCTCTTTTTCGCGGTCTCTCGGCTAAATTTTAGGAAATTTAGAATGCATGCGATTGCAATTTGGCATGAATACTAAATTTGCATGCCATTGCATGGCATTGCATGCCATTGCATGCCATTGCACGCCATTGCATGCCATTGCATCCCATTACATCCCATTGCATCCCTTTGCATGTCATTGCATGGCATTGCATGACATTGCATCCCATTGCATGCCATTGCACGCCATTGCATGCCATTGCATACCATTGTACGCCATTGCATGCCATTGCACGCCATTTGCATGCCATTGCATGGCCTTGCACGCCATTGGCATGCAATGGCATACAGAACGAATTCTCCGTTAGGTTTACCCTAATTACATTGTTTCCATGAGAAACCTTCAAAAAAGTACCGGAATCCTTTTGTCGCGTTTTCCCGGCTGAGTATTAGGAATACGGCGAAAACGAGCGTAATTCATGATCACCATCAAAAAAATCCATATCACAGGAATAAAGATTTGTCGATCAAGTCGTACAGAAATTTTGTTTCGTCAAGATGCAAACAGATTTTCATTTTTAATACTTTTACAAGTCGATGCCAATATATTTTATCCCATCAGAATGAATTCTCCGCTAGATTTACCCTAATTACATTATTTCCATGAGAAATCTTCGAAAATGTACCGGAATCCTCTTTTTCGCGGTCTCTCGGCTAAATTTTAGGAAATTTAGAATGCATGCGATTGCAATTTGGCATGCATACTAAATTTGCATGCCATTGCATGGCATTGCATGCCATTGCATGCCATTGCACGCCATTGCATGCCATTGCATCCCATTACATCCCATTGCATCCCTTTGCATGTCTCTGCATGGCATTGCATGACATTGCATCCCATTGCATGCCATTGCACGCCATTGCATGCCATTGCATGACATTGCATGCCATTGTACGCCATTGCATGCCATTGCACGCCATTTGCATGCCATTGCATGGCCTTGCACGCCATTGGCATGCAATGGCATACAGAACGAATTCTCCGTTAGGTTTACCCTAATTACATTGTTTCCATGAGAAACCTTCAAAAAAGTACCGGAATCCTTTTGTCGCGTTTTCCCGGCTAAGTATTATGAATACGGCGAAAACGAGCGTAATTCGTGATCACCATAAAAGATTCACCCTAATACCAATATTTCCATGAGAAATCTTCGGAAACGTACCGGATTCCTTTTTTCGCGTTTTCCCGGGTCAATTTTTGCAATGCGGTGAAAAAGAGCATTATTCGTAATCACCTTAAAAAAATCCATATCACAGGAATAAAGATTTATCGATGAAGTCGTCAAGATGCAAACAGATTATGATTTTTAATACTTTTACAAGGCCATTCCAATATATTTAACCCATCCGAACGAAATCTCCGTTAGATTCAACCTAATTACATTATTACCATGAGAAATCTTCGAAAAAGTACCGGAATCCTTTTTTTCGTGTTTTCCCGGATAAATTTTACGAATACGGCGAAAACGAGCGCAATTCGTAATCACCATAAAAAAATCCATATCACAGGAATAAAGATTTGTCGATCAAGTCGTACAGAAATTTTGTTTCGTCAAGATGCAAACAGATTTTCATTATTAATACTTTTACAAGTCGATGCCAATATATTTTATCCCATCAGAATGAATTCTCCGCTAGATTTACCCTAATTAGATTATTTCCATGAGAAATCTTCGAAAATGTACCGGAATCCTCTTTTTCGCGGTCTCCCGGCTAAATTTTAGGAAATTTAGAATGCATGCGATTGCAATTTGGCATGCATACTAAATTTGCATGCCATTGCATGGCATTGCATGCCATTGCACGCCATTGCACGCCATTGCACGCCATTGCACGCCATTGCACGCCATTGCACGCCATTGCATGCCATTGCATGCCATTGCATGCCATCGCATGCCATTGCACGCCATTGGCATGCCATTGCATGGCATTGCACGCCATTGGCATGCAATGGCATACAGAACGAATTCTCCGTTAGGTTTACCCTAATTACATTGTTTCCATGAGAAACCTTCGAAAAAGTACCGGAATCCTTTTGTCGCGTTTTCCCGGCATAATTTTAGGAATACGGCGAAAACGAGCGTAATTCGTGATCACCATCGAAAAAATCCATATCACAGGAATAAAGATTTGTCGATCAAGTCGTACAGAAATTTTGTTTCGTGACGATGCAAACAGATTTTCATTTTTAATACTTTTACAAGTCGATGCCAATATATTTTATCCCATCAGAATGAATTCTCCGCTAGATTTACCCTAATTACATTATTTCCATGAGAAATCTTCGAAAATGTACCGGAATCCTCTTTTTCGCGGTCTCCCGGCTAAATTTTAGGAAATTTAGAATGCATGCGATTGCAATTTGGCATGCATACTAAATTTGCATGCCATTGCGTGGCATTGCATGCCATTGCGTGGCATTGCATGCCATTGCATGCCATTGCACGCCATTGCACGCCATTGCATGCCATTGCACGCCATTGCATGCCATTGCACGCCATTTGCATGCCATTGCATGGCCTTGCACGCCATTGGCATGCAATGGCATACAGAACGAATTCTCCGTTAGGTTTACCCTAATTACATTGTTTCCATGAGAAACCTTCAAAAAAGTACCGGAATCCTTTTGTCGCGTTTTCCCGGCTGAGTATTAGGAATACGGCGAAAACGAGCGTAATTCATGATCACCATCAAAAAAATCCATATCACAGGAATAAAGATTTGTCGATCAAGTCGTACAGAAATTTTGTTTCGTCAAGATGCAAACAGATTTTCATTTTTAATACTTTTACAAGTCGATGCCAATATATTTTATCCCATCAGAATGAATTCTCCGCTAGATTTACCCTAATTACATTATTTCCATGAGAAATCTTCGAAAATGTACCGGAATCCTCTTTTTCGCGGTCTCTCGGCTAAATTTTAGGAAATTTAGAATGCATGCGATTGCAATTTGGCATGCATACTAAATTTGCATGCCATTGCATGGCATTGCATGCCATTGCATGCCATTGCACGCCATTGCATGCCATTGCATCCCATTACATCCCATTGCATCCCTTTGCATGTCATTGCATGGCATTGCATGACATTGCATCCCATTGCATGCCATTGCACGCCATTGCATGACATTGCATACCATTGTACGCCATTGCATGCCATTGCACGCCATTTGCATGCCATTGCATGGCCTTGCACGCCATTGGCATGCAATGGCATACAGAACGAATTCTCCGTTAGGTTTACCCTAATTACATTGTTTCCATGAGAAACCTTCAAAAAAGTACCGGAATCCTTTTGTCGCGTTTTCCCGGCTGAGTATTAGGAATACGGCGAAAACGAGCGTAATTCATGATCACCATCAAAAAAATCCATATCACAGGAATAAAGATTTATCGATCAAGTCGTACAGAAATTTTGTTTCGTCAAGAGGCAAACAGATTTTCATTTTTAATACTTTTACAAGTCGATGCCAATATATTTTATCCCATCAGAATGAATTCTCCGCTAGATTTACCCTAATTACATTATTTCCATGAGAAATCTTCGAAAATGTACCGGAATCCTCTTTTTCGCGGTCTCTCGGCTAAATTTTAGGAAATTTAGAATGCATGCGATTGCAATTTGGCATGCATACTAAATTTGCATGCCATTGCATGGCATTGCATGCCATTGCATGCCATTGCATGCCATTGCACGCCATTGCATGCCATTGCACGCCATTGCATGCCATTGCACGCCATTGCATCCCATTGCATGCCATTGCACGCCATTGCATGCCATTGCATGACATTGCATGCCATTGTACGCCATTGCATGCCATTGCACGCCATTGCATGCCATTGCACGCCATTTGCATGCCATTGCATGGCCTTGCACGCCATTGGCATGCAATGGCATACAGAACGAATTCTCCGTTAGGTTTACCCTAATTACATTGTTTCCATGAGAAACCTTCAAAAAAGTACCGGAATCCTTTTGTCGCGTTTTCCCGGCTGAGTATTAGGAATACGGCGAAAACGAGCGTAATTCATGATCACCATCAAAAAAATCCATATCACAGGAATAAAGATTTGTCGATCAAGTCGCACAGAAATTTTGTTTCGTCAAGATGCAAACAGATTTTCATTTTTAATACTTTTACAAGTCGATGCCAATATATTTTATCCCATCAGAATGAATTCTCCGCTAGATTTACCCTAATTACATTATTTCCATGAGAAATCTTCGAAAATGTACCGGAATCCTCTTTTTCGCGGTCTCTCGGCTAAATTTTAGGAAATTTAGAATGCATGCGATTGCAATTTGGCATGCATACTAAATTTGCATCCCATTGCATGGCATTGCATGCCATTGCATGCCATTGCACGCCATTGCATGCCATTGCATCCCATTACATCCCATTGCATCCCTTTGCATGTCATTGCATGGCATTGCATGACATTGCATCCCATTGCATGCCATTGCACGCCATTGCACGCCATTGCATGCCATTGCACGCCATTGCATGCCATTGCGTGCCATTGCATGCCATTGCATGCCATCGCATGCCATTGCACGCCATTGGCATGCCATTGCATGGCATTGCACGCCATTGGCATGCAATGGCATACGGAACGAATTCTCCGTTAGGTTTACCCTAATTACATTGTTTCCATGAGAAACCTTCGAAAAAGTACCGGAATCCTTTTGTCGCGTTTTCCCGGCATAATTTTAGGAATACGGCGAAAACGAGCGTAATTCGTGATCACCATCGAAAAAATCCATATCACAGGAATAAAGATTTGTCGATCAAGTCGTACAGAAATTTTGTTTCGTGACGATGCAAACAGATTTTCATTTTTAATACTTTTACAAGTCGATGCCAATATATTTTATCCCATCAGAATGAATTCTCCGCTAGATTTACCCTAATTACATTATTTCCATGAGAAATCTTCGAAAATGTACCGGAATCCTCTTTTTCGCGGTCTCCCGGCTAAATTTTAGGAAATTTAGAATGCATGCGATTGCAATTTGGCATGCATACTAAATTTGCATGCCATTGCGTGGCATTGCATGCCATTGCGTGGCATTGCATGCCATTGCATGCCATTGCACGCCATTGCACGCCATTGCATGCCATTGCACGCCATTGCATGCCATTGCACGCCATTGCATCCCATTGCATGCCATTGCACGCCATTGCATGCCATTGCATGACATTGCATGCCATTGTACGCCATTGCATGCCATTGCACGCCATTGCATGCCATTGCACGCCATTTGCATGCCATTGCATGGCCTTGCACGCCATTGGCATGCAATGGCATACAGAACGAATTCTCCGTTAGGTTTACCCTAATTACATTGTTTCCATGAGAAACCTTCAAAAAAGTACCGGAATCCTTTTGTCGCGTTTTCCCGGCTGAGTATTAGGAATACGGCGAAAACGAGCGTAATTCATGATCACCATCAAAAAAATCCATATCACAGGAATAAAGATTTGTCGATCAAGTCGTACAGAAATTTTGTTTCGTCAAGATGCAAACAGATTTTCATTTTTAATACTTTTACAAGTCGATGCCAATATATTTTATCCCATCAGAATGAATTCTCCGCTAGATTTACCCTAATTACATTATTTCCATGAGAAATCTTCGAAAATGTACCGAATCCTCTTTTTCGCGGTCTCTCGGCTAAATTTTAGGAAATTTAGAATGCATGCGATTGCAATTTGGCATGCATACTAAATTTGCATGCCATTGCATGGCATTGCATGCCATTGCATGCCATTGCACGCCATTGCATGCCATTGCATCCCATTACATCCCATTGCATCCCTTTGCATGTCATTGCATGGCATTGCATGACATTGCATCCCATTGCATGCCATTGCACGCCATTGCATGCCATTGCATGACATTGCATGCCATTGTACGCCATTGCATGCCATTGCACGCCATTGCATGCCATTGCACGCCATTTGCATGCCATTGCATGGCCTTGCACGCCATTGGCATGCAATGGCATACAGAACGAATTCTCCGTTAGGTTTACCCTAATTACATTGTTTCCATGAGAAACCTTCAAAAAAGTACCGGAATCCTTTTGTCGCGTTTTCCCGGCTGAGTATTAGGAATACGGCGAAAACGAGCGTAATTCATGATCACCATCAAAAAAATCCATATCACAGGAATAAAGATTTGTCGATCAAGTCGTACAGAAATTTTGTTTCGTCAAGATGCAAACAGATTTTCATTTTTAATACTTTTACAAGTCGATGCCAATATATTTTATCCCATCAGAATGAATTCTCCGCTAGATTTACCCTAATTACATTATTTCCATGAGAAATCTTCGAAAATGTACCGGAATCCTCTTTTTCGCGGTCTCTCGGCTAAATTTTAGGAAATTTAGAATGCATGCGATTGCAATTTGGCATGCATACTAAATTTGCATGCCATTGCATGGCATTGCATGTCATTGCATGCCATTGCACGCCATTGCATGCCATTGCATCCCATTACATCCCATTGCATCCCTTTGCATGTCATTGCATGGCATTGCATGACATTGCATCCCATTGCATGCCATTGCACGCCATTGCACGCCATTGCATGCCATTGCACGCCATTGCATGCCATTGCATGCCATTGCATGCCGTCGCATGCCATTGCACGCCATTGGCATGCCATTGCATGGCATTGCACGCCATTGGCATGCAATGGCATACAGAACGAATTCTCCGTTAGGTTTACCCTAATTACATTGTTTCCATGAGAAACCTTCGAAAAAGTACCGGAATCCTTTTGTCGCGTTTTCCCGGCATAATTTTAGGAATACGGCGAAAACGAGCGTAATTCGTGATCACCATCGAAAAAATCCATATCACAGGAATAAAGATTTGTCGATCAAGTCGTACAGAAATTTTGTTTCGTGACGATGCAAACAGATTTTCATTTTTAATACTTTTACAAGTCGATGCCAATATATTTTATCCCATCAGAATGAATTCTCCGCTAGATTTACCCTAATTACATTATTTCCATGAGAAATCTTCGAAAATGTACCGGAATCCTCTTTTTCGCGGTCTCCCGGCTAAATTTTAGGAAATTTAGAATGCATGCGATTGCAATTTGGCATGCATACTAAATTTGCATGCCATTGCGTGGCATTGCATGCCATTGCGTGGCATTGCATGCCATTGCATGCCATTGCACGCCATTGCACGCCATTGCATGCCATTGCACGCCATTGCATGCCATTGCACGCCATTGCATCCCATTGCATGCCATTGCACGCCATTGCATGCCATTGCATGACATTGCATGCCATTGTACGCCATTGCATGCCATTGCACGCCATTGCATGCCATTGCACGCCATTTGCATGCCATTGCATGGCCTTGCACGCCATTGGCATGCAATGGCATACAGAACGAATTCTCCGTTAGGTTTACCCTAATTACATTGTTTCCATGAGAAACCTTCAAAAAAGTACCGGAATCCTTTTGTCGCGTTTTCCCGGCTGAGTATTAGGAATACGGCGAAAACGAGCGTAATTCATGATCACCATCAAAAAAATCCATATCACAGGAATAAAGATTTGTCGATCAAGTCGTACAGAAATTTTGTTTCGTCAAGATGCAAACAGATTTTCATTTTTAATACTTTTACAAGTCGATGCCAATATATTTTATCCCATCAGAATGAATTCTCCGCTAGATTTACCCTAATTACATTATTTCCATGAGAAATCTTCGAAAATGTACCGGAATCCTCTTTTTCGCGGTCTCTCGGCTAAATTTTAGGAAATTTAGAATGCATGCGATTGCAATTTGGCATGCATACTAAATTTGCATGCCATTGCATGGCATTGCATGCCATTGCATGCCATTGCACTCCATTGCATGCCATTGCATCCCATTACATCCCATTGCATCCCTTTGCATGTCATTGCATGGCATTGCATGACATTGCATCCCATTGCATGCCATTGCACGCCATTGCATGCCATTGCATGACATTGCATACCATTGTACGCCATTGCATGCCATTGCACGCCATTTGCATGCCATTGCATGGCCTTGCACGCCATTGGCATGCAATGGCATACAGAACGAATTCTCCGTTAGGTTTACCCTAATTACATTGTTTCCATGAGAAACCTTCAAAAAAGTACCGGAATCCTTTTGTCGCGTTTTCCCGGCTGAGTATTAGGAATACGGCGAAAACGAGCGTAATTCATGATCACCATCAAAAAAATCCATATCACAGGAATAAAGATTTGTCGATCAAGTCGTACAGAAATTTTGTTTCGTCAAGATGCAAACAGATTTTCATTTTTAATACTTTTACAAGTCGATGCCAATATATTTTATCCCATCAGAATGAATTCTCCGCTAGATTTACCCTAATTACATTATTTCCATGAGAAATCTTCGAAAATGTACCGGAATCCTCTTTTTCGCGGTCTCTCGGCTAAATTTTAGGAAATTTAGAATGCATGCGATTGCAATTTGGCATGCATACTAAATTTGCATGCCATTGCATGGCATTGCATGCCATTGCATGCCATTGCACGCCATTGCATGCCATTGCATCCCATTACATCCCATTGCATCCCTTTGCATGTCATTGCATGGCATTGCATGACATTGCATCCCATTGCATGCCATTGCACGCCATTGCATGCCATTGCATGACATTGCATGCCATTGTACGCCATTGCATGCCATTGCACGCCATTTGCATGCCATTGCATGGCCTTGCACGCCATTGGCATGCAATGGCATACAGAACGAATTCTCCGTTAGGTTTACCCTAATTACATTGTTTCCATGAGAAACCTTCAAAAAAGTACCGGAATCCTTTTGTCGCGTTTTCCCGGCTAAGTATTATGAATACGGCGAAAACGAGCGTAATTCGTGATCACCATAAAAGATTCACCCTAATACCAATATTTCCATGAGAAATCTTCGGAAACGTACCGGATTCCTTTTTTCGCGTTTTCCCGGGTCAATTTTTGCAATGCGGTGAAAAAGAGCATTATTCGTAATCACCTTAAAAAAATCCATATCACAGGAATAAAGATTTATCGATGAAGTCGTCAAGATGCAAACAGATTATGATTTTTAATACTTTTACAAGGCCATTCCAATATATTTAACCCAACCGAACGAAATCTCCGTTAGATTCAACCTAATTACATTATTACCATGAGAAATCTTCGAAAAAGTACCGGAATCCTTTTTTTCGTGTTTTCCCGGATAAATTTTACGAATACGGCGAAAACGAGCGCAATTCGTAATCACCATAAAAAAATCCATATCACAGGAATAAAGATTTGTCGATCAAGTCGTACAGAAATTTTGTTTCGTCAAGATGCAAACAGATTTTCATTATTAATACTTTTACAAGTCGATGCCAATATATTTTATCCCATCAGAATGAATTCTCCGCTAGATTTACCCTAATTAGATTATTTCCATGAGAAATCTTCGAAAATGTACCGGAATCCTCTTTTTCGCGGTCTCCCGGCTAAATTTTAGGAAATTTAGAATGCATGCGATTGCAATTTGGCATGCATACTAAATTTGCATGCCATTGCATGCCATTGCATGGCATTGCATGCCATTGCATGGCATTGCATGCCATTGCATGCCATTGCACGCCATTGCACGCCATTGCACGCCATTGCATGCCATTGCACGCCATTGCATGCCATTGCATGCCATTGCATGCCATTGCATGCCATCGCATGCCATTGCACGCCATTGGCATGCCATTGCATGGCATTGCATGGCCTTGCACGCCATTGGCATGCAATGGCATACAGAACGAATTCTCCGTTAGGTTTACCCTAATTACATTGTTTCCATGAGAAACCTTCAAAAAAGTACCGGAATCCTTTTGTCGCGTTTTCCCGGCTGAGTATTAGGAATACGGCGAAAACGAGCGTAATTCATGATCACCATCAAAAAAATCCATATCACAGGAATAAAGATTTGTCGATCAAGTCGTACAGAAATTTTGTTTCGTCAAGATGCAAACAGATTTTCATTTTTAATACTTTTACAAGTCGATGCCAATATATTTTATCCCATCAGAATGAATTCTCCGCTAGATTTACCCTAATTACATTATTTCCATGAGAAATCTTCGAAAATGTACCGGAATCCTCTTTTTCGCGGTCTCTCGGCTAAATTTTAGGAAATTTAGAATGCATGCGATTGCAATTTGGCATGCATACTAAATTTGCATGCCATTGCATGGCATTGCATGCCATTGCATGCCATTGCACGCCATTGCATGCCATTGCATCCCATTACATCCCATTGCATCCCTTTGCATGTCAGTGCATGGCATTGCATGACATTGCATCCCATTGCATGCCATTGCACGCCATTGCATGACATTGCATACCATTGTACGCCATTGCACGCCATTTGCATGCCATTGCATGGCCTTGCACGCCATTGGCATGCAATGGCATACAGAACGAATTCTCCGTTAGGTTTACCCTAATTACATTGTTTCCATGAGAAACCTTCAAAAAAGTACCGGAATCCTTTTGTCGCGTTTTCCCGGCTGAGTATTAGGAATACGGCGAAAACGAGCGTAATTCATGATCACCATCAAAAAAATCCATATCACAGGAATAAAGATTTGTCGATCAAGTCGTACAGAAATTTTGTTTCGTCAAGATGCAAACAGATTTTCATTTTTAATACTTTTACAAGTCGATGCCAATATATTTTATCCCATCAGAATGAATTCTCCGCTAGATTTACCCTAATTACATTATTTCCATGAGAAATCTTCGAAAATGTACCAGAATCCTCTTTTTCGCGGTCTCTCGGCTAAATTTTAGGAAATTTAGAATGCATGCGATTGCAATTTGGCATGCATACTAAATTTGCATGCCATTGCATGGCATTGCATGCCATTGCATGCCATTGCACGCCATTGCATGCCATTGCATCCCATTACATCCCATTGCATCCCTTTGCATGTCATTGCATGGCATTGCATGACATTGCATCCCATTGCATGCCATTGCACGCCATTGCATGCCATTGCATGACATTGCATGCCATTGTACGCCATTGCATGCCATTGCACGCCATTTGCATGCCATTGCATGGCCTTGCACGCCATTGGCATGCAATGGCATACAGAACGAATTCTCCGTTAGGTTTACCCTAATTACATTGTTTCCATGAGAAACCTTCAAAAAAGTACCGGAATCCTTTTGTCGCGTTTTCCCGGCTAAGTATTATGAATACGGCGAAAACGAGCGTAATTCGTGATCACCATAAAAGATTCACCCTAATACCAATATTTCCATGAGAAATCTTCGGAAACGTACCGGATTCCTTTTTTCGCGTTTTCCCGGGTCAATTTTTGCAATGCGGTGAAAAAGAGCATTATTCGTAATCACCTTAAAAAAATCCATATCACAGGAATAAAGATTTATCGATGAAGTCGTCAAGATGCAAACAGATTATGATTTTTAATACTTTTACAAGGCCATTCCAATATATTTAACCCATCCGAACGAAATCTCCGTTAGATTCAACCTAATTACATTATTACCATGAGAAATCTTCGAAAAAGTACCGGAATCCTTTTTTTCGTGTTTTCCCGGATAAATTTTACGAATACGGCGAAAACGAGCGCAATTCGTAATCACTATAAAAAAATCCATATCACAGGAATAAAGATTTGTCGATCAAGTCGTACAGAAATTTTGTTTCGTCAAGATGCAAACAGATTTTCATTATTAATACTTTTACAAGTCGATGCCAATATATTTTATCCCATCAGAATGAATTCTCCGCTAGATTTACCCTAATTAGATTATTTCCATGAGAAATCTTCGAAAATGTACCGGAATCCTCTTTTTCGCGGTCTCCCGGCTAAATTTTAGGAAATTTAGAATGCATGCGATTGCAATTTGGCATGCATACTAAATTTGCATGCCATTGCATGCCATTGCATGGCATTGCATGCCATTGCATGGCATTGCATGCCATTGCATGCCATTGCACGCCATTGCACGCCATTGCACGCCATTGCATGCCATTGCACGCCATTGCATGCCATTGCATGCCATTGCATGCCATTGCATGCCATTGCATGCCATCGCATGCCATTGCACGCCATTGGCATGCCATTGCATGGCATTGCATGGCCTTGCACGCCATTGGCATGCAATGGCATACAGAACGAATTCTCCGTTAGGTTTACCCTAATTACATTGTTTCCATGAGAAACCTTCAAAAAAGTACCGGAATCCTTTTGTCGCGTTTTCCCGGCTGAGTATTAGGAATACGGCGAAAACGAGCGTAATTCATGATCACCATCAAAAAAATCCATATCACAGGAATAAAGATTTGTCGATCAAGTCGTACAGAAATTTTGTTTCGTCAAGATGCAAACAGATTTTCATTTTTAATACTTTTACAAGTCGATGCCAATATATTTTATCCCATCAGAATGAATTCTCCGCTAGATTTACCCTAATTACATTATTTCCATGAGAAATCTTCGAAAATGTACCGGAATCCTCTTTTTCGCGGTCTCTCGGCTAAATTTTAGGAAATTTAGAATGCATGCGATTGCAATTTGGCATGCATACTAAATTTGCATGCCATTGCATGGCATTGCATGCCATTGCATGCCATTGCACGCCATTGCATGCCATTGCATCCCATTACATCCCATTGCATCCCTTTGCATGTCAGTGCATGGCATTGCATGACATTGCATCCCATTGCATGCCATTGCACGCCATTGCATGACATTGCATACCATTGTACGCCATTGCATGCCATTGCACGCCATTTGCATGCCATTGCATGGCCTTGCACGCCATTGGCATGCAATGGCATACAGAACGAATTCTCCGTTAGGTTTACCCTAATTACATTGTTTCCATGAGAAACCTTCAAAAAAATACCGGAATCCTTTTGTCGCGTTTTCCCGGCTGAGTATTAGGAATACGGCGAAAACGAGCGTAATTCATGATCACCATCAAAAAAATCCATATCACAGGAATAAAGATTTGTCGATCAAGTCGTACAGAAATTTTGTTTCGTCAAGATGCAAACAGATTTTCATTTTTAATACTTTTACAAGTCGATGCCAATATATTTTATCCCATCAGAATGAATTCTCCGCTAGATTTACCCTAATTACATTATTTCCATGAGAAATCTTCGAAAATGTACCGGAATCCTCTTTTTCGCGGTCTCTCGGCTAAATTTTAGGAAATTTAGAATGCATGCGATTGCAATTTGGCATGCATACTAAATTTGCATGCCATTGCATGGCATTGCATGCCATTGCACGCCATTGCATGCCATTGCATCCCATTACATCCCATTGCATCCCTTTGCATGTCATTGCATGGCATTGCATGACATTGCATCCCATTGCATGCCATTGCACGCCATTGCATGCCATTGCATACCATTGTACGCCATTGCATGCCATTGCACGCCATTTGCATGCCATTGCATGGCCTTGCACGCCATTGGCATGCAATGGCATACAGAACGAATTCTCCGTTAGGTTTACCCTAATTACATTGTTTCCATGAGAAACCTTCAAAAAAGTACCGGAATCCTTTTGTCGCGTTTTCCCGGCTGAGTATTAGGAATACGGCGAAAACGAGCGTAATTCATGATCACCATCAAAAAAATCCATATCACAGGAATAAAGATTTGTCGATCAAGTCGTACAGAAATTTTGTTTCGTCAAGATGCAAACAGATTTTCATTTTTAATACTTTTACAAGTCGATGCCAATATATTTTATCCCATCAGAATGAATTCTCCGCTAGATTTACCCTAATTACATTATTTCCATGAGAAATCTTCGAAAATGTACCGGAATCCTCTTTTTCGCGGTCTCTCGGCTAAATTTTAGGAAATTTAGAATGCATGCGATTGCAATTTGGCATGCATACTAAATTTGCATGCCATTGCATGGCATTGCATGCCATTGCATGCCATTGCACGCCATTGCATGCCATTGCATCCCATTACATCCCATTGCATCCCTTTGCATGTCTCTGCATGGCATTGCATGACATTGCATCCCATTGCATGCCATTGCACGCCATTGCATGCCATTGCATGACATTGCATGCCATTGTACGCCATTGCATGCCATTGCACGCCATTTGCATGCCATTGCATGGCCTTGCACGCCATTGGCATGCAATGGCATACAGAACGAATTCTCCGTTAGGTTTACCCTAATTACATTGTTTCCATGAGAAACCTTCAAAAAAGTACCGGAATCCTTTTGTCGCGTTTTCCCGGCTAAGTATTATGAATACGGCGAAAACGAGCGTAATTCGTGATCACCATAAAAGATTCACCCTAATACCAATATTTCCATGAGAAATCTTCGGAAACGTACCGGATTCCTTTTTTCGCGTTTTCCCGGGTCAATTTTTGCAATGCGGTGAAAAAGAGCATTATTCGTAATCACCTTAAAAAAATCCATATCACAGGAATAAAGATTTATCGATGAAGTCGTCAAGATGCAAACAGATTATGATTTTTAATACTTTTACAAGGCCATTCCAATATATTTAACCCATCCGAACGAAATCTCCGTTAGATTCAACCTAATTACATTATTACCATGAGAAATCTTCGAAAAAGTACCGGAATCCTTTTTTTCGTGTTTTCCCGGATAAATTTTACGAATACGGCGAAAACGAGCGCAATTCGTAATCACCATAAAAAAATCCATATCACAGGAATAAAGATTTGTCGATCAAGTCGTACAGAAATTTTGTTTCGTCAAGATGCAAACAGATTTTCATTATTAATACTTTTACAAGTCGATGCCAATATATTTTATCCCATCAGAATGAATTCTCCGCTAGATTTACCCTAATTAGATTATTTCCATGAGAAATCTTCGAAAATGTACCGGAATCCTCTTTTTCGCGGTCTCCCGGCTAAATTTTAGGAAATTTAGAATGCATGCGATTGCAATTTGGCATGCATACTAAATTTGCATGCCATTGCATGGCATTGCATGCCATTGCATGCCATTGCACGCCATTGCACGCCATTGCACGCCATTGCACGCCATTGCACGCCATTGCATGCCATTGCATGCCATTGCATGCCATTGCATGCCATCGCATGCCATTGCACGCCATTGGCATGCCATTGCATGGCATTGCACGCCATTGGCATGCAATGGCATACAGAACGAATTCTCCGTTAGGTTTACCCTAATTACATTGTTTCCATGAGAAACCTTCGAAAAAGTACCGGAATCCTTTTGTCGCGTTTTCCCGGCATAATTTTAGGAATACGGCGAAAACGAGCGTAATTCGTGATCACCATCGAAAAAATCCATATCACAGGAATAAAGATTTGTCGATCAAGTCGTACAGAAATTTTGTTTCGTGACGATGCAAACAGATTTTCATTTTTAATACTTTTACAAGTCGATGCCAATATATTTTATCCCATCAGAATGAATTCTCCGCTAGATTTACCCTAATTACATTATTTCCATGAGAAATCTTCGAAAATGTACCGGAATCCTCTTTTTCGCGGTCTCCCGGCTAAATTTTAGGAAATTTAGAATGCATGCGATTGCAATTTGGCATGCATACTAAATTTGCATGCCATTGCGTGGCATTGCATGCCATTGCGTGGCATTGCATGCCATTGCATGCCATTGCACGCCATTGCATGCCATTGCACGCCATTGCATGCCATTGCACGCCATTTGCATGCCATTGCATGGCCTTGCACGCCATTGGCATGCAATGGCATACAGAACGAATTCTCCGTTAGGTTTACCCTAAATACATTGTTTCCATGAGAAACCTTCAAAAAAGTACCGGAATCCTTTTGTCGCGTTTTCCCGGCTGAGTATTAGGAATACGGCGAAAACGAGCGTAATTCATGATCACCATCAAAAAAATCCATATCACAGGAATAAAGATTTGTCGATCAAGTCGTACAGAAATTTTGTTTCGTCAAGATGCAAACAGATTTTCATTTTTAATACTTTTACAAGTCGATGCCAATATATTTTATCCCATCAGAATGAATTCTCCGCTAGATTTACCCTAATTACATTATTTCCATGAGAAATCTTCGAAAATGTACCGGAATCCTCTTTTTCGCGGTCTCTCGGCTAAATTTTAGGAAATTTAGAATGCATGCGATTGCAATTTGGCATGCATACTAAATTTGCATGCCATTGCATGGCATTGCATGCCATTGCATGCCATTGCACGCCATTGCATGCCATTGCATCCCATTACATCCCATTGCATCCCTTTGCATGTCATTGCATGGCATTGCATGACATTGCATCCCATTGCATGCCATTGCACGCCATTGCATGACATTGCATACCATTGTACGCCATTGCATGCCATTGCACGCCATTTGCATGCCATTGCATGGCCTTGCACGCCATTGGCATGCAATGGCATACAGAACGAATTCTCCGTTAGGTTTACCCTAATTACATTGTTTCCATGAGAAACCTTCAAAAAAGTACCGGAATCCTTTTGTCGCGTTTTCCCGGCTGAGTATTAGGAATACGGCGAAAACGAGCGTAATTCATGATCACCATCAAAAAAATCCATATCACAGGAATAAAGATTTATCGATCAAGTCGTACAGAAATTTTGTTTCGTCAAGATGCAAACAGATTTTCATTTTTAATACTTTTACAAGTCGATGCCAATATATTTTATCCCATCAGAATGAATTCTCCGCTAGATTTACCCTAATTACATTATTTCCATGAGAAATCTTCGAAAATGTACCGGAATCCTCTTTTTCGCGGTCTCTCGGCTAAATTTTAGGAAATTTAGAATGCATGCGATTGCAATTTGGCATGCATACTAAATTTGCATGCCATTGCATGGCATTGCATGCCATTGCATGCCATTGCATGCCATTGCACGCCATTGCATGCCATTGCACGCCATTGCATGCCATTGCACGCCATTGCATCCCATTGCATGCCATTGCACGCCATTGCATGCCATTGCATGACATTGCATGCCATTGTACGCCATTGCATGCCATTGCACGCCATTGCATGCCATTGCACGCCATTTGCATGCCATTGCATGGCCTTGCACGCCATTGGCATGCAATGGCATACAGAACGAATTCTCCGTTAGGTTTACCCTAATTACATTGTTTCCATGAGAAACCTTCAAAAAAGTACCGGAATCCTTTTGTCGCGTTTTCCCGGCTGAGTATTAGGAATACGGCGAAAACGAGCGTAATTCATGATCACCATCAAAAAAATCCATATCACAGGAATAAAGATTTGTCGATCAAGTCGCACAGAAATTTTGTTTCGTCAAGATGCAAACAGATTTTCATTTTTAATACTTTTACAAGTCGATGCCAATATATTTTATCCCATCAGAATGAATTCTCCGCTAGATTTACCCTAATTACATTATTTCCATGAGAAATCTTCGAAAATGTACCGGAATCCTCTTTTTCGCAGTCTCTCGGCTAAATTTTAGGAAATTTAGAATGCATGCGATTGCAATTTGGCATGCATACTAAATTTGCATGCCATTGCATGGCATTGCATGCCATTGCATGCCATTGCACGCCATTGCATGCCATTGCATCCCATTACATCCCATTGCATCCCTTTGCATGTCATTGCATGGCATTGCATGACATTGCATCCCATTGCATGCCATTGCACGCCATTGCACGCCATTGCATGCCATTGCACGCCATTGCATGCCATTGCGTGCCATTGCATGCCATTGCATGCCATCGCATGCCATTGCACGCCATTGGCATGCCATTGCATGGCATTGCACGCCATTGGCATGCAATGGCATACGGAACGAATTCTCCGTTAGGTTTACCCTAATTACATTGTTTCCATGAGAAACCTTCGAAAAAGTACCGGAATCCTTTTGTCGCGTTTTCCCGGCATAATTTTAGGAATACGGCGAAAACGAGCGTAATTCGTGATCACCATCGAAAAAATCCATATCACAGGAATAAAGATTTGTCGATCAAGTCGTACAGAAATTTTGTTTCGTGACGATGCAAACAGATTTTCATTTTTAATACTTTTACAAGTCGATGCCAATATATTTTATCCCATCAGAATGAATTCTCCGCTAGATTTACCCTAATTACATTATTTCCATGAGAAATCTTCGAAAATGTACCGGAATCCTCTTTTTCGCGGTCTCCCGGCTAAATTTTAGGAAATTTAGAATGCATGCGATTGCAATTTGGCATGCATACTAAATTTGCATGCCATTGCGTGGCATTGCATGCCATTGCGTGGCATTGCATGCCATTGCATGCCATTGCACGCCATTGCACGCCATTGCATGCCATTGCACGCCATTGCATGCCATTGCACGCCATTGCATCCCATTGCATGCCATTGCACGCCATTGCATGCCATTGCATGACATTGCATGCCATTGCATGACATTGCATGCCATTGTACGCCATTGCATGCCATTGCACGCCATTGCATGCCATTGCACGCCATTTGCATGCCATTGCATGGCCTTGCACGCCATTGGCATGCAATGGCATACAGAACGAATTCTCCGTTAGGTTTACCCTAATTACATTGTTTCCATGAGAAACCTTCAAAAAAGTACCGGAATCCTTTTGTCGCGTTTTCCCGGCTGAGTATTAGGAATACGGCGAAAACGAGCGTAATTCATGATCACCATCAAAAAAATCCATATCACAGGAATAAAGATTTGTCGATCAAGTCGTACAGAAATTTTGTTTCGTCAAGATGCAAACAGATTTTCATTTTTAATACTTTTACAAGTCGATGCCAATATATTTTATCCCATCAGAATGAATTCTCCGCTAGATTTACCCTAATTACATTATTTCCATGAGAAATCTTCGAAAATGTACCGAATCCTCTTTTTCGCGGTCTCTCGGCTAAATTTTAGGAAATTTAGAATGCATGCGATTGCAATTTGGCATGCATACTAAATTTGCATGCCATTGCATGGCATTGCATGCCATTGCATGCCATTGCACGCCATTGCATGCCATTGCATCCCATTACATCCCATTGCATCCCTTTGCATGTCATTGCATGGCATTGCATGACATTGCATCCCATTGCATGCCATTGCACGCCATTGCATGCCATTGCATGACATTGCATGCCATTGTACGCCATTGCATGCCATTGCACGCCATTTGCATGCCATTGCATGGCCTTGCACGCCATTGGCATGCAATGGCATACAGAACGAATTCTCCGTTAGGTTTACCCTAATTACATTGTTTCCATGAGAAACCTTCAAAAAAGTACCGGAATCCTTTTGTCGCGTTTTCCCGGCTAAGTATTATGAATACGGCGAAAACGAGCGTAATTCGTGATCACCATAAAAGATTCACCCTAATACCAATATTTCCATGAGAAATCTTCGGAAACGTACCGGATTCCTTTTTTCGCGTTTTCCCGGGTCAATTTTTGCAATGCGGTGAAAAAGAGCATTATTCGTAATCACCTTAAAAAAATCCATATCACAGGAATAAAGATTTATCGATGAAGTCGTCAAGATGCAAACAGATTATGATTTTTAATACTTTTACAAGGCCATTCCAATATCTTTAACCCATCCGAACGAAATCTCCGTTAGATTCAACCTAATTACATTATTACCATGAGAAATCTTCGAAAAAGTACCGGAATCCTTTTTTTCGTGTTTTCCCGGATAAATTTTACGAATACGGCGAAAACGAGCGCAATTCGTAATCACCATAAAAAAATCCATATCACAGGAATAAAGATTTGTCGATCAAGTCGTACAGAAATTTTGTTTCGTCAAGATGCAAACAGATTTTCATTATTAATACTTTTACAAGTCGATGCCAATATATTTTATCCCATCAGAATGAATTCTCCGCTAGATTTACCCTAATTAGATTATTTCCATGAGAAATCTTCGAAAATGTACCGGAATCCTCTTTTTCGTGGTCTCCCGGCGAAATTTTCGGAAATTTAGAATGCATGCGATTGCAATTTGGCATGCATACTAAATTTGCATGCCATTGCATGCCATTGCATGGCATTGCATGCCATTGCATGCCATTGCACGCCATTGCACGCCATTGCACGCCATTGCATGCCATTGCACGCCATTGCATGCCATTGCATGCCATTGCATGCCATTGCATGCCATTGCATGCCATCGCATGCCATTGCACGCCATTGGCATGCCATTGCATGGCATTGCACGCCATTGCATGCCATTGCATCCCATTACATCCCATTGCATCCCTTTGCATGTCATTGCATGGCATTGCATGACATTGCATCCCATTGCATGCCATTGCACGCCATTGAATGCCATTGCATGACATTGCATACCATTGTACGCCATTGCATGCCATTGCACGCCATTTGCATGCCATTGCATGGCCTTGCACGCCATTGGCATGCAATGGCATACAGAACGAATTCTCCGTTAGGTTTACCCTAATTACATTGTTTCCATGAGAAACCTTCAAAAAAGTACCGGAATCCTTTTGTCGCGTTTTCCCGGCTGAGTATTAGGAATACGGCGAAAACGAGCGTAATTCATGATCACCATCAAAAAAATCCATATCACAGGAATAAAGATTTGTCGATCAAGTCGTACAGAAATTTTGTTTCGTCAAGATGCAAACAGATTTTCATTTTTAATACTTTTACAAGTCGATGCCAATATATTTTATCCCATCAGAATGAATTCTCCGCTAGATTTACCCTAATTACATTATTTCCATGAGAAATCTTCGAAAATGTACCGGAATCCTCTTTTTCGCGGTCTCTCGGCTAAATTTTAGGAAATTTAGAATGCATGCGATTGCAATTTGGCATGCATACTAAATTTGCATGCCATTGCATGGCATTGCATGCCATTGCATGCCATTGCACGCCATTGCATGCCATTGCATCCCATTACATCCCATTGCATCCCTTTGCATGTCATTGCATGGCATTGCATGACATTGCATCCCATTGCATGCCATTGCACGCCATTGCACGCCATTGCACGCCATTGCATGCCATTGCACGCCATTGCATGCCATTGCATGCCATTGCATGCCATTGCATGCCATTGCATGCCATCGCATGCCATTGCACGCCATTGGCATGCCATTGCATGGCATTGCACGCCATTGGCATGCAATGGCATACAGAACGAATTCTCCGTTAGGTTTACCCTAATTACATTGTTTCCATGAGAAACCTTCGAAAAAGTACCGGAATCCTTTTGTCGCGTTTTCCCGGCATAATTTTAGGAATACGGCGAAAACGAGCGTAATTCGTGATGACCATCGAAAAAATCCATATCACAGGAATAAAGATTTGTCGATCAAGTCGTACAGAAATTTTGTTTCGTGACGATGCAAACAGATTTTCATTTTTAATACTTTTACAAGTCGATGCCAATATATTTTATCCCATCAGAATGAATTCTCCGCTAGATTTACCCTAATTACATTATTTCCATGAGAAATCTTCGAAAATGTACCGGAATTCTCTTTTTCGCGGTCTCCCGGCTAAATTTTAGGAAATTTAGAATGCATACGATTGCAATTTGGCATGCATACTAAATTTGCATGCCATTGCGTGGCATTGCATGCCATTGCGTGGCATTGCATGCCATTGCATGCCATTGCACGCCATTGCACGCCATTGCATGCCATTGTACGCCATTGCATCCCATTGCATGCCATTGCACGCCATTGCATGCCATTGCATGACATTGCATGCCATTGTACGCCATTGCATGCCATTGCACGCCATTGCATGCCATTGCACGCCATTTGCATGCCATTGCATGGCCTTGCACGCCATTGGCATGCAATGGCATACAGAACGAATTCTCCGTTAGGTTTACCCTAATTACATTGTTTCCATGAGAAACCTTCAAAAAAGTACCGGAATCCTTTTGTCGCGTTTTCCCGGCTGAGTATTAGGAATACGGCGAAAACGAGCGTAATTCATGATCACCATCAAAAAAATCCATATCACAGGAATAAAGATTTGTCGATCAAGTCGTACAGAAATTTTGTTTCGTCAAGATGCAAACAGATTTTCATTTTTAATACTTTTACAAGTCGATGCCAATATATTTTATCCCATCAGAATGAATTCTCCGCTAGATTTACCCTAATTACATTATTTCCATGAGAAATCTTCGAAAATGTACCGAATCCTCTTTTTCGCGGTCTCTCGGCTAAATTTTAGGAAATTTAGAATGCATGCGATTGCAATTTGGCATGCATACTAAATTTGCATGCCATTGCATGGCATTGCATGCCATTGCATGCCATTGCACGCCATTGCATGCTATTGCATCCCATTACATCCCATTGCATCCCTTTGCATGTCATTGCATGGCATTGCATGACATTGCATCCCATTGCATGCCATTGCACGCCATTGCATGCCATTGCATGACATTGCATGCCATTGTACGCCATTGCATGCCATTGCACGCCATTTGCATGCCATTGCATGGCCTTGCACGCCATTGGCATGCAATGGCATACAGAACGAATTCTCCGTTAGGTTTACCCTAATTACATTGTTTCCATGAGAAACCTTCAAAAAATTACCGGAATCCTTTTGTCGCGTTTTCCCGGCTAAGTATTATGAATACGGCGAAAACGAGCGTAATTCGTGATCACCATAAAAGATTCACCCTAATACCAATATTTCCATGAGAAATCTTCGGAAACGTACCGGATTCCTTTTTTCGCGTTTTCCCGGGTCAATTTTTGCAATGCGGTGAAAAAGAGCATTATTCGTAATCACCTTAAAAAAATCCATATCACAGGAATAAAGATTTATCGATGAAGTCGTCAAGATGCAAACAGATTATGATTTTTAATACTTTTACAAGGCCATTCCAATATATTTAACCCATCCGAACGAAATCTCCGTTAGATTCAACCTAATTACATTATTACCATGAGAAATCTTCGAAAAAGTACCGGAATCCTTTTTTTCGTGTTTTCCCGGATAAATTTTACGAATACGGCGAAAACGAGCGCAATTCGTAATCACCATAAAAAAATCCATATCACAGGAATAAAGATTTGTCGATCAAGTCGTACAGAAATTTTGTTTCGTCAAGATGCAAACAGATTTTCATTATTAATACTTTTACAAGTCGATGCCAATATATTTTATCCCATCAGAATGAATTCTCCGCTAGATTTACCCTAATTAAATTATTTCCATGAGAAATCTTCGAAAATGTACCGGAATCCTCTTTTTCGCGGTCTCCCGGCTAAATTTTAGGAAATTTAGAATGCATGCGATTGCAATTTGGCATGCATACTAAATTTGCATGCCATTGCATGCCATTGCGTGGCATTGCATGCCATTGCATGCCATTGCACGCCATTGCACGCCATTGCACGCCATTGCATGCCATGGCACGCCATTGCATGCCATTGCATGCCATTGCATGCCATTGCATGCCATCGCATGCCATTGCACGCCATTGGCATGCCATTGCATGGCATTGCATGGCCTTGCACGCCATTGGCATGCAATGGCATACAGAACGAATTCTCCGTTAGGTTTACCCTAATTACATTGTTTCCATGAGAAACCTTCAAAAAAGTACCGGAATCCTTTTGTCGCGTTTTCCCGGCTGAGTATTAGGAATACGGCGAAAACGAGCGTAATTCATGATCACCATCAAAAAAATCCATATCACAGGAATAAAGATTTGTCGATCAAGTCGTACAGAAATTTTGTTTCGTCAAGATGCAAACAGATTTTCATTTTTAATACTTTTACAAGTCGATGCCAATATATTTTATCCCATCAGAATGAATTCTCCGCTAGATTTACCCTAATTACATTATTTCCATGAGAAATCTTCGAAAATGTACCGGAATCCTCTTTTTCGCGGTCTCTCGGCTAAATTTTGGGAAATTTAGAATGCATGCGATTGCAATTTGGCATGCATACTAAATTTGCATGCCATTGCATGGCATAGCATGCCATTGCATGGCATTGCATGCCATTGCATGCCATTGCACGCCATTGCATGCCATTGCATCCCATTACATCCCATTGCATCCCTTTGCATGTCATTGCATGGCATTGCATGACATTGCATCCCATTGCATGCCATTGCACGCCATTGCATGCCATTGCATGACATTGCATGCCATTGTACGCCATTGCATGCCATTGCACGCCATTTGCATGCCATTGCATGGCCTTGCACGCCATTGGCATGCAATGGCATACAGAACGAATTCTCCGTTAGGTTTACCCTAATTACATTGTTTCCATGAGAAACCTTCAAAAAAGTACCGGAATCCTTTTGTCGCGTTTTCCCGGCTAAGTATTATGAATACGGCGAAAACGAGCGTAATTCGTGATCACCATAAAAGATTCACCCTAATACCAATATTTCCATGAGAAATCTTCGGAAACGTACCGGATTCCTTTTTTCGCGTTTTCCCGGGTCAATTTTTGCAATGCGGTGAAAAAGAGCATTATTCGTAATCACCTTAAAAAAATCCATATCACAGGAATAAAGATTTATCGATGAAGTCGTCAAGATGCAAACAGATTATGATTTTTAATACTTTTACAAGGCCATTCCAATATATTTAACCCATCCGAACGAAATCTCCGTTAGATTCAACCTAATTACATTATTACCATGAGAAATCTTCGAAAAAGTACCGGAATCCTTTTTTTCGTGTTTTCCCGGATAAATTTTACGAATACGGCGAAAACGAGCGCAATTCGTAATCACCATAAAAAAATCCATATCACAGGAATAAAGATTTGTCGATCAAGTCGTACAGAAATTTTGTTTCGTCAAGATGCAAACAGATTTTCATTATTAATACTTTTACAAGTCGATGCCAATATATTTTATCCCATCAGAATGAATTCTCCGCTAGATTTACCCTAATTAGATTATTTCCATGAGAAATCTTCGAAAATGTACCGGAATCCTCTTTTTCGCGGTCTCCCGGCTAAATTTTAGGAAATTTGGCATGCATACTAAATTTGCATGCCATTGCATGCCATTGCATGGCATTGCATGCCATTGCATGCCATTGCACGCCATTGCACGCCATTGCACGCCATTGCATGCCATTGCACGCCATTGCATGCCATTGCATGCCATTGCATGCCATTGCATGCCATCGCATGCCATTGCACGCCATTGGCATGCCATTGCATGGCATTGCACGCCATTGGCATGCAATGGCATACAGAACGAATTCTCCGTTAGGTTTACCCTAATTACATTGTTTCCATGAGAAACCTTCGAAAAAGTACCGGAATCCTTTTGTCGCGTTTTCCCGGCATAATTTTAGGAATACGGCGAAAACGAGCGTAATTCGTGATCACCATCGAAAAAATCCATATCACAGGAATAAAGATTTGTCGATCAAGTCGTACAGAAATTTTGTTTCGTGACGATGCAAACAGATTTTCATTTTTAATACTTTTACAAGTCGATGCCAATATATTTTATCCCATCAGAATGAATTCTCCGCTAGATTTACCCTAATTACATTATTTCCATGAGAAATCTTCGAAAATGTACCGGAATCCTCTTTTTCGCGGTCTCCCGGCTAAATTTTAGGAAATTTAGAATGCATGCGATTGCAATTTGGCATGCATACTAAATTTGCATGCCATTGCGTGGCATTGCATGCCATTGCGTGGCATTGCATGCCATTGCATGCCATTGCACGCCATTGCACGCCATTGCATGCCATTGCACGCCATTGCATGCCATTGCACGCCATTTGCATGCCATTGCATGGCCTTGCACGCCATTGGCATGCAATGGCATACAGAACGAATTCTCCGTTAGGTTTACCCTAATTACATTGTTTCCATGAGAAACCTTCAAAAAAGTACCGGAATCCTTTTGTCGCGTTTTCCCGGCTGAGTATTAGGAATACGGCGAAAACGAGCGTAATTCATGATCACCATCAAAAAAATCCATATCACAGGAATAAAGATTTGTCGATCAAGTCGTACAGAAATTTTGTTTCGTCAAGATGCAAACAGATTTTCATTTTTAATACTTTTACAAGTCGATGCCAATATATTTTATCCCATCAGAATGAATTCTCCGCTAGATTTACCCTAATTACATTATTTCCATGAGAAATCTTCGAAAATGTACCGGAATCCTCTTTTTCGCGGTCTCTCGGCTAAATTTTAGGAAATTTAGAATGCATGCGATTGCAATTTGGCATGCATACTAAATTTGCATGCCATTGCATGGCATTGCATGCCATTGCATGGCATTGCATGCCATTGCATGCCATTGCACGCCATTGCATGCCATTGCATCCCATTACATCCCATTGCATCCCTTTGCATGTCATTGCATGGCATTGCATGACATTGCATCCCATTGCATGCCATTGCACGCCATTGCATGCCATTGCATGACATTGCATACCATTGTACGCCATTGCATGCCATTGCACGCCATTTGCATGCCATTGCATGGCCTTGCACGCCATTGGCATGCAATGGCATACAGAACGAATTCTCCGTTAGGTTTACCCTAATTACATTGTTTCCATGAGAAACCTTCAAAAAAGTACCGGAATCCTTTTGTCGCGTTTTCCCGGCTGAGTATTAGGAATACGGCGAAAACGAGCGTAATTCATGATCACCATCAAAAAAATCCATATCACAGGAATAAAGATTTGTCGATCAAGTCGTACAGAAATTTTGTTTCGTCAAGATGCAAACAGATTTTCATTTTTAATACTTTTACAAGTCGATGCCAATATATTTTATCCCATCAGAATGAATTCTCCGCTAGATTTACCCTAATTACATTATTTCCATGAGAAATCTTCGAAAATGTACCGGAATCCTCTTTTTCGCGGTCTCTCGGCTAAATTTTAGGAAATTTAGAATGCATGCGATTGCAATTTGGCATGCATACTAAATTTGCATGCCATTGCATGGCATTGCATGCCATTGCATGCCATTGCACGCCATTGCATGCCATTGCACGCCATTGCATGCCATTGCACGCCATCGCATCCCATTGCATGCCATTGCACGCCATTGCATGCCATTGCATGACATTGCATGCCATTGTACGCCATTGCATGCCATTGCACGCCATTGCATGCCATTGCACGCCATTTGCATGCCATTGCATGGCCTTGCACGCCATTGGCATGCAATGGCATACAGAACGAATTCTCCGTTAGGTTTACCCTAATTACATTGTTTCCATGAGAAACCTTCAAAAAAGTACCGGAATCCTTTTGTCGCGTTTTCCCGGCTGAGTATTAGGAATACGGCGAAAACGAGCGTAATTCATGATCACCATCAAAAAAATCCATATCACAGGAATAAAGATTTGTCGATCAAGTCGTACAGAAATTTTGTTTCGTCAAGATGCAAACAGATTTTCATTTTTAATACTTTTACAAGTCGATGCCAATATATTTTATCCCATCAGAATGAATTCTCCGCTAGATTTACCCTAATTACATTATTTCCATGAGAAATCTTCGAAAATGTACCGGAATCCTCTTTTTCGCGGTCTCGCGGCTAAATTTTAGGAAATTTAGAATGCATGCGATTGCAATTTGGCATGCATACTAAATTTGCATGCCATTGCATGGCATTGCATGCCATTGCATGCCATTGCACGCCATTGCATGCCATTGCATCCCATTACATCCCATTGCATCCCTTTGCATGTCAGTGCATGGCATTGCATGACATTGCATCCCATTGCATGCCATTGCACGCCATTGCATGCCATTGCATGACATTGCATACCATTGTACGCCATTGCATGCCATTGCACGCCATTTGCATGCCATTGCATGGCCTTGCACGCCATTGGCATGCAATGGCATACAGAACGAATTCTCCGTTAGGTTTACCCTAATTACATTGTTTCCATGAGAAACCTTCAAAAAAGTACCGGAATCCTTTTGTCGCGTTTTCCCGGCTGAGTATTAGGAATACGGCGAAAACGAGCGTAATTCATGATCACCATCAAAAAAATCCATATCACAGGAATAAAGATTTGTCGATCAAGTCGTACAGAAATTTTGTTTCGTCAAGATGCAAACAGATTTTCATTTTTAATACTTTTACAAGTCGATGCCAATATATTTTATCCCATCAGAATGAATTCTCCGCTAGATTTACCCTAATTACATTATTTCCATGAGAAATCTTCGAAAATGTACCGGAATCCTCTTTTTCGCGGTCTCTCGGCTAAATGTTAGGAAATTTAGAATGCATGCGATTGCAATTTGGCATGCATACTAAATTTGCATGCCATTGCATGGCATTGCATGCCATTGCATGCCATTGCACGCCATTGCATGCCATTGCATCCCATTACATCCCATTGCATCCCTTTGCATGTCATTGCATGGCATTGCATGACATTGCATCCCATTGCATGCCATTGCACGCCATTGCATGCCATTGCATGACATTGCATACCATTGTACGCCATTGCATGCCATTGCACGCCATTTGCATGCCATTGCATGGCCTTGCACGCCATTGGCATGCAATGGCATACAGAACGAATTCTCCGTTAGGTTTACCCTAATTACATTGTTTCCATGAGAAACCTTCAAAAAAGTACCGGAATCCTTTTGTCGCGTTTTCCCGGCTGAGTATTAGGAATACGGCGAAAACGAGCGTAATTCATGATCACCATCAAAAAAATCCATATCACAGGAATAAAGATTTGTCGATCAAGTCGTACAGAAATTTTGTTTCGTCAAGATGCAAACAGATTTTCATTTTTAATACTTTTACAAGTCGATGCCAATATATTTTATCCCATCAGAATGAATTCTCCGCTAGATTTACCCTAATTACATTATTTCCATGAGAAATCTTCGAAAATGTACCGGAATCCTCTTTTTCGCGGTCTCTAGGCTAAATTTTAGGAAATTTAGAATGCATGCGATTGCAATTTGGCATGCATACTAAATTTGCATGCCATTGCATGGCATTGCATGCCATTGCATGCCATTGCACGCCATTGCATGCCATTGCATCCCATTACATCCCATTGCATCCCTTTGCATGTCATTGCATGGCATTGCATGACATTGCATCCCATTGCATGCCATTGCACGCCATTGCATGCCATTGCATGACATTGCATGCCATTGTACGCCATTGCATGCCATTGCACGCCATTTGCATGCCATTGCATGGCCTTGCACGCCATTGGCATGCAATGGCATACAGAACGAATTCTCCGTTAGGTTTACCCTAATTACATTGTTTCCATGAGAAACCTTCAAAAAAGTACCGGAATCCTTTTGTCGCGTTTTCCCGGCTAAGTATTATGAATACGGCGAAAACGAGCGTAATTCGTGATCACCATAAAAGATTCACCCTAATACCAATATTTCCATGAGAAATCTTCGGAAACGTACCGGATTCCTTTTTTCGCGTTTTCCCGGGTCAATTTTTGCAATGCGGTGAAAAAGAGCATTATTCGTAATCACCTTAAAAAAATCCATATCACAGGAATAAAGATTTATCGATGAAGTCGTCAAGATGCAAACAGATTATGATTTTTAATACTTTTACAAGGCCATTCCAATATATTTAACCCATCCGAACGAAATCTCCGTTAGATTCAACCTAATTACATTATTACCATGAGAAATCTTCGAAAAAGTACCGGAATCCTTTTTTTCGTGTTTTCCCGGATAAATTTTACGAATACGGCGAAAACGAGCGCAATTCGTAATCACCATAAAAAAATCCATATCACAGGAATAAAGATTTGTCGATCAAGTCGTACAGAAATTTTGTTTCGTCAAGATGCAAACAGATTTTCATTATTAATACTTTTACAAGTCGATGCCAATATATTTTATCCCATCAGAATGAATTCTCCGCTAGATTTACCCTAATTAGATTATTTCCATGAGAAATCTTCGAAAATGTACCGGAATCCTCTTTTTCGCGGTCTCCCGGCTAAATTTTAGGAAATTTAGAATGCATGCGATTGCAATTTGGCATGCATACTAAATTTGCATGCCATTGCATGCCATTGCATGCCATTGCATGCCATTGCATGCCATTGCACGCCATTGCACGCCATTGCACGCCATTGCATGCCATTGCACGCCATTGCATGCCATTGCATGCCATTGCATGCCATTGCATGCCATTGCATGCCATCGCATGCCATTGCACGCCATTGGCATGCCATTGCATGGCATTGCACGCCATTGGCATGCAATGGCATACAGAACGAATTCTCCGTTAGGTTTACCCTAATTACATTGTTTCCATGAGAAACCTTCGAAAAAGTACCGGAATCCTTTTGTCGCGTTTTCCCGGCATAATTTTAGGAATACGGCGAAAACGAGCGTAATTCGTGATCACCATCGAAAAAATCCATATCACAGGAATAAAGATTTGTCGATCAAGTCGTACAGAAATTTTGTTTCGTGACGATGCAAACAGATTTTCATTTCTAATACTTTTACAAGTCGATGCCAATTTATTTTATCCCATCAGAATGAATTCTCCGCTAGATTTACCCTAATTACATTATTTCCATGAGAAATCTTCGAAAATGTACCGGAATCCTCTTTTTCGCGGTCTCCCGGCTAAATTTTAGGAAATTTAGAATGCATGCGATTGCAATTTGGCATGCATACTAAATTTGCATGCCATTGCGTGGCATTGCATGCCATTGCGTGGCATTGCATGCCATTGCACGCCATTGCATGCCATTGCATGCCATTGCATGCCATTGCATGCCATCGCATGCCATTGCACGCCATTGGCATGCCATTGCATGGCATTGCACGCCATTGGCATGCAATGGCATACAGAACGAATTCTCCGTTAGGTTTACCCTAATTACATTGTTTCCATGAGAAACCTTCGAAAAAGTACCGGAATCCTTTTGTCGCGTTTTCCCGGCATAATTTTAGGAATACGGCGAAAACGAGCGTAATTCGTGATCACCATCGAAAAAATCCATATCACAGGAATAAAGATTTGTCGATCAAGTCGTACAGAAATTTTGTTTCGTGACGATGCAAACAGATTTTCATTTTTAATACTTTTACAAGTCGATGCCAATATATTTTATCCCATCAGAATGAATTCTCCGCTAGATTTACCCTAATTACATTATTTCCATGAGAAATCTTCGAAAATGTACCGGAATCCTCTTTTTCGCGGTCTCCCGGCTAAATTTTAGGAAATTTAGAATGCATGCGATTGCAATTTGGCATGCATACTAAATTTGCATGCCATTGCGTGGCATTGCATGCCATTGCGTGGCATTGCATGCCATTGCATGCCATTGCACGCCATTGCACGCCATTGCATGGCATTGCACGCCATTGCATGCCATTGCACGCCATTGCATCCCATTGCATGCCATTGCACGCCATTGCATGCCATTGCATGACATTGCATGCCATTGTACGCCATTGCATGCCATTGCACGCCATTGCATGCCATTGCACGCCATTTGCATGCCATTGCATGGCCTTGCACGCCATTGGCATGCAATGGCATACAGAACGAATTCTCCGTTAGGTTTACCCTAATTACATTGATTCCATGAGAAACCTTCAAAAAAGTACCGGAATCCTTTTGTCGCGTTTTCCCGGCTGAGTATTAGGAATACGGCGAAAACGAGCGTAATTCATGATCACCATCAAAAAAATCCATATCACAGGAATAAAGATTTGTCGATCAAGTCGTACAGAAATTTTGTTTCGTCAAGATGCAAACAGATTTTCATTTTTAATACTTTTACAAGTCGATGCCAATATATTTTATCCCATCAGAATGAATTCTCCGCTAGATTTACCCTAATTAGATTATTTCCATGAGAAATCTTCGAAAATGTACCGGAATCCTCTTTTTCGCGGTCTCCCGGCTAAATTTTAGGAAATTTAGAATGCATGCGATTGCAATTTGGCATGCATACTAAATTTGCATGCCATTGCATGCCATTGCACGCCATTGGCATGCCATTGCATGGCATTGCACGCCATTGGCATGCAATGGCATACAGAACGAATTCTCCGTTAGGTTTACCCTAATTACATTGTTTCCATGAGAAACCTTCGAAAAAGTACCGGAATCCTTTTGTCGCGTTTTCCCGGCTTAATTTTAGAAATACGGCGAAAACGAGCGTAATTCGTGATCACCATAAAAAATTTCATATTACAGGAATAAAGATTCATCGATAAAGTCGTGCCGAAACGTTGTTTCGTCAAGATGCATACAGATTGTGATTTTTAATGTTTTTACAAGTCCATTCCAAGATATATTTTATCCCATCAAAATGAATTTTCCCTTAGATTCACCCTAATTCCATTATTCCCATGAAAAACTTGGAAAATGTATCGGAATCCTTATTTCGCCTTTTCCCGGCATAATTTTAGGAATACGGCGAAAACGAGCGTAATTCGTGATCACCATCAAAAAAATCCATATCACAGGAATAAAGATTTGTCGATCAAGTCGTACAGAAATTTTGTTTCGTCAAGATGCAAACAGATTTTCATTTTTAATACTTTTACAAGTCGATGCCAATATATTTTATCCCATCAGAATGAATTCTCCGCTAGATTTACCCTAATTACATTATTTCCATGAGAAATCTTCGAAAATGTACCGGAATCCTCTTTTTCGCGGTCTCCCGGCTAAATTTTAGGAAATTTAGAATGCATGCGATTGCAATTTGGCATGCATACTAAATTTGCATGCCATTGCATGCCATTGCATGCCATTGCATGCCATTGCACGCCATTGCATCCCATTACATCCCATTGCATCCCTTTGCATGTCATTGCATGGCATTGCATGACACTGCATCCCATTGCACGCCATTGCATGCCATTGCATGACATTGCATGCCATTGTACGCCATTGGCATGACATTGCATGGCATTGCATGCCATTGCATGCCATCGCATGCCATTGCACGCCATTGGCATGCAATGGCATACAGAACGAATTCTCCGTTAGGTTTACCCTAATTACATTGTTTCCATGAGAAACCTTCGAAAAAGTACCGGAATCCTTTTGTCGCGTTTTCCCGGCTTAATTTTAGAAATACGGCGAAAACGAGCGTAATTCGTGATCACCATAAAAAAATTCATATTACAGGAATAAAGATTCATCGATAAAGTCGTGCCGAAACGTTGTTTCGTCAAGATGCAAACAGATTGTGATTTTTAATGTTTTTACAAGTCCATTCCAAGATATATTTTATCCCATCAAAATGAATTTTCCCTTAGATTCACCCTAATTCCATTATTCCCATGAAAAACTTGGAAAATGTATCGGAATCCTTATTTCGCGTTTTCCCGGCATAATTTTAGGAATACGGCGAAAACGAGCGTAATTCGTGATCACCATCAAAAAAATCCATATCACAGGAATAAAGATTTGTCGATCAAGTCGTACAGAAATTTTGTTTCGTCAAGATGCAAACAGATTTTCATTTTTAATACTTTTACAAGTCGATGCCAATATATTTTATCCCATCAGAATGAATTCTCCGCTAGATTTACCCTAATTACATTATTTCCATGAGAAATCTTCGAAAATGTACCGGAATCCTCTTTTTCGCGGTCTCTCGGCTAAATTTTAGGAAATTTAGAATGCATGCGATTGCAATTTGGCATGCATACTAAATTTGCATGCCATTGCATGGCATTGCATGCCATTGCATGCCATTGCACGTCATTGCATGCCATTGCATCCCATTACATCCCATTGCATCCCTTTGCATGCCATTGCATGGCATTGCATGACATTGCATCCCATTGCATGCCATTGCACGCCATTGCATGCCATTGCATGCCATTGTACGCCATTGCATGCCATTGCACGCCATTTGCATGCCATTGCATGGCCTTGCACGCCATTGGCATGCAATGGCATACAGAACGAATTCTCCGTTAGGTTTACCCTAATTACATTGTTTCCATGAGAAACCTTCAAAAAAGTACCGGAATCCTTTTGTCGCGTTTTCCCGGCTAAGTATTATGAATACGGCGAAAACGAGCGTAATTCGTGATCACCATAAAAGATTCACCCTAATACCAATATTTCCATGAGAAATCTTCGGAAACGTACCGGATTCCTTTTTTCGCGTTTTCCCGGGTCAATTTTTGCAATGCGGTGAAAAAGAGCATTATTCGTAATCACCTTAAAAAAATCCATATCACAGGAATAAAGATTTATCGATGAAGTCGTCAAGATGCAAACAGATTATGATTTTTAATACTTTTACAAGGCCATTCCAATATATTTAACCCATCCGAACGAAATCTCCGTTAGATTCAACCTAATTACATTATTACCATGAGAAATCTTCGAAAAAGTACCGGAATCCTTTTTTTCGTGTTTTCCCGGATAAATTTTACGAATACGGCGAAAACGAGCGCAATTCGTAATCACCATAAAAAATCCATATCACAGGAATAAAGATTTGTCGATCAAGTCGTACAGAAATTTTGTTTCGTCAAGATGCAAACAGATTTTCATTATTAATACTTTTACAAGTCGATGCCAATATATTTTATCCCATCAGAATGAATTCTCCGCTAGATTTACCCTAATTAGATTATTTCCATGAGAAATCTTCGAAAATGTACCGGAATCCTCTTTTTCGCGGTCTCCCGGCTAAATTTTAGGAAATTTAGAATGCATGCGATTGCAATTTGGCATGCATAATAAATTTGCATGCCATTGCATGCCATTGCATGGCATTGCATGCCATTGCATGGCATTGCATGCCATTGCATGGCATTGCATGCCATTGCATGGCATTGCATGCCATTGCATGGCATTGCATGCCATTGCATGCCATTGCACGCCATTGCACGCCATTGCATGCCATTGCACGCCATTGCATGCCATTGCATGCCATTGCATGCCATCGCATGCCATTGCACGCCATTGGCATGCCATTGCATGGCATTGCACGCCATTGGCATGCAATGGCATACAGAATGAATTCTCCGTTAGGTTTACCCTAATTACATTGTTTCCATGAGAAACCTTCGAAAAAGTACCGGAATCCTTTTGTCGCGTTTTCCCGGCATAATTTTAGGAATACGGCGAAAACGAGCGTAATTCGTGATCACCATCGAAAAAATCCATATCACAGGAATAAAGATTTGTCGATCAAGTCGTACAGAAATTTTGTTTCGTGACGATGCAAACAGATTTTCATTTTTAATACTTTTACAAGTCGATGCCAATATATTTTATCCCATCAGAATGAATTCTCCGCTAGATTTACCCTAATTACATTATTTCCATGAGAAATCTTCGAAAATGTACCGGAATCCTCTTTTTCGCGGTCTCCCGGCTAAATTTTAGGAAATTTAGAATGCATGCGATTGCAATTTGGCATGCATACTAAATTTGCATGCCATTGCGTGGCATTGCATGCCATTGCGTGGCATTGCATGCCATTGCGTGGCATTGCATGCCATTGCATGCCATTGCACGCCATTGCACGCCATTGCATGCCATTGCACGCCATTGCACGCCATTGCATCCCATTGCATGCCATTGCACGGCATTGCATGCCATTGCATGCCATTGCACGCCATTGCACGCCATTGCATGCCATTGCACGCCATTGCATGCCATTGCATGCCATTGCATGCCATCGCATGCCATTGCACGCCATTGGCATGCCATTGCATGGCATTGCACGCCATTGGCATGCAATGGCATACAGAATGAATTCTCCGTTAGGTTTACCCTAATTACATTGTTTCCATGAGAAACCTTCGAAAAAGTACCGGAATCCTTTTGTCGCGTTTTCCCGGCATAATTTTAGGAATACGGCGAAAACGAGCGTAATTCGTGATCACCATCGAAAAAATCCATATCACAGGAATAAAGATTTGTCGATCAAGTCGTACAGAAATTTTGTTTCGTGACGATGCAAACAGATTTTCATTTTTAATACTTTTACAAGTCGATGCCAATATATTTTATCCCATCAGAATGAATTCTCCGCTAGATTTACCCTAATTACATTATTTCCATGAGAAATCTTCGAAAATGTACCGGAATCCTCTTTTTCGCGGTCTCCCGGCTAAATTTTAGGAAATTTAGAATGCATGCGATTGCAATTTGGCATGCATACTAAATTTGCATGCCATTGCGTGGCATTGCATGCCATTGCGTGGCATTGCATGCCATTGCATGCCATTGCACGCCATTGCACGCCATTGCATGCCATTGCACGCCATTGCACGCCATTGCATCCCATTGCATGCCATTGCACGCCATTGCATGCCATTGCATGACATTGCATGCCATTGTACGCCATTGCATGCCATTGCACGCCATTTGCATGCCATTGCATGGCCTTGCACGCCATTGGCATGCAATGGCATACAGAACGAATTCTCCGTTAGGTTTACCCTAATTACATTGTTTCCATGAGAAACCTTCAAAAAAGTACCGGAATCCTTTTGTCGCGTTTTCCCGGCTGAGTATTAGGAATACGGCGAAAACGAGCGTAATTCATGATCACCATCAAAAAAATCCATATCACAGGAATAAAGATTTGTCGGTCAAGTCGTACAGAAATTTTGTTTCGTCAAGATGCAAACAGATTTTCATTTTTAATACTTTTACAAGTCGATGCCAATATATTTTATCCCATCAGAATGAATTCTCCGCTAGATTTACCCTAATTACATTATTTCCATGAGAAATCTTCGAAAATGTACCGGAATCCTTTTGTCGCGTTTTCCCGGGTAAGTATTATGAATACGGCGAAAACGAGCGTAATTCGTGATCACCATAAAAGATTCACCCTAATACCAATATTTCCATGAGAAATCTTCGGAAACGTACCGGATTCCTTTTTTCGCGTTTTCCCGGGTCAATTTTTGCAATGCGGTGAAAAAGAGCATTATTCGTAATCACCTTAAAAAAATCCATATCACAGGAATAAAGATTTATCGATGAAGTCGTCAAGATGCAAACAGATTATGATTTTTAATACTTTTACAAGGCCATTCCAATATATTTAACCCATCCGAACGAAATCTCCGTTAGATTCAACCTAATTACATTATTACCATGAGAAATCTTCGAAAAAGTACCGGAATCCTTTTTTTCGTGTTTTCCCGGATAAATTTTACGAATACGGCGAAAACGAGCGCAATTCGTAATCACCATAAAAAAATCCATATCACAGGAATAAAGATTTGTCGATCAAGTCGTACAGAAATTTTGTTTCGTCAAGATGCAAACAGATTTTCATTATTAATACTTTTACAAGTCGATGCCAATATATTTTATCCCATCAGAATGAATTCTCCGCTAGATTTACCCTAATTAGATTATTTCCATGAGAAATCTTCGAAAACGTACCGGAATCCTCTTTTTCGCGGTCTCCCGGCTAAATTTTAGGAAATTTAGAATGCATGCGATTGCAATTTGGCATGCATACTAAATTTGCATGCCATTGCATGGCATTGCATGCCATTGCATGCCATTGCACGCCATTGCACGCCATTGCATGCCATTGCACGCCATTGCATGCCATTGCATGCCATTGCATGCCATTGCATGCCATTGCATGCCATTGCATGCCATTGCATGCCATTGCACGCCATTGCATGCCATTGCATTCCATCGCATGCCATTGCACGCCATTGGCATGCCATTGCATGGCATTGCACGCCATTGGCATGCAATGGCATACAGAACGAATTCTCCGTTAGGTTTACCCTAATTACATTGTTTCCATGAGAAACCTTCAAAAAAGTACCGGAATCCTTTTGTCGCGTTTTCCCGGCTAAGTATTATGAATAGGGCGAAAACGAGCGTAATTCGTGATCACCATAAAAGATTCACCCTAATACCAATATTTCCATGAGAAATCTTCGGAAACGTACCGGATTCCTTTTTTCGCGTTTTCCCGGGTCAATTTTTGCAATGCGGTGAAAAAGAGCATTATTCGTAATCACCTTAAAAAAATCCATATCACAGGAATAAAGATTTATCGATGAAGTCGTCAAGATGCAAACAGATTATGATTTTTAATACTTTTACAAGGCCATTCCAATATATTTAACCCATCCGAACGAAATCTCCGTTAGATTCAACCTAGATACATTATTACCATGAGAAATCTTCGAAAAAGTACCGGAATCCTTTTTTTCGTGTTTTCCCGGATAAAATTTAGGAATACGGCGAAAACGAGCGCAATTCGTAATCACCATAAAAAAATCCATATCACAGGAATAAAGATTTGTCGATCAAGTCGTACAGAAATTTTGTTTCGTCAAGATGCAAACAGATTTTCATTTTTAATACTTTTACAAGTCGATGCCAATATATTTTATCCCATCAGAATGAATTCTCCGCTAGATTTACCCTAATTACATTATTTCCATGAGAAATCTTCGAAAATGTACCGGAATCCTCTTTTTCGCGGTCTCCCGGCTCAATTTTAGGAAATTTAGAATGCATGCGATTGCAATTTGGCATGCATACTAAATTTGCATGCCATTGCATGGCATTGCATGGCATTGCATGCCATTGCATGCCATTGCATCCCATTACATCCCATTGCATCCCTTTGCATGTCATTGCAAGCCATTGCATGGCATTGCATGACATTGCATCGCATTGCATGCCATTGCACGCCATTGCATGCCATTGCATGCCATTGCATGACATTGCATGCCATTGTACGCCATTGCATGCCATTGCATGCCATTGCACGCCATTTGCATGCCATTGCATGGCCTTGCACGCCATTGGCATGCAATGGCATACAGAACGAATTCTCCGTTAGGTTTACCCTAATTACATTGTTTCCATGAGAAACCTTCAAAAAAGTACCGGAATCCTTTTGTCGCGTTTTCCCGGCTGAGTATTAGGAATACGGCGAAAACGAGCGTAATTCATGATCACCATCAAAAAAATCCATATCACAGGAATAAAGATTTGTCGATCAAGTCGTACAGAAATTTTGTTTCGTCAAGATGCAAACAGATTTTCATTTTTAATACTTTTACAAGTCGATGCCAATATATTTTATCCCATCAGAATGAATTCTCCGCTAGATTTACCCTAATTACATTATTTCCATGAGAAATCTTCGAAAATGTACCGGAATCCTCTTTTTCGCGGTCTCTCGGCTAAATTTTAGGAAATTTAGAATGCATGCGATTGCAATTTGGCATGCATACTAAATTTGCATGCCATTGCATGGCATTGCATGCCATTGCATGCCATTGCACGCCATTGCATGCCATTGCATCCCATTACATCCCATTGCATCCCTTTGCATGTCATTGCATGGCATTGCATGACATTGCATCCCATTGCATGCCATTGCACGCCGTTGCATGCCATTGCATGACATTGCATGCCATTGTACGCCATTGCATGCCATTGCACGCCATTTGCATGCCATTGCATGGCCTTGCACGCCATTGGCATGCAATGGCATACAGAACGAATTCTCCGTTAGGTTTACCCTAATTACATTGTTTCCATGAGAAACCTTCAAAAAAGTACCGGAATCCTTTTGTCGCGTTTTCCCGGCTAAGTATTATGAATACGGCGAAAACGAGCGTAATTCGTGATCACCATAAAAGATTCACCCTAATACCAATATTTCCATGAGAAATCTCCGGAAACGTACCGGATTCCTTTTTTCGCGTTTTCCCGGGTCAATTTTTGCAATGCGGTGAAAAAGAGCATTATTCGTAATCACCTTAAAAAAATCCATATCACAGGAATAAAGATTTATCGATGAAGTCGTCAAGATGCAAACAGATTATGATTTTTAATACTTTTACAAGGCCATTCCAATATATTTAACCCATCCGAACGAAATCTCCGTTAGATTCAACCTAATTACATTATTACCATGAGAAATCTTCGAAAAAGTACCGGAATCCTTTTTTTCGTGTTTTCCCGGATAAATTTTACGAATACGGCGAAAACGAGCGCAATTCGTAATCACCATAAAAAAATCCATATCACAGGAATAAAGATTTGTCGATCAAGTCGTACAGAAATTTTGTTTCGTCAAGATGCAAACAGATTTTCATTATTAATACTTTTACAAGTCGATGCCAATATATTTTATCCCATCAGAATGAATTCTCCGCTAGATTTACCCTAATTAGATTATTTCCATGAGAAATCTTCGAAAATGTACCGGAATCCTCTTTTTCGCGGTCTCCCGGCTAAATTTTAGGAAATTTAGAATGCATGCGATTGCAATTTGGCATGCATACTAAATTTGCATGCCATTGCATGCCATTGCATGGCATTGCATGCCATTGCATGCCATTGCACGCCATTGCACGCCATTGCACGCCATTGCATGCCATTGCACGCCATTGCACGCCATTGCATGCCATTGCATGCCATTGCATGCCATTGCATGCCATTGCATGCCATCGCATGCCATTGCACGCCATTGGCATGCCATTGCATGGCATTGCACGCCATTGGCATGCAATGGCATACAGAACGAATTCTCCGTTAGGTTTACCCTAATTACATTGTTTCCATGAGAAACCTTCGAAAAAGTACCGGAATCCTTTTGTCGCGTTTTCCCGGCATAATTTTAGGAATACGGGGAAAACGAGCGTAATTCGTGATCACCATCGAAAAAATCCATATCACAGGAATAAAGATTTGTCGATCAAGTCGTACAGAAATTTTGTTTCGTGACGATGCAAACAGATTTTCATTTTTAATACTTTTACAAGTCGATGCCAATATATTTTATCCCATCAGAATGAATTCTCCGCTAGATTTACCCTAATTACATTATTTCCATGAGAAATCTTCGAAAATGTACCGGAATCCTCTTTTTCGCGGTCTCCCGGCTAAATTTTAGGAAATTTAGAATGCATGCGATTGCAATTTGGCATGCATACTAAATTTGCATGCCATTGCGTGGCATTGCATGCCATTGCGTGGCATTGCATGCCATTGCACGCCATTGCACGCCATTGCATGCCATTGCACGCCATTGCATGCCATTGCACGCCATTGCATCCCATTGCATGCCATTGCATGACATTGCATGCCATTGTACGCCATTGCATCCCATTACATCCCATTGCATCCCTTTGCATGTCATTGCATGGCATTGCATGACATTGCATCCCATTGCATGCCATTGCACGCCATTGCACGCCATTGCATGCAATTGCACGCCATTGCATGCCATTGCATGCCATTGCATGCCATTGCATGCCATCGCATGCCATTGCACGCCATTGGCATGCCATTGCATGGCATTGCACGCCATTGGCATGCAATGGCATACAGAACGAATTCTCCGTTAGGTTTACCCTAATTACATTGTTTCCATGAGAAACCTTCGAAAAAGTACCGGAATCCTTTTGTCGCGTTTTCCCGGCATAATTTTAGGAATACGGCGAAAACGAGCGTAATTCGTGATCACCATCGAAAAAATCCATATCACAGGAATAAAGATTTGTCGATCAAGTCGTACAGAAATTTTGTTTCGTGACGATGCAAACAGATTTTCATTTTTAATACTTTTACAGGTCGATGCCAATATATTTTATCCCATCAGAATGAATTCTCCGCTAGATTTACCCTAATTACATTATTTCCATGAGAAATCTTCGAAAATGTACCGGAATCCTCTTTTTCGCGGTCTCCCGGCTAAATTTTAGGAAATTTAGAATGCATGCGATTGCAATTTGGCATGCATACTAAATTTGCATGCCATTGCGTGGCATTGCATGCCATTGCGTGGCATTGCATGCCATTGCATGCCATTGCACGCCATTGCACGCCATTGCATGCCATTGCACGCCATTGCATGCCATTGCACGCCATTGCATCCCATTGCATGCCATTGCACGCCATTGCATGCCATTGCATGACATTGCATGCCATTGCATGCCATTGCACGCCATTGCATGCCATTGCACGCCATTTGCATGCCATTGCATGGCCTTGCACGCCATTGGCATGCAATGGCATACAGAACGAATTCTCCGTTAGGTTTACCCTAATTACATTGTTTCCATGAGAAACCTTCAAAAAAGTACCGGAATCCTTTTGTCGCGTTTTCCCGGCTGAGTATTAGGAATACGGCGAAAACGAGCGTAATTCATGATCACCATCAAAAAAATCCATATCACAGGAATAAAGATTTGTCGATCAAGTCGTACAGAAATTTTGTTTCGTCAAGATGCAAACAGATTTTCATTTTTAATACTTTTACAAGTCGATGCCAATATATTTTATCCCATCAGAATGAATTCTCCGCTAGATTTACCCTAATTACATTATTTCCATGAGAAATCTTCGAAAATGTACCGAATCCTCTTTTTCGCGGTCTCTCGGCTAAATTTTAGGAAATTTAGAATGCATGCGATTGCAATTTGGCATGCATACTAAATTTGCATGCCATTGCATGGCATTGCATGCCATTGCATGCCATTGCACGCCATTGCATGCCATTGCATCCCATTACATCCCATTGCATCCCTTTGCATGTCATTGCATGGCATTGCATGATATTGCATCCCATTGCATGCCATTGCACGCCATTGCATGCCATTGCATGACATTGCATGCCATTGTACGCCATTGCATGCCATTGCACGCCATTTGCATGCCATTGCATGGCCTTGCACGCCATTGGCATGCAATGGCATACAGAACGAATTCTCCGTTAGGTTTACCCTAATTACATTGTTTCCATGAGAAACCTTCAAAAAAGTACCGGAATCCTTTTGTCGCGTTTTCCCGGCTGAGTATTAGGAATACGGCGAAAACGAGCGTAATTCATGATCACCATCAAAAAAATCCATATCACAGGAATAAAGATTTGTCGATCAAGTCGTACAGAAATTTTGTTTCGTCAAGATGCAAACAGATTTTCATTTTTAATACTTTTACAAGTCGATGCCAATATATTTTATCCCATCAGAATGAATTCTCCGCTAGATTTACCCTAATTACATTATTTCCATGAGAAATCTTCGAAAATGTACCGGAATCCTCTTTTTCGCGGTCTCTCGGCTAAATTTTAGGAAATTTAGAATGCATGCGATTGCAATTTGGCATGCATACTAAATTTGCATGCCATTGCATGGCATTGCATGCCATTGCATGCCATTGCACGCCATTGCATGCCATTGCATCCCATTACATCCCATTGCATCCCTTTGCATGTCATTGCATGGCATTGCATGACATTGCATCCCATTGCATGCCATTGCACGCCATTGCACGCCATTGCACGCCATTGCATGCCATTGCACGCCATTGCATGCCATTGCATGCCATTGCATGCCATTGCATGCCATCGCATGCCATTGCACGCCATTGGCATGCCATTGCATGGCATTCCACGCCATTGGCATGCAATGGCATACAGAACGAATTCTCCGTTAGGTTTACCCTAATTACATTGTTTCCATGAGAAACCTTCGAAAAAGTACCGGAATCCTTTTGTCGCGTTTTCCCGGCATAATTTTAGGAATACGGCGAAAACGAGCGTAATTCGTGATCACCATCGAAAAAATCCATATCACAGGAATAAAGATTTGTCGATCAAGTCGTACAGAAATTTTGTTTCGTGACGATGCAAACAGATTTTCATTTTTAATACTTTTACAAGTCGATGCCAATATATTTTATCCCATCAGAATGAATTCTCCGCTAGATTTACCCTAATTACATTATTTCCATGAGAAATCTTCGAAAATGTACCGGAATCCTCTTTTTCGCGGTCTCCCGGCTAAATTTTAGGAAATTTAGAATGCATGCGATTGCAATTTGGCATGCATACTAAATTTGCATGCCATTGCGTGGCATTGCATGCCATTGCGTGGCATTGCATGCCATTGCATGCCATTGCACGCCATTGCACGCCATTGCATGCCATTGCACGCCATTGCATGCCATTGCACGCCATTGCATCCCATTGCATGCCATTGCACGCCATTGCATGCCATTGCATGACATTGCATGCCATTGTACGCCATTGCATGCCCTTGCACGCCATTGCATGCCATTGCACGCCATTTGCATGCCATTGCATGGCCTTGCACGCCATTGGCATGCAATGGCATACAGAACGAATTCTCCGTTAGGTTTACCCTAATTACATTGTTTCCATGAGAAACCTTCAAAAAAGTACCGGAATCCTTTTGTCGCGTTTTCCCGGCTGAGTATTAGGAATACGGCGAAAACGAGCGTAATTCATGATCACCATCAAAAAAATCCATATCACAGGAATAAAGATTTGTCGATCAAGTCGTACAGAAATTTTGTTTCGTCAAGATGCAAACAGATTTTCATTTTTAATACTTTTACAAGTCGATGCCAATATATTTTATCCCATCAGAATGAATTCTCCGCTAGATTTACCCTAATTACATTATTTCCATGAGAAATCTTCGAAAATGTACCGGAATCCTCTTTTTCGCGGTCTCTCGGCTAAATTTTAGGAAATTTAGAATGCATGCGATTGCAATTTGGCATGCATACTAAATTTGCATGCCATTGCATGGCATTGCATGCCATTGCATGCCATTGCACGCCATTGCATGCCATTGCATCCCATTACATCCCATTGCATCCCTTTGCATGTCATTGCATGGCATTGCATGACATTGCATCCCATTGCATGCCATTGCACGCCATTGCACGCCATTGCATGCCATTGCACGCCATTGCATGCCATTGCATGCCATTGCATGCCATTGCATGCCATTGCATGGCCTTGCACGCCATTGGCATGCAATGGCATACAGAACGAATTCTCCGTTAGGTTTACCCTAATTACATTGTTTCCATGAGAAACCTTCAAAAAAGTACCGAAATCCTTTTGTCGCGTTTTCCCGGCTAAGTATTATGAATACGGCGAAAACGAGCGTAATTCGTGATCACCATAAAAGATTCACCCTAATACCAATATTTCCATGAGAAATCTTCGGAAACGTACCGGATTCCTTTTTTCGCGTTTTCCCGGGTCAATTTTTGCAATGCGGTGAAAAAGAGCATTATTCGTAATCACCTTAAAAAAATCCATATCACAGGAATAAAGATTTATCGATGAAGTCGTCAAGATGCAAACAGATTATGATTTTTAATACTTTTACAAGGCCATTCCAATATATTTAACCCATCCGAACGAAATCTCCGTTAGATTCAACCTAATTACATTATTACCATGAGAAATCTTCGAAAAAGTACCGGAATCCTTTTTTTTTTGTTTTCCCGGCTAAATTTTACGAATACGGCGAAAACGAGCGCAATTCGTAATCACCATAAAAAAATCCATATCACAGGAATAAAGATTTGTCGATCAAGTCGTACAGAAATTTTGTTTCGTCAAGATGCAAACAGATTTTCATTATTAATACTTTTACAAGTCGATGCCAATATATTTTATCCCATCAGAATGAATTCTCCGCTGGATTTACCCTAATTAGATTATTTCCATGAGAAATCTTCGAAAATGTACCGGAATCCTCTTTTTCGCGGTCTCCCGGCTAAATTGTAGGAAATTTAGGATGCATGCGATTGCAATTTGGCATGCATACTAAATTTGCATGCCATTGCATGCCATTGCATGGCATTGCATGCCATTGCATGGCATTGCATGCCATTGCATTCCATTGCACGCCATTGCACGCCATTGCACGCCATTGCATGCCATTGCACGCCATTGCATGCCATTGCATGCCATTGCATGCCATTGCATGCCATTGCATGACATTGCATGCCATTGTACGCCATTGCATGCCATTGCACGCCATTTGCATGCCATTGCATGGCCTTGCACGCCATTGGCATGCAATGGCATACAGAACGAATTCTCCGTTAGGTTTACCCTAATTACATTGTTTCCATGAGAAACCTTCAAAAAAGTACCGGAATCCTTTTGTCGCGTTTTCCCGGCTAAGTATTATGAATACGGCGAAAACGAGCGTAATTCGTGATCACCATAAAAGATTCACCCTAATACCAATATTTCCATGAGAAATCTTCGGAAACGTACCGGATTCCTTTTTTCGCGTTTTCCCGGGTCAATTTTTGCAATGCGGTGAAAAAGAGCATTATTCGTAATCACCTTAAAAAAATCCATATCACAGGAATAAAGATTTATCGATGAAGTCGTCAAGATGCAAACAGATTATGATTTTTAATACTTTTACAAGGCCATTCCAATATATTTAACCCATCCGAACGAAATCTCCGTTAGATTCAACCTAATTACATTATTACCATGAGAAATCTTCGAAAAAGTACCGGAATCCTTTTTTTCGTGTTTTCCCGGATAAATTTTACGAATACGGCGAAAACGAGCGCAATTCGTAATCACCATAAAAAAATCCATATCACAGGAATAAAGATTTGTCGATCAAGTCGTACAGAAATTTTGTTTCGTCAAGATGCAAACAGATTTTCATTATTAATACTTTTACAAGTCGATGCCAATATATTTTATCCCATCAGAATGAATTCTCCGCTAGATTTACCCTAATTAGATTATTTCCATGAGAAATCTTCGAAAATGTACCGGAATCCTCTTTTTCGCGGTCTCCCGGCTAAATTTTAGGAAAATTAGAATGCATGCGATTGCAATTTGGCATGCATACTAAATTTGCATGCCATTGCATGCCATTGCATGGCATTGCATGCCATTGCATGGCATTGCATGCCATTGCATTCCATTGCACGCCATTGCACGCCATTGCATGCCATTGCACGCCATTGCATGCCATTGCATGCCATTGCATGCCATTGCATGCCATCGCATGCCATTGCACGCCATTGGCATGCCATTGCATGGCATTGCATGGCCTTGCACGCCATTGGCATGCAATGGCATACAGAACGAATTCTCCGTTAGGTTTACCCTAATTACATTGTTTCCATGAGAAACCTTCAAAAAAGTACCGGAATCCTTTTGTCGCGTTTTCCCGGCTGAGTATTAGGAATACGGCGAAAACGAGCGTAATTCATGATCACCATCAAAAAAATCCATATCACAGGAATAAAGATTTGTCGATCAAGTCGTACAGAAATTTTGTTTCGTCAAGATGCAAACAGATTTTCATTTTTAATACTTTTACAAGTCGATGCCAATATATTTTATCCCATCAGAATGAATTCTCCGCTAGATTTACCCTAATTACATTATTTCCATGAGAAATCTTCGAAAATGTACCGGAATCCTCTTTTTCGCGGTCTCTCGGCTAAATTTTAGGAAATTTAGAATGCATGCGATTGCAATTTGGCATGCATACTAAATTTGCATGCCATTGCATGGCATTGCATGCCATTGCATGCCATTGCACGCCTTTGCATGCCATTGCATCCCATTACATCCCATTGCATCCCTTTGCATGTCATTGCATGGCATTGCATGACATTGCATCCCATTGCATGCCATTGCACGCCATTTGCATGCCATTGCATGGCCTTGCACGCCATTGGCATGCAATGGCATACAGAACGAATTCTCCGTTAGGTTTACCCTAATTACATTGTTTCCATGAGAAACCTTCAAAAAAGTACCGGAATCCTTTTGTCGCGTTTTCCCGGCTGAGTATTAGGAATACGGCGAAAACGAGCGTAATTCATGATCACCATCAAAAAAATCCATATCACAGGAATAAAGATTTGTCGATCAAGTCGTACAGAAATTTTGTTTCGTCAAGATGCAAACAGATTTTCATTTTTAATACTTTTACAAGTCGATGCCAATATATTTTATCCCATCAGAATGAATTCTCCGCTAGATTTACCCTAATTACATTATTTCCATGAGAAATCTTCGAAAATGTACCGGAATCCTCTTTTTCGCGGTCTCTCGGCTAAATTTTAGGAAATTTGGAATGCATGCGATTGCAATTTGGCATGCATACTAAATTTGCATGCCATTGCATGGCATTGCATGCCATTGCATGCCATTGCACGCCATTGCATGCCATTGCATCCCATTACATCCCATTGCATCCCTTTGCATGTCATTGCATGGCATTGCATGACATTGCATCCCATTGCATGCCATTGCACGCCATTGCATGCCATTGCATGACATTGCATGCCATTGTACGCCATTGCATGCCATTGCACGCCATTTGCATGCCATTGCATGGCCTTGCACGCCATTGGCATGCAATGGCATACAGAACGAATTCTCCGTTAGGTTTACCCTAATTACATTGTTTCCATGAGAAACCTTCAAAAAAGTACCGGAATCCTTTTGTCGCGTTTTCCCGGCTGAGTATTAGGAATACGGCGAAAACGAGCGTAATTCATGATCACCATCAAAAAAATCCATATCACAGGAATAAAGATTTGTCGATCAAGTCGTACAGAAATTTTGTTTCGTCAAGATGCAAACAGATTTTCATTTTTAATACTTTTACAAGTCGATGCCAATATATTTTATCCCATCAGAATGAATTCTCCGCTAGATTTACCCTAATTACATTATTTCCATGAGAAATCTTCGAAAATGTACCGGAATCCTCTTTTTCGCGGTCTCTCGGCTAAATTTTAGGAAATTTAGAATGCATGCGATTGCAATTTGGCATGCATACTAAATTTGCATGCCATTGCATGGCATTGCATGCCATTGCATGCCATTGCACGCCATTGCATGCCATTGCACGCCATTGCATCCCATTGCATGCCATTGCACGCCATTGCATGCCATTGCATGACATTGCATGCCATTGTACGCCATTGCATGCCATTGCACGCCATTGCATGCCATTGCACGCCATTTGCATGCCATTGCATGGCCTTGCACGCCATTGGCATGCAATGGCATACAGAACGAGTTCTCCGTTAGGTTTACCCTAATTACATTGTTTCCATGAGAAACCTTCAAAAAAGTACCGGAATCCTTTTGTCGCGTTTTCCCGGCTGAGTATTAGGAATACGGCGAAAACGAGCGTAATTCATGATCACCATCAAAAAAATCCATATCACAGGAATAAAGATTTGTCGATCAAGTCGTACAGAAATTTTGTTTCGTCAAGATGCAAACAGATTTTCATTTTTAATACTTTTACAAGTCGATGCCAATATATTTTATCCCATCAGAATGAATTCTCCGCTAGATTTACCCTAATTACATTATTTCCATGAGAAATCTTCGAAAATGTACCGGAATCCTCTTTTTCGCGGTCTCGCGGCTAAATTTTAGGAAATTTAGAATGCATGCGATTGCAATTTGGCATGCATACTAAATTTGCATGCCATTGCATGGCATTGCATGCCATTGCATGCCATTGCACGCCATTGCATGCCATTGCATCCCATTACATCCCATTGCATCCCTTTGCATGTCAGTGCATGGCATTGCATGACATTGCATCCCATTGCATGCCATTGCACGCCATTGCATGCCATTGCATGACATTGCATACCATTGTACGCCATTGCATGCCATTGCACGCCATTTGCATGCCATTGCATGGCCTTGCACGCCATTGGCATGCAATGGCATACAGAACGAATTCTCCGTTAGGTTTACCCTAATTACATTGTTTCCATGAGAAACCTTCAAAAAAGTACCGGAATCCTTTTGTCGCGTTTTCCCGGCTGAGTATTAGGAATACGGCGAAAACGAGCGTAATTCATGATCACCATCAAAAAAATCCATATCACAGGAATAAAGATTTGTCGATCAAGTCGTACAGAAATTTTGTTTCGTCAAGATGCAAACAGATTTTCATTTTTAATACTTTTACAAGTCGATGCCAATATATTTTATCCCATCAGAATGAATTCTCCGCTAGATTTACCCTAATTACATTATTTCCATGAGAAATCTTCGAAAATGTACCGGAATCCTCTTTTTCGCGGTCTCTCGGCTAAATTTTAGGAAATTTAGAATGCATGCGATTGCAATTTGGCATGCATACTAAATTTGCATGCCATTGCATGGCATTGCATGCCATTGCATGCCATTGCACGCCATTGCATGCCATTGCATCCCATTACATCCCATTGCATCCCTTTGCATGTCATTGCATGGCATTGCATGACATTGCATCCCATTGCATGCCATTGCACGCCATTGCATGCCATTGCATGACATTGCATACCATTGTACGCCATTGCATGCCATTGCACGCCATTTGCATGCCATTGCATGGCCTTGCACGCCATTGGCATGCAATGGCATACAGAACGAATTCTCCGTTAGGTTTACCCTAATTACATTGTTTCCATGAGAAACCTTCAAAAAAGTACCGGAATCCTTTTGTCGCGTTTTCCCGGCTAAGTATTATGAATACGGCGAAAACGAGCGTAATTCGTGATCACCATAAAAGATTCACCCTAATACCAATATTTCCATGAGAAATCTTCGGAAACGTACCGGATTCCTTTTTTCACGTTTTCCCGGGTCAATTTTTGCAATGCGGTGAAAAAGAGCATTATTCGTAATCACCTTAAAAAAATCCATATCACAGGAATAAAGATTTGTCGATCAAGTCGTACAGAAATTTTGTTTCGTCAAGATGCAAACAGATTTTCATTTTTAATACTTTTACAAGTCGATGCCAATATATTTTATCCCATCAGAATGAATTCTCCGCTAGATTTACCCTAATTAGATTATTTCCATGAGAAATCTTCGAAAATGTACCGGAATCCTCTTTTTCGCGGTCTCCCGGCTAAATTTTAGGAAATTTAGAATGCACGCGATTGCAATTTGGCATGCATACTAAATTTGCATGCCATTGCATGCCATTGCATGGCATTGCATGCCATTGCATGGCATTGCATGCCATTGCATGGCATTGCATGCCATTGCATGCCATTGCATGGCATTGCATGCCATTGCATGGCATTGCATGCCATTGCATGCCATTGCACGCCATTGCACGCCATTGCACGCCATTGCATGCCATTGCACGCCATTGCATGCCATTGCATGCCATTGCATGCCATTGCATGCCATCGCATGCCATTGCACGCCATTGGCATGCCATTGCATGCCATTGCATGCCATTGCATGCCATCGCATGCCATTGCACGCCATTGCACGCCATTGGCATGCCATTGCATGGCATTGCACGCCATTGGCATGCAATGGCATACAGAACGAATTCTCCGTTAGGTTTACCCTAATTACATTGTTTCCATGAGAAACCTTCGAAAAAGTACCGGAATCCTTTTGTCGCGTTTTCCCGGCATAATTTTAGGAATACGGCGAAAACGAGCGTAATTCGTGATCACCATCGAAAAAATCCATATCACAGGAATAAAGATTTGTCGATCAAGTCGTACAGAAATTTTGTTTCGTGACGATGCAAACAGATTTTCATTTTTAATACTTTTACAAGTCGATGCCAATATATTTTATCCCATCAGAATGAATTCTCCGCTAGATTTACCCTAATTACATTATTTCCATGAGAAATCTTCGAAAATGTACCGGAATCCTCTTTTTCGCGGTCTCCCGGCTAAATTTTAGGAAATTTAGAATGCATGCGATTGCAATTTGGCATGCATACTAAATTTGCATGCCATTGCATGCCATTGCATGCCATTGCACGCCATTGCATCCCATTACATCCCATTGCATCCCTTTGCATGTCATTGCATGGCATTGCATGACATTGCATCCCATTGCATGCCATTGCACGCCACTGCATGCCATTGCATGACATTGCATGCCATTGCATGCCATCGCATGCCATTGCACGCCATTGGCATGCAATGGCATACAGAACGAATTCTCCGTTAGGTTTACGCTAATTACATTGTTTCCATGAGAAACCTTCGAAAAAGTACCGGAATCCTTTTGTCGCGTTTTCCCGGCTTAATTTTAGAAATACGGCGAAAACGAGCGTAATTCGTGATCACCATAAAAAATTTCATATTACAGGAATAAAGATTCATCGATAAAGTCGTGCCGAAACGTTGTTTCGTCAAGATGCAAACAGATTGTGATTTTTAATGTTTTTACAAGTCCATTCCAAGATATATTTTATCCCATCAAAATGAATTTTCCCTTAGATTCACCCTAATTCCATTATTCCCATGAAAAACTTGGAAAATGTATCGGAATCCTTATTTCGCGTTTTCCCGGCATAATTTTAGGAATACGGCGAAAACGAGCGTAATTCGTGATCACCATCAAAAAAATCCATATCACAGGAATAAAGATTTGTCGATCAAGTCGTACAGAAATTTTGTTTCGTCAAGATGCAAACAGATTTTCATTTTTAATACTTTTACAAGTCGATGCCAATATATTTTATCCCATCAGAATGAATTCTCCGCTAGATTTACCCTAATTACATTATTTCCATGAGAAATCTTCGAAAATATACCGGAATCCTCTTTTTCGCGGTCTCCCGGCTAAATTTTAGGAAATTTAGAATGCATGCGATTGCAATTTGGCATGCATACTAAATTTGCATGCCATTGCATGCCATTGCATCCCATTACATCCCATTGCATCCCTTTGCATGCCATTGCATGGCATTGCATGGCATTGCATGGCATTGCATGCCATTGCATGCCATTGCATCCCATTACATCCCATTGCATCCCTTTGCATGTCATTGCAAGCCATTTCATGGCATTGCATGACATTGCATCCCATTGCATGCCATTGCACGCCATTGCATGCCATTGCATGACATTGCATGCCATTGTACGCCATTGCATGCCATTGCATGCCATTGCACGCCATTTGCATGCCATTGCATGACCTTGCACGCCATTGGCATGCAATGGCATACAGAACGAATTCTCCGTTAGGTTTACCCTAATTACATTGTTTCCATGAGAAACCTTCAAAAAAGTACCGGAATCCTTTTGTCGCGTTTTCCCGGCTAAGTATTAGGAATACGGCGAAAACGAGCGTAATTCATGATCACCATAAAAGATTCACCCTAATACCAATATTTCCATGAGAAATCTTCGGAAACGTACCGGATTCCTTTTTTCGCGTTTTCCCGGGTCAATTTTTGCAATGCGGTGAAAAAGAGCATTATTCGTAATCACCTTAAAAAAATCCATATCACAGGAATAAAGATTTATCGATGAAGTCGTCAAGATGCAAACAGATTATGATTTTTAATACTTTTACAAGGCCATTCTAATATATTTAACCCATCCGAACGAAATCTCCGTTAGATTCAACCTAATTACATTATTACCATGAGAAATCTTCGAAAAAGTACCGGAATCCTTTTTTTTCGTGTTTTCCCGGATAAATTTGAGGAATACGGCGAAAACGAGCGCAATTCGTAATCACCATAAAAAAATCCATATCACAGGAATAAAGATTTGTCGATCAAGTCGTACAGAAATTTCGTTTCGTCAAGATGCAAACAGATTTTCATTTTTAATACTTTTACAAGTCGATGCCAATATATTTTATCCCATCAGAATGAATTCTCCGCTAGATTTACCCTAATTACATTATTTCCATGAGAAATCTTCGAAAATGTACCGGAATCCTCTTTTTCGCGGTCTCCCGGCTAAATTTTAGGAAATTTAGAATGCATGCGATTGCAATTTGGCATGCATACTAAATTTGCATGCCATTGCATGCCATTGCATCCCATTACATCCCATTGCATCCCTTTGCATGTCATTGCAAGCCATTGCATGGCATTGCATGACATTGCATCCCATTGCATGCCATTGCACGCCATTGCATGCCATTGCATGACATTGCATGCCATTGTACGCCATTGCATGCCATTGCATGCCATTGCACGCCATTTGCATGCCATTGCATGGCCTTGCACGCCATTGGCATGCAATGGCATACAGAACGAATTCTCCGTTAGGTTTACCCTAATTACATTGTTTCCATGAGAAACCTTCAAAAAAGTACCGGAATCCTTTTGTCGCGTTTTCCCGGCTAAGTATTATGAATACGGCGAAAACGAGCGTAATTCGTGATCACCATAAAAGATTCACCCTAATACCAATATTTCCATGAGAAATCTTCGGAAACGTACCGGATTCCTTTTTTCGCGTTTTCCCGGGTCAATTTTTGCAATGCGGTGAAAAAGAGCATCATTCGTAATCACCTTAAAAAAATCCATATCACAGGAATAAAGATTTGTCGATCAAGTCGTACAGAAATTTTGTTTCGTCAAGATGCAAACAGATTTTCATTTTTAATACTTTTACAAGTCGATGCCAATATATTTTATCCCATCAGAATGAATTCTCCGCTAGATTTACCCTAATTAGATTATTTCCATGAGAAATCTTCGAAAATGTACCGGAATCCTCTTTTTCGCGGTCTCCCGGCTAAATTTTACGAAATTTAGAATGCATGCGATTGCAATTTGGCATGCATACTAAATTTGCATGCCATTGCATGGCATTGCATGCCATTGCATGCCATTGCACGCCATTGCATGCCATTGCATCCCATTACATCCCATTGCATCCCTTTGCATGTCATTGCAAGCCATTGCATGGCATTGCATGACATTGCATCCCATTGCATGCCATTGCACGCCATTGCATGCCATTGCATGACATTGCATGCCATTGTACGCCATTGCATGCCATTGCATCCCATTACATCCCATTGCATCCCTTTGCATGTCATTGCAAGCCATTGCATGGCATTGCATGACATTGCATCCCATTGCACGCCATTTGCATGCCATTGCATGGCCTTGCACGCCATTGGCATGCAATGGCATACAGAACGAATTCTCCGTTAGGTTTACCCTAATTACATTGTTTCCATGAGAAACCTTCAAAAAAGTACCGGAATCCTCTTTTTCGCGGTCTCCCGGCTAAATTTTAGGAAATTTAGAATGCATGCGATTGCAATTTGGCATGCATACTAAATTTGCATGCCATTGCGTGGCATTGCATGCCATTGCATGCCATTGCACGCCATTGCATGCCATTGCATCCCATTACATCCCATTGCATCCCTTTGCATGTCATTGCAAGCCATTGCATGGCATTGCATGACATTGCATCCCATTGCACGCCATTTGCATGCCATTGCATGGCCTTGCACGCCATTGGCATGCAATGGCATACAGAACGAATTCTCCGTTAGGTTTACCCTAATTACATTGTTTCCATGAGAAACCTTCAAAAAAGTACCGGAATCCTCTTTTTCGCGGTCTCCCGGCTAAATTTTAGGAAATTTAGAATGCATGCGATTGCAATTTGGCATGCATACTAAATTTGCATGCCATTGCGTGGCATTGCATGCCATTGCATGCCATTGCACGCCATTGCATGCCATTGCATGCCATTGCACGCCATTGCATGCCATTGCATGCCATCGCATGCCATTGCACGCCATTGGCATGCCATTGCATGGCATTGCATGCCATTGCATGCCATCGCATGCCATTGCACGCCATTGGCATGCAATGGCATACAGAACGAATTCTCCGTTAGGTTTACCCTAATTACATTGTTTCCATGAGAAACCTTCGAAAAAGTACCGGAATCCTTTTGTCGCGTTTTCCCGGCTTAATTTTAGAAATACGGCGAAAACGAGCGTAATTCGTGATCACCATAAAAAATGTCATATTACAGGAATAAAGATTCATCGATAAAGTCGTGCCGAAACGTTGTTTCGTCAAGATGCAAACAGATTGTGATTTTTAATGTTTTTACAAGTCCATTCCAAGATATATTTTATCCCATCAAAATGAATTTTCCCTTAGATTCACCCTAATTCCATTATTCCCATGAAAAACTTGGAAAATGTATCGGAATCCTTATTTCGCGTTTTCCCGGCATAATTTTATGAATCCGCCGAAAACGAGCGTAATTCGTGATCACCATCAAAAAAATCCATATCACAGGAATAAAGATTTGTCGATCAAGTCGTACAGAAATTTTGTTTCGTCAAGATGCAAACAGATTTTCATTTTTAATACTTTTACAAGTCGATGCCAATATATTTTATCCCATCAGAATGAATTCTCCGCTAGATTTACCCTAATTACATTATTTCCATGAGAAATCTTCGAAAATGTACCGGAATCCTCTTTTTCGCGGTCTCCCGGCTAAATTTTAGGAAATTTAGAATGCATGCAATTGCAATTTGGCATGCATACTAAATTTGCATGGCATTGCATGGCATTGCATGCCATTGCATGCCATTGCACGCCATTGCATGCCATTGCATCCCATTACATCCCATTGCATCCCTTTGCATGTCATTGCAAGCCATTGCATGGCATTGCATGATATTGCATCCCATTGCATGCCATTGCACGCCATTGCATGCCATTGCACGCCATTGCATGCCATTGCACGCCATTTGCATGCCATTGCATGGCCTTGCACGCCATTGGCATGCAATGGCATACAGAACGAATTCTCCGTTAGGTTTACCCTAATTACATTGTTTCCATGAGAAACCTTCAAAAAAGTACCGGAATCCTTTTGTCGCGTTTTCCCGGCTAAGTATTATGAATACGGCGAAAACGAGCGTAATTCGTGATCACCATAAAAGATTCACCCTAATACCAATATTTCCATGAGAAATGTTCGGAAACGTACCGGATTCCTTTTTTCGCGTTTTCCCGGGTCAATTTTTGCAATGCGGTGAAAAAGAGCATTATTCGTAATCACCTTAAAAAAATCCATATCACAGGAATAAAGATTTATCGATGAAGTCGTCAAGATGCAAACAGATTATGATTTTTAATACTTTTACAAGGCCATTCCAATATATTTAACCCATCCGAACGAAATCTCCGTTAGATTCAACCTAATTACATTATTACCATGAGAAATCTTCGAAAAAGTACCGGAATCCTTTTTTTCGTGTTTTCCCGGATAAATTTTAGGAATACGGCGAAAACGAGCGCAATTCGTAATCACCATAAAAAAATCCATATCACAGGAATAAAGATTTGTCGATCAAGTCGTACAGAAATTTTGTTTCGTCAAGATGCAAACAGATTTTCATTTTTAATACGTTTACAAGTCGATGCCAATATATTTTATCCCATCAGAATGAATTCTCCGCTAGATTTACCCTAATTAGATTATTTCCATGAGAGATCTTCGAAAATGTACCGGAATCCTCTTTTTCGCGGTCTCCCGGCTAAATTTTAGGAAATTTAGAATGCATGCGATTGCAATTTGGCATGCATACTAAATTTGCATGCCATTGCATGGCATTGCATGCCATTGCACGCCATTGCATGCCATTGCATCCCATTACCTCCCATTGCATCCCTTTGCATGTCATTGCAAGCCATTGCATGGCATTGCATGACATTGCATCCCATTGCATGCCATTGCACGCCATTGCATGCCATTGCATGACATTGCATGCCATTGTACGCCATTGCATGCCATTGCACGCCATTTGCATGCCATTGCATGGCCTTGCACGCTATTGGCATGCAATGGCATACAGAACGAATTCTCCGTTAGGTTTACCCTAATTACATTGTTTCCATGAGAAACCTTCAAAAAAGTACCGGAATCCTTTTGTCGCGTTTTCCCGGCTAAGTATTATGAATACGGCGAAAACGAGCGTAATTCGTGATCACCATAAAAGATTCACCCTAATACCAATATTTCCATGAGAAATCTTCGGAAACGTACCGGATTCCTTTTTTCGCGTTTTCCCGGGTCAATTTTTGCAATGCGGTGAAAAAGAGCATTATTCGTAATCACCTTAAAAAAATCCATATCACAGGAATAAAGATTTATCGATGAAGTCGTCAAGATGCAAACAGATTATGATTTTTAATACTTTTACAAGGCCATTCCAATATATTTAACCCATCCGAACGAAATCTCCGTTAGATTCAACCTAATTACATTATTACCATGAGAAATCTTCGAAAAAGTACCGGAATCCTTTTTTTCGTGTTTTCCCGGATAAATTTTACGAATACGGCGAAAACGAGCGCAATTCGTAATCACCATAAAAAAATCCATATCACAGGAATAAAGATTTGTCGATCAAGTCGTACAGAAATTTTGTTTCCTCAAGATGCAAACAGATTTTCATTATTAATACTTTTACAAGTCGATGCCAATATATTTTATCCCATCAGAATGAATTCTCCGCCAGATTTACCCTAATTAGATTATTTCCATGAGAAATCTTCCAAAATGTACCGGAATCCTCTTTTTCGCGGTCTCCCGGCTAAATTTTAGGAAATTTAGAATGCATGCGATTGCAATTTGGCATGCATACTAAATTTGCATGCCATTGCATGGCATTGCATGCCATTGCATGCCATTGCACGCCATTGCACGCCATTGCATGCCATCGCATGCCATTGCACGCCATTGGCATGCCATTGCATGGCATTGCACGCCATTGGCATGCAATGGCATACAGAACGAATTCTCCGTTAGGTTTACCCTAATTACATTGTTTCCATGAGAAACCTTCAAAAAAGTACCGGAATCCTTTTGTCGCGTTTTCCCGGCTAAGTATTATGAATAGGGCGAAAACGAGCGTAATTCGTGATCACCATAAAAGATTCACCCTAATACCAATATTTCCATGAGAAATCTTCGGAAACGTACCGGATTCCTTTTTTCGCGTTTTCCCGGGTCAATTTTTGCAATGCGGTGAAAAAGAGCATTATTCGTAATCACCTTAAAAAAATCCATATCACAGGAATAAAGATTTATCGATGAAGTCGTCAAGATGCAAACAGATTATGATTTTTAATACTTTTACAAGGCCATTCCAATATATTTAACCCATCCGAACGAAATCTCCGTTAGATTCAACCTAATTACATTATTACCATGAGAAATCTTCGAAAAAGTACCGGAATCCTTTTTTTCGTGTTTTCCCGGATAAATTTTAGGAATACGGCGAAAACGAGCGCAATTCGTAATCACCATAAAAAAATCCATATCACAGGAATAAAGATTTGTCGATCAAGTCGTACAGAAATTTTGTTTCGTCAAGATGCAAACAGATTTTCATTTTTAATACTTTTACAAGTCGATGCCAATATATTTTATCCCATCAGAATGAATTCTCCGCTAGATTTACCCTAATTACATTATTTCCATGAGAAATCCTCGAAAATGTACCGGAATCCTCTTTTTCGCGGTCTCCCGGCTAAATTTTAGGAAATTTAGAATGCATGCGATTGCAATTTGGCATGCATACTAAATTTGCATGCCATTGCATGGCATTGCATGCCATTGCATGCCATTGCACGCCATTGCATGCCATTGCATCCCATTACATCCCATTGCATCCCTTTGCATGTCATTGCAAGCCATTGAATGGCATTGCATGACATTGCATCCCATTGCATGCCATTGCACGCCATTGCATGCCATTGCATGACATTGCATGCCATTGTACGCCATTGCATGACATTGCATGCCATTGTACGCCATTGCACGCCATTGCACGCCATTGCACGCCATTGCACGCCATTGCATGCCATTGCATGCCATTGCACGCCATTGCATGCCATTGCATGCCATCGCATGCCATTGCACACCATTGGCATGCCATTGCATGGCATTGCACGCCATTGGCATGCAATGGCATACAGAACGAATTCTCCGTTAGGTTTACCCTAATTACATTGTTTCCATGAGAAACCTTCAAAAAAGTACCGGAATCCTTTTGTCGCGTTTTCCCGGCTAAGTATTATGAATACGGCGAAAACGAGCGTAATTCGTGATCACCATAAAAGATTCACCCTAATACCAATATTTCCATGAGAGATCTTCGGAAACGTACCGGATTCCTTTTTTCGCGTTTTCCCGGGTCAATTTTTGCAATGCGGTGAAAAAGAGCATTATTCGTAATCACCTTAAAAAATCCATATCACAGGAATAAAGATTTATCGATGAAGTCGTCAAGATGCAAACAGATTATGATTTTTAATACTTTTACAAGGCCATTCCAATATATTTAACCCATCCGAACGAAATCTCCGTTAGATTCAACCTAATTACATTATTACCACGAGAAATCTTCGAAAAAGTACCGGAATCCTTTTTTTCGTGTTTTCCCGGATAAATTTTAGGAATACGGCGAAAACGAGCGCAATTCGTAATCACCATAAAAAAATCCATATCACAGGAATAAAGATTTGTCGATCAAGTCGTACAGAAATTTTGTTTCGTCAAGATGCAAACAGATTTTCATTTTTAATACTTTTACAAGTCGATGCCAATATATTTTATCCCATCAGAATGAATTCTCCGCTAGATTTACCCTAATTACATTATTTCCATGAGAAATCTTCGAAAATGTACCGGAATCCTCTTTTTCGCGGTCTCCCGGCTAAATTTTAGGAAATTTAGAATGCATGCGATTGCAATTTGGCATGCATATTAAATTTGCATGCCATTGCATGGCATTGCATGCCATTGCATGCCATTGCATCCCATTACATCCCATTGCATCCCTTTGCATGTCATTGCAAGCCATTGCATGGCATTGCATGACATTGCATCCCATTGCATGCCATTGCACGCCATTGCATGCCATTGCATGACATTGCATGCCATTGTACGCCATTGCATGCCATTGCATGCCATTGCACGCAATTTGCATGCCATTGCATGGCCTTCCACGCCATTGGCATGCAATGGCATACAGAACGAATTCTCCGTTAGGTTTACCCTAATTACATTGTTTCCATGAGAAACCTTCAAAAAAGTACCGGAATCCTTTTGTCGCGTTTTCCCGGCTAAGTATTATGAATACGGCGAAAACGAGCGTAATTCGTGATCACCATAAAAGATTCACCCTAATACCAATATTTCCATGAGAAATCTTCGGAAACGTACCGGATTCCTTTTTTCGCGTCTTCCCGGGTCAATTTTTGCAATGCGGTGAAAAAGAGCATTATTCGTAATCAGCTTAAAAAAATCCATATCACAGGAATAAAGATTTGTCGATCAAGTCGTACAGAAATTTTGTTTCGTCAAGATGCAAACAGATTTTCATTTTTAATACTTTTACAAGTCGATGCCAATATATTTTATCCCATCAGAATGAATTCTCCGCTAGATTTACCCTAATTAGATTATTTCCATGAGAAATCTTCGAAAATGTACCGGAATCCTCTTTTTCGCGGTCTCCCGGCTAAATTTTAGGAAATTTAGAATGCATGCGATTGCAATTTGGCATGCATACTAAATTTGCATGCCATTGCATGGCATTGCATGCCATTGCATGCCATTGCACGCCATTGCATGCCATTGCATCCCATTACATCCCATTGCATCCCTTTGCATGTCATTGCAAGCCATTGCATGGCATTGCATGACATTGCATCCCATTGCATGCCATTGCACGCCATTGCATGCCATTGCATGACATTGCATGCCATTGTACGCCATTGCATGCCATTGCATGCCATTGCACGCCATTTGCATGCCATTGCATGGCCTTGCACGCCATTGGCATGCAATGGCATACAGAACGAATTCTCCGTTAGGTTTACCCTAATTACATTGTTTCCATGAGAAACCTTCAAAAAAGTACCGGAATCCTTTTGTCGCGTTTTCCCGGCTAAGTATTATGAATACGGCGAAAACGAGCGTAATTCGTGATCACCATAAAAGATTCACCCTAATACCAATATTTCCATGAGAAATCTTCGGAAACGTACCGGATTCCTTTTTTCGCGTTTTCCCGGGTCAATTTTTGCAATGCGGTGAAAAAGAGCATTATTCGTAATCACCTTTAAAAAATCCATATCACAGGAATAAAGATTTATCGATGAAGTCGTCAAGATGCAAACAGATTATGATTTTTAATACTTTTACAAGGCCATTCCAATATATTTAACCCATCCGAACGAAATCTCCGTTAGATTCAACCTAATTACATTATTACCATGAGAAATCTTCGAAAAAGTACCGGAATACTTTTTTTCGTGTTTTCCCGGATAAATTTGAGGAATACGGCGGAAACGAGCGCAATTCGTAATCACCATAAAAAAATCCATATCACAGGAATAAAGATTTGTCGATCAAGTCGTACAGAAATTTTGTTTCGTCAAGATGCAAACAGATTTTCATTTTTAATACTTTTACAAGTCGATGCCAATATATTTTATCCCATCAGAATGAATTCTCCGCTAGATTTACCCTAATTACATAATTTCCATGAGAAATCTTCGAAAATGTACCGGAATCCTCTTTTTCGCGGTCTCCCGGCTAAATTTTAGGAAATTTAGAATGCATGCGATTGCAATTTGGCATGCATACTAAATTTGCATGCCATTGCATGGCATTGCATGGCATTGCATGCCATTGCATGCCATTGCATCCCATTACATCCCATTGCATCCCTTTGCATGTCATTGCAAGCCATTGCATGGCATTGCATGACATTGCATCCCATTGCACGCCATTGCATGCCATTGCATGACATTGCATGCCATTGTACGCCATTGCATGCCATTGCACGCCATTTGCATGCCATTGCATGGCCTTGCACGCCATTGGCATGCAATGGCATACAGAACGAATTCTCCGTTAGGTTTACCCTAATTACATTGTTTCCATGAGAAACCTTCAAAAAAGTACCGGAATCCTTTTGTCGCGTTTTCCCGGCTAAGTATTATGAATACGGCGAAAACGAGCGTAATTCGTGATCACCATAAAAGATTCACCCTAATACCAATATTTCCATGAGAAATCTTCGGAAACGTACCGGATTCCTTTTTTCGCGTTTTCCCGGGTCAATTTTTGCAATGCGGTGAAAAAGAGCATTATTCGTAATCACCTTAAAAAAATCCATATCACAGGAATAAAGATTTATCGATGAAGTCGTCAAGATGCAAACAGATTATGATTTTTAATACTTTTACAAGGCCATTCCAATATATTTAACCCATCCGAACGAAATCTCCGTTAGATTCAACCTAATTACATTATTACCATGAGAAATCTTCGAAAAAGTACCGGAATCCTTTTTTTCGTGTTTTCCCGGATAAATTTTACGAATACGGCGAAAACGAGCGCAATTCGTAATCACCATAAAAAAATCCATATCACAGGAATAAAGATTTGTCGATCAAGTCGTACAGAAATTTTGTTTCGTCAAGATGCAAACAGATTTTCATTTTTAATACTTTTACAAGTCGATGCCAATATATTTTATCCCATCAGAATGAATTCTCCGCTAGATTTACCCTAATTACATTATTTCCATGAGAAATCTTCGAAAATGTACCGGAATCCTCTTTTTCGCGGTCTCCTGGCTAAATTTTAGGAAATTTAGAATGCATGCGATTGCAATTTGGCATGCATACTAAATTTGCATGCCATTGCATGCCATTGCATGGCATTGCATGCCATTGCATGCCATTGCACGCCATTGGCATGCCATTGCATGGCATTGCACGCCATTGGCATGCAATGGCATACAGAACGAATTCTCCGTTAGGTTTACCCTAATTACATTGTTTCCATGAGAAACCTTCGAAAAAGTACCGGAATCCTTTTGTCGCGTTTTCCCGGCTTAATTTTAGAAATACGGCGAAAACGAGCGTAATTCGTGATCACCATAAAAAATTTCATATTACAGGAATGAAGATTCATCGATAAAGTCGTGCCGAAACGTTGTTTAGTCAAGATGCAAACAGATTGTGATTTTTAATGTTTTTACAAGTCCATTCCAAGATATATTTTATCCCATCAAAATGAATTTTCCCTTAGATTCACCCTAATTCCATTATTCCCATGAAAAACTTGGAAAATGTATCGGAATCCTTATTTCGCGTTTTCCCGGCATAATTTTAGGAATACGGCGAAAACGAGCGTAATTCGTGATCACCATCAAAAAAATCCATATCACAGGAATAAAGATTTGTCGATCAAGTCGTACAGAAATTTTGTTTCGTCAAGATGCAAACAGATTTTCATTTTTAATACTTTTACAAGTCGATGCCAATATATTTTATCCCATCAGAATGAATTCTCCGCTAGATTTACCCTAATTACATTATTTCCATGAGAAATCTTCGAAAATGTACCGGAATCCTCTTTTTCGCGGTTTCCCGGCTAAATTTTAGGAAATTTAGTATGCATGCGATTGCAATTTGGCATGCATACTAAATTTGCACGCCATTGCACGCCATTGCATGCCATTGCATCCCATTACATCCCATTGCATCCCTTTGCATGGCATTGCAAGCCATTGCATGGCATTGCATGACATTGCATCCCATTGCATGCCATTGTACGCCATTGCATGCCATTGCACGCCATTGCACGCCATTGGCTTGCAATGGCATACAGAACGAATTCTCCGTTAGGTTTACCCTAATTACATTGTTTCCATGAGAAACCTTCGAAAAAGTACCGGAATCTTTTTGTCGCGTTTTCCCGGCTTAATTTTAGAAATACGGCGAAAACGAGCGTAATTCGTGATCACCATAAAAAATTTCATATTACAGGAATAAAGATTCATCGCTAAAGTCGTGCCGAAACGTAGTTTCGTCAAGATGCAAACAGATTGTGATTTTTAATGTTTTTATAAGTCCATTCCAAGATATATTTTATCCCATCAAAATGAATTTTCCCTTAGATTCACCCTAATTCCATTATTCCCATGAAAAACTTGGAAAATGTATCGGAATCCTTATTTGCATATAATTGCATGGCATTGCATGCCATTGCATGGCATTGCATGCCATTGCACGCCATTGGCATGCCATTGCATGGCATTGCACGCCATTGGCATGCAATGGCATACAGAACGAATTCTCCGTTAGGTTTATCCTAATTACATTGTTTCCATGAGAAACCTTCGAAAAAGTACCGGAAGACGAAAACTGATACGAGGTGTTATGAGGATTTGAAAAAAAATGAGATCTTCACAGCGTGAGATAGGTACGTATTTTCACTTTTCTATACGGACGGTTTCCGGAAATCCAAAAGGGTTGCAAAGAACCCTCATATTCTTAGAAGGAAAAACAAACTTTGTTTGTTTTTCCTTCTAAGAATATGAGAATACCGGCGTCGTCTAAAGCGTCGAAATTTGAGCGACTTAAAAAAAAATTTACTTATTTATTCATTTTACTTGTGGTCATAGTGAGTGGACAATTCGGGCAGTTCAGGAAGCTGCGAGTACGACGAATTATTTACGTGATAAATATAAAATCATTGTTGCTCTTGATGTTTCCGCGCGAGTTTCAACGTCGTTGGTGCATGCTGAGTCGTTGCAACGCGGCTCGAGCGACTACCGGCTCGCACCAAGCGATCAAAGATGAAATCGATGCTCAGGATGGTTTTTGGAGCTTCAATCGGGTATCCCTAAACGTTTCACTCAATATCGTTCTCGATCGCATCTTATTATTTTCGGTCACAGCGAGTGGACAAGTCGTGCGGTCTTGCGAGTCGCCACTACGACAACAGGGTGGTTATTTATGCGATAAAGATGAAAGCATCGTTTCCCACGACGTTTCCGCAAGATTTTGAACGTTGTTCGATCATCCTCGTCATAGCAGTCGTCGATTTCATCTTCGATCAAGCAAGCGATTGCGAATAAGGGCAAGGTGCGTCGTTGAACCGCAGCTCGAGCGACCACCGGCTCGCACCAAGCGCCTAAGATGACATTATCGTTGCCTTCGACGTTTCCGCACAACTTTGAACGTCGTTCGACCATCCCCGTCATAGCGGACGTCAATTTCATCTAGGATCCAGCAAACGATTGCGAATAAGAGCATGGTGCGTCGTTGAAACGCAGCTCGAGCGGCTACCGGCTCGCGACAAACGAACAAAGACGAATTCGATGCACCGAACGGCAATCGGACATCCCTGAAATGATCGACTAAAAGTCGTTCTCGAGAAGTAGCCAGAAGATTCAGACACGCGCAATTTTTTTTTGTACAAGGTGTACAACACAGCAATTGGGTGTTGTTCCATGTCACTCTCTGCTGATTTATTAAGTCTAATATTTTTTTTCAACTACTAGAGAGTTCTAGTATACATGAGAAAACATGTCAGAAGGAGCGAGAAGCATCGGGCGAACGGAATAATTTTTTTGATCGAAAGTGTACCAAACAACGGTGAAACAGCCACACCTCTCATACCGTGATGACTGTTGGCTAGCGATTTTTTTGTAGTACTAGAGAGTTTTGGTACACATAAAAACATCTGTGATAAGTAACAAGATTTTTCAGACGAGCGAAATGATTTTTGTATGGAAGCTTCACCACACAACAATCGAGTCTTTTTTTATTCCACACTCTGATGATTTATTATGGTGTAATATTTTTTGACAGCACTAAAAAGTTATAGTAAGCATAAAATCATATGCGAGAAGTATCCAGAAGCTACAGATACCCGAAAATATTTTTTTTTCAGTGAAGCTCTACTACAAGACAATCGAGCAGTGTCACCTCTCATTCCTTGATGGCTTATTGCGGTCTAGTATTTTTTTTACAATACTAGAGAGTTATAGCATACACAAAAAGGTATCTGAGAAATAGTCAGAAGATTGAGAGGCGCGAAATCATTTTTTTCATGAAAGTTGTACGGTAGAACAATCGAACAGTGTCACTTTTCATCCCTCGATGACTTATTGTTTTTTAATATATTTTTTCAAGTGGTAGACAGTTCTAGTACATATAAAAACATGTGTGAGAAGGATAAGAAGCTTCAGACGCGCGATATTATTGTTTTTATCGAAGCTGTATCATACAACATTCGAGAAGTCTCACCTCTCATTCCTTGCGGATTTAATGTTGTCCAATATTTTTTTTTGGAGTACTGGAGAGTACTAGTATACATAAAAACATATGTGAAAAGCAGCCAAAAGATTCAGACATACGCTATTTTTTTTTTGTTTTGGTAGAAGCTGTACAATACAACAATCGAGTGTTGTTCTATCTCACTCTCTGCTGATTTTTTAAGTCTAATTTTTTTTCGACTATTAGTACATATAAAGACACGTGTGACAAGAAGCCAGAAGCTTCGGACGAACGAAATAATTTTGTTGATAGAAACTGTACCATACAACGTTCCAGCAATCTCACCACTCATCCCTTGATGACTGATTGCTGTCTAATTTTTTTTTTGTGTGATCTGCTGTTAGATAGGCGTTATTTCTAGGTACTTTCTGGGTAGGATACTATGGAATTTGTATTGTTCGATGTATTCGAAAAGAGTTCTGGCTCCTAACTGTTGTCAAATAATTTTTAAATAAAATTATCAGCATCTGAACTATGCAAGTGTGATCTGCTGATGGATAGGCGTTAGTTCTAGGGACTTTGTGGGTAGGATACTATGGTATTTGTTTCGCATGATATATTCGAAAAGAGTTCTGGCTTCTTACTGTTGTCAAATAATTGTAAACAAATTTTATCAGCATCTTAACTATGCAAGTGTGATCTGCTGATGGATAGGCGTTAGTTCTAGGTACTTTCTGGGTAGTATACTATGGGATTTGTATTGTTCGATGTATTCGAAAAGAGTTCTGGCTCCTAACTGTTGTCAAATAATTGTAAAAAAAAATTATCAGCATCTGAACTATGCAAGTGTGATCTGCTGATAGATAGGCGTTATTTCTAGGTACTTTCTGGGTAGTATACTATGGGATTTGTATTGTTCGATGTATTCGAAAAGAGTTCTGGCTTCTAACTGTTGTCAAATAATTGTAAAAAAAATTTATCAGCATCTTAACTATGCAAGTGTGATCTGCTGATGGATAGGCGTTAGTTCTAGGTACTTTCTGGGTAGGATACTATGGTATTTGTTTCGTATGATGTATTCGAAAAGAGTTCTGGCCTCTAACTGTTGTCAAATAATTGTAAAAAAAATTTATCAGCATCTTAACTATGCAAGTGTGATCTGCTGATGGATAGGCGTTAGTTCTAGGTACTTTCTGGGTAGGATACTATGGAATTTGTATTGTTCGATGTATTCGAAAAGAGTTCTGGCTCCTAACTGTTAGCAAATAATTGTAAAAAAAAAATATCAGCATCTGAACTATGCAAGTGTGATCTGCTGATAGATAGGCGTTATTTCTAGGTCCTTTCTGGGTAGGATACTATGGAATTTGTATTGTTCGATGTATTCGAAAAGAGTTCTGGCTCCTAACTGTTTTCAAATAATTTTAAAATAAAATTATCAGCATCTGAACTATGCAAGTGTGATCTGCTGATGGATAGGCGTTGGTTCTAGGGACTTTCTGGGTAGGATACTCTGGTATTTGTTTCGCATGATATATTCGAAAAGAGTTCTGGCTTCTTACTGTTGTCAAATAATTGTAAACAAATTTTATCAGCATCTTAACCATGCAAGTGTGATCTGCTGATGGATAGGCGTTAGTTCTAGGTACTTTCTGGGTAGTATACGATGGGATTTGTATTGTTCGATGTATTCGAAAAGAGTTCTGGCTTCTAACTGTTGTCAAACAATTGTAAAAAAAATTTATCAGCATCTTAACTATGCAAGTGTGATCTGCTGATGGATAGGCGTTAGTTCTAGGTACTTTCTGGGTAGGATACTATGGAATTTGTATTGTTCGATGTATTCGAAAAGAGTTCTGGCTCCTAACTGTTAGCAAATAATTGTAAAAAAAAATTATCAGCATCTGAACTATGCAAGTGTGATCTGCTGATAGATAGGCGTTATTTCTAGGTACTTTCTGGGTAGGATACTATGGAATTTGTATTGTTCGATGTATTCGAAAAGAGTTCTGACTCCTAACTGTTGTCAAATAATTTTTAAATAAAATTATCAGCATCTGAACTATGCAAGTGTGATCTGCTGATGGATAGGCGTTAGTTCTAGGGACTTTCTGGGTAGGATACTATGGTATTTGTTTCGCATGATATATTCGAAAAGAGTTCTGGCTTCTTACTGTTGTCAAATAATTGTAAACAAATTTTATCAGCATCTTAACTATGCAAGTGTGATCTGCTGATGGATAGGCGTTAGTTCTAGGTACTTTCTGGGTAGTATACTATGGGATTTGTATTGTTCGATGTATTCGAAAAGAGTTCTGGCTCCTAACTGTTGTCAAATAATTGTAAAAAAAAATTATCAGCATCTGAACTATGCAAGTGTGATGTGCTGATAGATAGGCGTTATTTCTAGGTACTTTCTGGGTAGTATACTATGGGATTTGTATTGTTCGATGTATTCGAAAAGAGTTCTGGCTTCTAACTATTGTCAAATAATTGTAAAAAAAATTTATCAGCATCTTAACTGTGCAAGTGTGATCTGCTGGTGGAGAGGCGTTAGTTCTAGGTACTCTCTGGGTAGGATACTATGGAATTTGTATTGTTCGATCTATTCCAAAAGAGTTCTGCCTCCTAACTGTTGTCAAATAATTATAAAAAAAAATTATCAGCATCTGAACTATGCAAGTGTGATCTGCTGATAGATAGGCGTTATTTCTAGATACTTTCTGGGTAGTATACTATGGGATTTGTATTGTTGTGATAAATTTTTTTTACAATTATTTGACAACAGTTAGAAGCCAGAACTCTTTTCGAATACATCGAACAATACAAATCCCATAGTATACTACCCAGAAAGTACCTAGAAATAACGCCTATCCATCAGCAGATCACACTTGCATAGTTAAAATGCTGATAAATTTTTTTTACAATTATTTGACAACAGTTAGAAGCCAGAACTCTTTTCGAATACATCGAACAATACAAATCCCATAGTATACTACCCAGAAAGTACCTAGAAATAACGCCTATCTATCAGCAGATCACACTTGCATAGTTCAGATGCTGATAATTTTTTTTTACAATTATTTGACAACAGTTAGGAGCCAGAACTCTTTTCGAATACATCGAACAATACAAATTCCATAGTATCCTACCCAGAAAGTACCTAGAACTAACGCCTCTCCACCAGCAGATCACACTTGCACAGTTAAGATGCTGATAAATTTTTTTTACAATTATTTGACAACAGTTAGAAGCCAGAACTCTTTTCGAATACATCGAACAATACAAATCCCATAGTATACTACCCAGAAAGTACCTAGAAATAACGCCTATCTATCAGCAGATCACACTTGCATAGTTCAGATGCTGATAATTTTTTTTTACAATTATTTGACAACAGTTAGGAGCCAGAACTCTTTTCGAATACATCGAACAATACAAATCCCATAGTATACTACCCAGAAAGTACCTAGAACTAACGCCTATCCATCAGCAGATCACACTTGCATAGTTAAGATGCTGATAAAATTTGTTTACAATTATTTGACAACAGTAAGAAGCCAGAACTCTTTTCGAATATATCATGCGAAACAAATACCAGAGTATCCTACCCAGAAAGTCCCTAGAACCAACGCCTATCCATCAGCAGATCACACTTGCATAGTTCAGATGCTGATAATTTTATTTTAAAATTATTTGAAAACAGTTAGGAGCCAGAACTCTTTTCGAATACATCGAACAATACAAATTCCATAGTATCCTACCCAGAAAGTACCTAGAACTAACGCCTATCCATCAGCAGATCACACTTGCATAGTTAAGATGCTGATAAATTTTTTTTACAATTATTTGACAACAGTTAGAAGCCAGAACTCTTTTCGAATACATCATACGAAACAAATACCATAGTATCCTACCGAGAAAGTACCTAGAACTAACGCCTATCCATCAGCAGATCACACTTGCATAGTTAAGATGCTGATAAATTTTTTTTACAATTATTTGACAACAGTTAGAAGCCAGAACTCTTTTCGAATACATCGAACAATACAAATCCCATAGTATACTACCCAGAAAGTACCTAGAAATAACGCCTATCTATCAGCAGATCACACTTGCATAGTTCAGATGCTGATAATTTTTTTTTACAATTATTTGACAACAGTTAGGAGCCAGAACTCTTTTCGAATACATCGAACAATACAAATCCCATACTATACTACCCAGAAAGTACCTAGAACTAACGCCTATCCATCAGCAGATCACACTTGCATAGTCAAGATGCTGATAAAATTTGTTTACAATTATTTGACAACAGTAAGAAGCCAGAACTCTTTTCGAATATATCATGCGAAACAAATACCAGAGTATCCTACCCAGAAAGTCCCTAGAACCAACGCCTATCCATCAGCAGATCACACTTGCATAGTTCAGATGCTGATAATTTTATTTTAAAATTATTTGAAAACAGTTAGGAGCCAGAACTCTTTTCGAATACATCGAACAATACAAATTCCATAGTATCCTACCCAGAAAGTACCTAGAACTAACGCCTATCCATCAGCAGATCACACTTGCATAGTTAAGATGCTGATAAATTTTTTTTACAATTATTTGACAACAGTTAGAAGCCAGAACTCTTTTCGAATACATCATACGAAACAAATACCATAGTATCCTACCGAGAAAGTACCTAGAACTAACGCCTATCCATCAGCAGATCACACTTGCATAGTTAAGATGCTGATAAATTTTTTTTACAATTATTTGACAACAGTTAGAAGCCAGAACTCTTTTCGAATACATCGAACAATACAAATCCCATAGTATACTACCCAGAAAGTACCTAGAAATAACGCCTATCTATCAGCAGATCACACTTGCATAGTTCAGATGCTGATAATTTTTTTTACAATTATTTGACAACAGTTAGGAGCCAGAACTCTTTTCGAATACATCGAACAATACAAATCCCATAGTATACTACCCAGAAAGTACCTAGAACTAACGCCTATCCATCAGCAGATCACACTTGCATAGTCAAGATGCTGATAAAATTTGTTTACAATTATTTGACAACAGTAAGAAGCCAGAACTCTTTTCGAATATATCATGCGAAACAAATACCAGAGTATCCTACCCAGAAAGTCCCTAGAACCAACGCCTATCCATCAGCAGATCACACTTGCATAGTTCAGATGCTGATAATTTTATTTTAAAATTATTTGAAAACAGTTAGGAGCCAGAACTCTTTTCGAATACATCGAACAATACAAATTCCATTGTATCCTACCCAGAAAGTACCTAGAAATAACGCCTATCTATCAGCAGATCACACTTGCATAGTTCAGATGCTGATAATTTTTTTTTACAATTATTTGACAACAGTTAGGAGCCAGAACTCTTTTCGAATACATCGAACAATACAAATCCCATAGTATACTACCCAGAAAGTACCTAGAACTAACGCCTATCCATCAGCAGATCACACTTGCATAGTCAAGATGCTGATAAAATTTGTTTACAATTATTTGACAACAGTAAGAAGCCAGAACTCTTTTCGAATATATCATGCGAAACAAATACCAGAGTATCCTACCCAGAAAGTCCCTAGAACCAACGCCTATCCATCAGCAGATCACACTTGCATAGTTCAGATGCTGATAATTTTATTTTAAAATTATTTGAAAACAGTTAGGAGCCAGAACTCTTTTCGAATACATCGAACAATACAAATTCCATAGTATCCTACCCAGAAAGTACCTAGAACTAACGCCTATCCATCAGCAGATCACACTTGCATAGTTAAGATGCTGATAAATTTTTTTTACAATTATTTGACAACAGTTAGAAGCCAGAACTCTTTTCGAATACATCGAACAATACAAATTCCATAGTATCCTACCCAGAAAGTACCTAGAACTAACGCCTATCCATCAGCAGATCACACTTGCATAGTTAAGATGCTGATAATTTTTTTTTACAATTATTTGACAACAGTTAGAAGCCAGAACTCTTTTCGAATACATCGAACAATACAAATCCCATAGTATACTACCCAGAAAGTACCTAGAAATAACGCCTATCTATCAGCAGATCACACTTGCATAGTTCAGATGCTGATAATTTTTTTTACAATTATTTGACAACAGTTAGGAGCCAGAACTCTTTTCGAATACATCGAACAATACAAATCCCATAGTATACTACCCAGAAAGTACCTAGAACTAACGCCTATCCATCAGCAGATCACACTTGCATAGTCAAGATGCTGATAAAATTTGTTTACAATTATTTGACAACAGTAAGAAGCCAGAACTCTTTTCGAATATATCATGCGAAACAAATACCAGAGTATCCTACCCAGAAAGTCCCTAGAACCAACGCCTATCCATCAGCAGATCACACTTGCATAGTTCAGATGCTGATAATTTTATTTTAAAATTATTTGAAAACAGTTAGGAGCCAGAACTCTTTTCGAATACATCGAACAATACAAATTCCATAGTATCCTACCCAGAAAGTACCTAGAACTAACGCCTATCCATCAGCAGATCACACTTGCATAGTTAAGATGCTGATAAATTTTTTTTACAATTATTTGACAACAGTTAGAAGCCAGAACTCTTTTCGAATACATCATACGAAACAAATACCATAGTATCCTACCGAGAAAGTACCTAGAACTAACGCCTATCCATCAGCAGATCACACTTGCATAGTTAAGATGCTGATACATTTTTTTTACAATTATTTGACAACAGTTAGAAGCCAGAACTCTTTTCGAATACATCGAACAATACAAATCCCATAGTATACTACCCAGAAAGTACCTAGAACTAACGCCTATCCATCAGCAGATCACACTTGCACAGTTAAGATGCTGATAATTTTTTTTTACAATTATTTGACAACAGTTAGAAGCCAGAACTCTTTTCGAATACATCGAACAATACAAATCCCATAGTATACTACCCAGAAAGTACCTAGAAATAACGCCTATCCATCAGCAGATCACACTTGCATAGTTAAGATGCTGATAATTTTTTTTTACAATTATTTGACAACAGTTAGAAGCCAGAACTCTTTTCGAATACATCATACGAAACAAATACCATAGTATCCTACCCAGAAAGTCCCTAGAACCAACGCCTATCCATCAGCAGATCACACTTGCATAGTTCAGATGCTGATAATTTTATTTTAAAATTATTTGAAAACAGTTAGGAGCCAGAACTCTTTTCGAATACATCGAACAATACAAATTCCATAGTATCCTACCCAGAAAGTACCTAGAACTAACGCCTATCCATCAGCAGATCACACTTGCATAGTTAAGATGCTGATAATTTTTTTTTACAATTATTTGACAACAGTTAGAAGCCAGAACTCTTTTCGAATACATCATACGAAACAAATACCATAGTATCCTACCGAGAAAGTACCTAGAACTAACGCCTATCCATCAGCAGATCACACTTGCATAGTTAAGATGCTGATAAATTTTTTTTACAATTATTTGACAACAGTTAGAAGCCAGAACTCTTTTCGAATACATCGAACAATACAAATCCCATAGTATACTACCCAGAAAGTACCTAGAAATAACGCCTATCTATCAGCAGATCACACTTGCATAGTTCAGATGCTGATAATTTTTTTTTACAATTATTTGACAACAGTTAGGAGCCAGAACTCTTTTCGAATACATCGAACAATACAAATCCCATAGTATACTACCCAGAAAGTACCTAGAACTAACGCCTATCCATCAGCAGATCACACTTGCACAGTTAAGATGCTGATAATTTTTTTTTACAATTATTTGACAACAGTTAGAAGCCAGAACTCTTTTCGAATACATCGAACAATACAAATCCCATAGTATACTACCCAGAAAGTACCTAGAAATAACGCCTATCTATCAGCAGATCACACTTGCATAGTTCAGATGCTGATAATTTTTTTTTACAATTATTTGACAACAGTTAGGAGCCAGAACTCTTTTCGAATACATCGAACAATACAAATCCCATAGTATCCTACCCAGAAAGTACCTAGAACTAACGCCTATCCATCAGCAGATCACACTTGCATAGTTAAGATGCTGATAAAATTTGTTTACAATTATTTGACAACAGTAAGAAGCCAGAACTCTTTTCGAATATATCATGCGAAACAAATACCATAGTATCCTACCCAGAAAGTCCCTAGAACTAACGCCTATCCATCAGCAGATCACACTTGCATAGTTCAGATGCTGATAATTTTATTTAAAAATTATTTGACAACAGTTAGGAGCCAGAACTCTTTTCGAATACATCGAACAATACAAATTCCATAGTATCCTACCCAGAAAGTACCTAGAAATAACGCCTATCTAACAGCAGATCACACTTGCATAGTTCAGATGCTGATAATTTTTTTTTACAATTATTTGCTAACAGTTAGGAGCCAGAACTCTTCGAATACATCGAACAATACAAATTCCATAGTACCCTACCCAGAAAGTACCTAGAACTAACGCCTATCCATCAGCAGATCACACTTGCATAGTTAAGATGCTGATAATTTTTTTTTACAATTATTTGACAACAGTTAGAAGCCAGAACTCTTTTCGAATACATCGAACAATACAAATCCCATAGTATACTATCCAGAAAGTACCTAGAAATAACGCCTATCTATCAGCAGATCACACTTGCATAGTTCAGATGCTGATAATTTTTTTTTACAATTATTTGACAACAGTTAGAAGCCAGAACTCTTTTCGAATACATCATACGAAACAAATACCATAGTATCCTACCCAGAAAGTACCTAGAACTAACGCCTATCCATCAGCAGATCACACTTGCATAGTTAAGATGCTGATAAATTTTTTTTACAATTATTTGACAACAGTTAGAAGCCAGAACTCTTTTCGAATACATCGAACAATACAAATCCCATAGTATACTACCCAGAAAGTACCTAGAAATAACGCCTATCTATCAGCAGATCACACTTGCATAGTTCAGATGCTGATAATGTCGTTGAGAGTGGATCGACGGAAAAGCGAAAGAATGCGCAGACGTAAGGGAAGATGAGACAAACGACAAGTATAATCGAGGAGAAATAAGAAACGCAAGAATGCCAATGAGTGACAGTAAGATAATAACGAAGGACGAAAGAGCGACGAATAACAGGCGACGACACCCGAAAAGACAATTCACGCTCATTCGCTTGTGTTCCGCGCGGCTTGACGCTCTGAACTTGCGCACCCAAGATGACGGAAAGCGTTAGCAGAGATACACGAAACGTCACATCACCAGAAAAAGCGAGACAGATGCCGATCTGCCTTGCTTGTCGTCTGCTACGTGCCCCGCGCTCGGCTCCGAGGACTGAGTGGCGGCGTCGATCATGGCGGACTGTAGTCCTATGACAATGCATCGAACGCCCAAATTCTAATGCTTCCCATTCAAAATCTATTCGACGGAAACAAAAAAGCCTTGAAAATTACACTCCGGGCACCCCCCTGAACCCGCCAATTCAGAGTGCGTCACCTATTATGAATCACCCTGTATATGTATATATACACATCTGTTTCAGAATGTCCTACGATCATATACTTGTATCTTCGTGTCTACAGAGTCTCGGTACGAAAATCAATTTTGCGGTGAATGATATACGAGGCGCATCTAGAGGCTATCCACGCCGCACAAAATACACAGTTTTTGTGCTCGTACTACGAGGGCTTTAACATCCGCGTCTGCGCACATACTCGATGCCGTGAAATTTTATTTCCGCTGCAACTGCAAAATTTACTTTTCACTGTACTCGCTTGATGTATCATTACTCGTATTTACGGTTGCCGGTCTTTGACGCGAATTTTGTTAAGAGTGTTACACACACGTTACACGTGGCCACACGTGGCCACGCAACGCTACAGCAAATTTGAATCGAGTTAATACAGTCTGTTTGACAAAAGCGTGTAAGGCTTTTTTACCGGGAAATCGTTAGAGGGTAAATTCGAACGCGAACAGGGAGTAGAGGAACCTTCCACTAAGATGCTTTGCATAGGAAGCTCCAGTTGTCGTCCAAGCGTAGTCAGATACCAACCGCTATTCTCCGAAAACACACATCGAAAAATGACTGATTTGGGCGAAAGAAAGTTCCCTAGTAAAAATGTATAGCCTCCTCTGAACACTCGCAGGACCCATTTCTTTTGTAAGGCACAAGCCGCCAGCCTCCGCTGAACATACCAAACCCCATTTATCGAATTCAGTGTCATGAAGAAGCCTCCGTTTGATCCAGTGTAGCATCTGTTAGTCTTCTAAGACCTTCTTTCGATCCCCAGTTTCAGTGAAACCCGCAGAACACAGGCCCCCTTAACCTTCTTTTGATCTCAAGTCCATTGCCTCGACCCCACCTAACGTGCTTTGAGCACAAATTCGATGTTTCCTCCATCAACACTCCATTGTAGCCTGATCGGTAACCCGTTCGATGACGAAATAAATACATTTCCGCTGAATGGAGGGTCCGGATGGTCTACAGTGCGCCTACAGTAGGCCGAATGGAGGATTCAGTGGGGCTACAGTGTCCCTACAGTAGGCCGAAAGGGATGCCAGTAGGTTCTGCGGGAGCGGTCGAAGTAGGCCCACCTGGGGTTTCGCAGGTTCAGTTGCGCTCTGCATTGGCCTTCTTTGAGTGACAATATCCGGTTTCTACCAATCGGGAAATTCATCGGAGGCCCTAACGTATTGGTATTCCAAACATTGTACCCTCCTTTAGGTACCCGATAATCCGCTATCGCCGATCTCAGCTCGGGACAGGAGGCCTTTATTTTGCGGGTTGAATGCGGCTCGAAAATTTTTACTCGGGTTTGGACCGCGATTATAGGACAACGTAATTTTTTTCGGACGAGGCTTCTTTTTGGGCACACTCTATTTCATCAATCATACCTGGTCTGCCCACACCATAGTCCAGTAAAAGAGACGAAAACCCAGCACTTTTTAGCGTAGAATTAGAATTTTTTACTGAAGCGAGATGGTTGCAAACTGAAAGTAACCCCAATGAAATTTTGCCCCTCAAGTCGCCCAACCCTAAGAAATAGAGGTTGAAAATTTAAAAACGCCGTATCTCCATAATTAATGGCCCGATTAAAAAATATTTCAAACAAAAGTTCGAATAATAAAATACCTATAAAGTGATGTGATGTCTAACCCCCTATGTTTGAAAATAGCGGCACAAAAACAGTTAGAAAATTCGCAGTTGATGCGAAACCAGTACATCTTTAGAAAATAGTAAAAAGTATTTATATGTTAAAAAGTGCGATATATATCGAATCAAGATAAGTTCCTCTATATTTCTAGCAAGAAAAAAAAATTAAGCCTTTTTTAATGTCCTCTTTAACGTCATAAAGTTAGCGAATTTACTAGTTCGGACCACTAGAAAAAAGAGACATCCTATGTGTCCGTTACCGCTCGCACTCGCAGCCACGCTTCCTCCACATTCAGCGCATTATCTCCTTGTCTGGGTCAGTGGTGCTCTCACGGAGGATACATTTTCAAGCAAACCCGAATTCAAAAACTGTTTTTGTGCCGCTATTTTCAAAGATAGGGGGTTAGACATCGTAAAACTTTATACGTATTTTATTATTCTAAACAACTTTTGTTTGAAATATTTTGTGATCAGGCTATTAATTATTGAGATACGGTGATTTTTAAGTTTTCAACCCCTATTTCTCAGGATTGGGTCGAGGTGAGGGGCAAAATTTCATTGGGATTACTTTCAGTATGCAACCATCTTAGGTTCAGTAACAAATTCCAATTCTACGCTAAGAAGTACTGGGTTTTCATCTCTTTTACTGGACTACCAATAGACATCAAAGATCTGGAACGTCAAGCAATTATTCCGACAGATTCGACTCATATGGAGGTCTTTGTCACCAGATTATGCCATGAAATGAATGGAAAGTATGCTTCGGAGATGCTCGGCGATTATTAATAGTGGAGACGACTGGACCACTTATTAATAATAAAGCATCACGTTTTGTATAATGTAGTGCACTGAGCACAAGCGAAGTATGAAGGGTGATTCTGCCGATATTATCTGAAAGGCGTGAGCAAATGAAAAATTCTGCCGTTGGGATTATTGCCTCGGCGTTGTTGCGATTAAAGTGGATGTAACGAGAGCCCGTTGAGCTCGCGGCTATAGAACAACGTAATAAAGCGAACGTGAATACGCAGCGAAGAGTTGTTCAACGCTCGCAAAGTTGGCAGTTTTTCATAAATAATATTGGGCCATGAATAACGGGGCTTGATTATACAACCAACAGCGGGGATTACCCCTAGTCCGTTACTCTAATAAGGCCGGGCATATAGCGAAGCAAAGTTCTTCATTTCGCGAGTCGTACAAATTCGCAATCAAAATCATCCTGCTTTGATGTGGCTTCCTGTCGTTTTATTTTCGCTGTCCGGAGCAACGAGATCCCTAGAGTTGGAGAGCTCATCCACGTTCACCGTTAAAACCATTCCGCCGAAGAAATAGCCTTGCTCAAGGCCAATTGTGGTTATTCCGAAGCTTCGCGACAGGCTGTCATCGCAGTCGAGTCCGACACGATTGAAATAATGTCGGACTCAACTCGATCATAGTATAGTGATCCACAGGATATTTTGGCCGATCTTAAAAAATTCCTTCTTCGTTACCGACTTAGGGGGTAGACTTAGGGGACGTCCATTAATTACGCAAGGTGTTTTTCCTTTAATTTGGAGCCCCCCTCCCCCTGCTGTGATTTGGTGAGATTTGGAGGCACCCCTCCCCCCTCCCCCGCACATGAGATTTTCCCCATAATGTTTAAATGATTATATTTGTTGGATGTGTTCATGTCAGAGTTGTGAATAATGCATTATTGTGATAATGCATTACTGTATACATTACAAATTACAAGAGTAATATGTAATGGATATATGTTCCATTACAAATTACAAAAGTAATGTGTAATGGATATACGTTCCATTACAAATTACAAAAGTAATGTGTAATGGACATATGTTCCATTACAAATGACAAAAGTAATGTGTAATGGATGTGTGTTCCATTACAAATAAGAAATGTAATGTGCAATGAACGCATGTTCCGTTACAAATTACAAAAAGTAATGTGTAATGGTTGCATGATCCATTACAAATTTCAAAAAGTAATGTGTAATGGACGCATGTTCCATTACAAATTGAAAAAGTAATGTATGATTAATGAGTGCTTCATTACAAAATACAATTACAATAAGGTAATTCGTAGTGGAGAATATTCCATCACAAATGGAGAATATTCCATCACAAGAAAAACGAATTTACTTAAAACAAATTTCAATGAGCGAAATAAAATAATCAGATAGCAATTTTTCTATTTGTAATGGAATATTCTCCACTATAAATTACTTTTTGAAATTTGTAATGGAACGTGCATCCATTACTCATTACTTTTTGAAATTTGTAATGGAACGTGCATCCATTACTCATTACTTTTTGAAATTTGTAATGGATCATGCAACCATTACACACTACTTTTCTCATTTGTAATGGAACACACATACATTACACATTACTTTTGTAATTTGTAATGGAGAACTTATCCAATACACATTATTTAAAGTAATGAGTAAGGCATTATTTTAAAATTGCTATTTTCACAACTCTGGTTCATGTACACTGCTTCATACCAATAATGAAGACTTACTGATAGAGTTTTCTATCAAATACATTTTGTTTTGTGTAAGCAGAAGAGGAGACAAATCATACCAACTTAATTTCAGTTCTTTGATAAAATTATGAAAAAAAAATTGTGATTCCATTTTAAAAAATGGAGATAATCTTAAAATCTCCGAAACGCCTCCACCTGAATGAATCTCGTAACCACCACTCGATGACTCCCTTCGAACTATACAACTTTTGTAGGAAAAGTTTTCTCATAAGTCTGACAGGTTAGAAAATATTTTTACTGCTAACAGTTGTTGCCTCACCCAGTATGCTCGCGGATCCATTTCGAACGCGCCTCTCAATCTGTACATAAATAGTCACGGGTAATTTTGCTTTTCTGCTAAACTTTTTCTGCTACTTCGCCATGAACATACAGGGGAAGAAGAAAAAACAGAAGAAAAAAATGTTTGCTCTTTATATCGTCGTGAACGAGGCATACAATCCTAATTATCTGAGACACGCCTGAGCCAGCTTAGCTCAACGAAACTCTACAGACTCGGTCTCTACACATACACGCCCCGCCCCCCTCCCCACCCTCCAACCAAACGGGGTATATTCGCGCACATGCTGCATTTTCCAAGAGAATTTAACGTCCAGTTCTCTAACATCGTAATATCCGTATAGTTTTCACACGTACGGGTTAGTCCATGGGTGTAGTGGCGACCACCGTTAATGCGCGGCTTCTCCTGTTTGCTCTGCATATCCAAATTCACACCAACGCAACGGCACGAAACTCGTTTATGAATTTGCCCATCACCGGCAAACTTGAAACCAGGTAGTTTTAATTAAGAATTAACATTCGTTATTAGAGGACAAACTATCGAGTTCTCGGTGGTGAACGTGACTGAATAAGATAGCGTAGTGTGGATAAAACGTGAGTTAACGTCCAATAATCTCTACACGCCATTGCACAACGAGTGCTCCATTTTTTTCTTCTTTTTAATCAATTACTTTCAGAATTCTTCGGTTATCAATGAGACTTTTCTACCTGTGGGAATTTTCTACGCGTTTACAGTGTCAGTACAACGAAAAAACCGAAAAAAAATGAAATTATAAATAAGTATTATAAAAGTCATATGCGTCCTTACAAACTATTCAAATTCCGATATGTACACTAGCGGCGAAAAGTTTCCGGACAAAAATTCAAAAAAGTTCCGGAACGACTTTTTATGCCATTTCGCCGATAGTTGACAGAAATGAATTTAATAAACGGCATTTTGAGGGGAAGGAATTCACCTTCATTCCGTTGTTTTTTTATTTTTTTACGACTAGTACCCTTTTTGAATACGACAATTTTTCGCCTTTTTTGTTCCTTTTCTCATGGACCCCATTTACAGACAAAAATTTTTTTATGCATTTCTTCGACCGGAGTCATAGAGGGGGAAACTCAAACTTCAATTTTTTTTTAAGCTTCATACGATGTTTTTTTCTTAAGAAATTTTGATTTTTTTTTTGCAAAATTTGAAGAAAATGACCCGGATTTATTGTACACTTGTAGATAATGGAGTGCTTTTCTCTATACAATGGGAAGTATTGCACAGTGATCGATTGAAAAATTAATTTAAAAAAAAACAGCATATTATGACATCAATCACAACATATATTATACGTGTTCACTTCTGAAAAACAGAAAAGGTTCAGTGTACCCACTGTCGTCACTGTTTCCAATTTGACCTTATAGGAATCCAATGCGATGACCGATTGTATCCTTATCAGGGAGTATGGACAAGTACGGGAATCCAATTGGATCCCTACGAGAATTTCTTCACAGGCGAGGTTTATGTCCGTATACCTTATGTCGAAGGCAACAGAAAAGGCAGACGGATACGAGCAGACAGCCACCATCCACATGTGTGCACGAAAACAATGGAATAGCGGTGTCCATTGAGAGAGCCCATTTAACATCGTTCCTCCCATCATTCCCCGAGGTCAAATATTATCGTTATACTACATACACATACACACACATACACACATACACACAGGTGTAGGTCTATGCCATGTTCAATGAACGAACTGTCGTATACCGGCATTTCCAGTATGCCGTAACTATACCTAAATGCGATTGGTGGTAAATACAGGCGAAACCGGATCAAGGCGAATCTTCGTGCAGCCCTTACGCAACCCCCAAACGTCGCTTTGCCGTTTAACGGAATGCTTTTGAAGATCGTTTCGTGGTTACGACTAAAGGCATCGTAAACCAAACATACATACATACATATATATATATATATAGTTTGGCGCATGGAGCGATACAATTTCTGAGACCATTGGGGGCTGGGGTCATTTGCTAACTTTTTCACCCTTAGACCATATGTCCTAAGTGTCACGTCAATTGAGATATGATTTTTTTTCGTTTTTTTTTTAATTACCCGAAATTTCGCCCTTAAATCATCATAACTTTTTTCTTTGTGGTTGTCATAGCACGAAATAACTTTTATTTGGAATCATTATTTCATACAAGTGGTTTCAAGAAAATGGCTCATGAGCTTACCAAAGTCTTAAAAATGTGTAGATGTATGAAAAATGTCAACTTCTACATTCATTATAAAAACAAACTAAAAGCTACTTTGAACTTAGCTTTGTTTTAAAAAGTTCTCTAGTTTATATCCTTTCTAACGGCAAGCAACATGGCATATAAATTATGTGGTCAAAATGTGGTCATTATGTGGTCGAAATAGGAGATACTAGTTTGCCAGGGTCGGAGTTAAGAAAATACTTTTTATGTTTCGGATGTTTTTATTAAACTTGAGTTATAAATTTTGCTCAAATTGACCTCCTTTTCTTCGTATACATGCAACAAAAGTTATTTCGTGCTATTACAACCACAAACAAAAGAGTTATGACGATTTAAAGGTGAAATTTCGGACAACTAATAAAAAACAAAAAAAAATCATCTTAATTACCGTGACACTTAGGACACAGGGTCTAAGGGTGAAAAAAACCAGCGAATGACTCCCCCCCCCCCCCCAATCCTCCAAAAAATAGTGTCGTTCCATGCGCCAAACACCCTGTATACATACGTATACACCACTCCAAAGAATTAAAGGAACAGCACATTTCTCTCCTTTTTTTAGTGTTTTTTTGGAGCGATGAATCTGTGAAAAATGATCGTATCGAGATGAAAAAAAAAAACGCTTTTTTCATCTCGATACGACGATTTTTCACAGAGATACAGCGCTTCAAAAAAACAATTTAAAAATGGAAGAAATGTTCTTTTCCTTTAATTCTTCCACGGAGAGAATTAAATAGTAATTTTTGTCGTGAATTTCACGGTAAAAATTACCGTGATATATTTCAATGTGGTGACAAGTGAGAAAAGCATAATAATTCGTATGCGACAAGTTTTTTTTAACTCACGTTACAGAAAATTTCAAATACGTAGCTAAAATTTTACTATACAAGAAGGGTAGCGCGCACGATCATTTTTACCGAGAACACAATACATTTTCCTATAACACTCATTAAATTTTATAATAAATCTTAAAATAACTGTTATAAAGATGATACTTTTTTTATAGACATTTTTGAAAGGCATAAAATAATAAAATGCACAGTAAAATTTCGCTGATATTATATATTTTTTAAATTTAAGTTTTGCGTATTTTCTTACACAACAAAATTTACTAGAAAATCTGGTAAAATTTTCTATCTGAAGAAGAAATTTTATTTTATTTTCGTGAAAATCTGTGTTTTACTCAGTAATAATAAGCGAAGTTTCAGGGTTGTCATCTGGTTACCGCTACTGCACGGTAATTTTTAACATTTAATTCTGTCCGTGTTGAAGTAGTGTATATCTGGGATTAATAAATTATGCTGATAAAGTAACAATATAGTAATAAATGCCTAGGGGCATTTATTTAGCTTGTCACATTTATGTAGGAATAGCTTGTTACATGACAGACGTGATTCAAAAACACAAATAAGAATGTACTCTTAAGAACAACCCTCGCTGCTCTTTATTGCGCTGTTATGCGAAAAGTAGAGCGTTTCATGTTTTTACGATTACCGTATACGCGACAGTGCCATCTAAACTTGAGCATTCCCCATACAAAGACATTCGGGTGATTTAGATTCAGAGCCACGAGCTGGAGAGTACTCGAGTGCCATTTTGTGCGCAGTAATGGCAGTCAAAATGGCGCCATCCGCGAGACTCGCGACGAATCTGAAACCTGCGTTCCGAGGCGAGCTTCCGGACACATTCCGAGCAATCCGCATTCGGAAAGTCGCCGACACTTCCTTCCAACGTTTGGCCATGTTCCTACGTACCTGAGGTACGTACAACACTTTCATGGACAACACTTTCATGGACAACACTCGTATGCTGATGAATGTTTCGAGATCGCGGTGGAATCCCTCGCACACGTTATAACTACGAAATAGTCTTCTGTAAGGGGACGTACATTAATTACGTGAGGTGTTTTTTTCTTACATCTGGACCCCCCCCCCCCCCCCACAACCCTCGTGAGATTTGGTGAAATGTGGAAGCACCCACCCTCCCCCGCACGTAAGATTTTTCTCTATAATTTTTAAACGATTACATTTGCTCGATATGTTCATGTAATTTGCTTCATACCACTAATAGAGACTTACTGGTAGAGTATTCTATCAAATAATTTTTTTTTTCTGTGAAAGAAGAAGAGGAAAATGATACTACCTTTAAGGTGTACTATAACGGCGTTAATTTAGTGTTATTTAGTTAAAAAAAAATAGGGTAGGGCAGGGTAGTGCTCCGACACCACCTTCCTTACTCGATCCATGGACAACGTAACTCCAAAGAGTACGTTAAGATGAAATGAAAAATATTAGATTAAAATTAATGAAGAAGATAATGAAGCAATAACTCAAGGGGTTACGTGGGTTTGAAAATTTCAAAAAATCCATTTTTTTTTATTTTACTATCTGATAGTACAATATGTCTAGAATATTCTCCCAAAGGTTTAAGTCAATCGGAGTAAAAGTCTAGGAGAGAGGGCCTTTGGGATTTCCTCCCGTTGGGAAAGACCGGCCGGGAGCAACGCAGGTATACGCATTTTTCTCAAAACACTATTTTTGAAGTCGGTGGACACGATTTTTCAAAAGCGAATGCACCGGCCTTATTGAAATTTTGCGCACTTAAAAATAGCATTGACTAGTGATTGAAGGAAGGTTTTTTTTTTATTACAACTAATTTTACAAGGCTATACGTAGTGTAAATTGTACCAAAAATTGAACTATTTTGCATACAACTCTGCCAAAAATTCAAATTTCAATTTTTATTTAAATCCTTCGTTCAATCACGAGCTATACTTATCTACTAACAGAAAAAATTTGGTTTTGTAATTTCAGATAAAGCTATCATGAGTTATCCTGACCACCACGAGGACACTTTTTTTAGGGGTCTCCGGAAACCAGGTCCCACAGGCTGAATTTCCCAAATTTTTTGATGAAATTTTTTTTTAATATTGTTGACATGTTGCTCTTTTACTGTGCTTAACATTTTGAATAAAATAATTTATATGTTATATTTTTTTAAAAATAGAGAAAATATGCTTTTTTCCCTTAATTAATGCCTAAGAATACAAAAAGAAAATGAATAAGAACATTTGATTATTTTTATTTCATACTGTTAATATGGACACGTGCTTGCCCATATTTTCAAACCAGTCTGGAAATATAGACATTTCACGAGCTTTAAAAAAAAATTATTACAAAGGATACATACGTACTTACTAAATATAATGATTACCAAATATAATAAAACAATAGCAATAGTGTTATTATTCTTGTTTTCTTAAAATATTTTCCCTTCTAGAATGATTTAAGCCTTAAGGTCTCCATATTTGCACTCTGTACCTTACAAAATGTTATAATAGTATATTTTCTGAATTACAAACTTGACGTGACATTTTCATGAACCCCCTCCCCCGAAATGAGATTTGGTGAGGTTTTGCCAGACCCCCCCGTCCTGATGAAGTCTCTATCGGAAACCCCTGATGCATAGTCTCGATCCCCTTCCCATTTATCTACGTGGATAAAATTAAAATTCCTGCTAGCTATCGTGAACAAAAAAACTGAGTTATCTGTAATAGGGTTGGAGTCGAAGGGAATGGGATGCGAGGATCTAAGGTGACTTTGTTCTCGACTGAATATACATTCTCCGGACCTCTTGAAACTTTTGTCGTTCAGCTTGTCGCTGTTATTTGATTTGATCGGTAACGTGATATATTTTTCACTTCGGGAGACATTCAACACACTAGTGTTCGTATGCTCTCTTTTCTCTCTCTTACGAAGAGAGCCCATACTTGCTGGCTGACGATAAAATCGTTTTCGCCCAACAAAAGAACGGCTATCTTCTTCCATTCCTTTTGCTACTTGTATATATATATATATACACACATAGGGTATCAAAAAAACCAACGATAATATTGCAGATGCTGACAGGCCAGCTCATGATAACCCAGAATAACCAAATATGTCCTCAGTGAAAGCGTCATAGTTTTCAAGATATTTGCACTTTTTTGAAACTCGTGAAAATGTCCAACTTAAGGCAATATTTCACATATCGCAGCTGCCAATACAAATGATTTTCGGTTTGAATTTTTTTGATGCTATCAATGACGACATTGTTACATTTGTTGTTTACATTGTTAGCTCTTTTGAATATTCATTACTCAATTTCATTGATAGTGGCATAATAAACGCACGACGCCGAACTCGTACTATATTTTAAAAAATGGGATCATTTAATTTACATTTGAAAAAAGACGCAACACGTAGGACTTTTTTACTGGAACAATATCGCTACTTTATTACAAAAAGAGATCATTTTGAAATTGTTCCATTGATCTGTATTTGTACTTAAGGTTTATTATCCATTTTTTTGTAAAATTAATGTTCGAATTGTCTGCCTTCAGCTTCAATGCAAGCACGACATCTTCTTAGAAATGCTTCTTCAATGCGATGTGCTTGTCCTGAAATGATGACTTCTTGCGCTGCATCAGTGATCCTTCGCCTTAGTTTCACTTCATTGTTGATTGGCTTGGAAAAAAACCTTTTCTTTAAGGCAGTCCCGATAATAAAAATCAAGTTGATTTTAAGTCTGGAGAGCGGGAAGGCCACGGAATCGGACCAAGACGGCCGATCCACCTATGTGGATAAGTCTGGTCCAGATAATTCCGAACTTGTCTTGCGTAATGCGCCGGACAACTATCGTGTTGCAACTGTATTGAGCGTTTTGTCGCCAAAGATGTATCTTCTAATAGGGTCGGCAGCTGATTTTGTAAAAACTCTAGATAATTGTCAGCATTCAAAGTTTCCGGCAACTGAAATGGTCCTATTATCTGTCCGTTTCAAATAGAAGACATTTTTAGCTCTTTCGAATCGACATTGCTCAGTTCTCAGTTGCCCAGTTGGTTGTTATTGATAGGACGAACTTTTAGTAATATTCAGACAAAATATCGAATAAAAAAATACCCGTATTTGCAGCTGTGATATGTGAAATATTGCCTTGGGCTAGAGATTTTCGTGAATTTCAAAATAGTGTGAATATCTCGAAAACTGTGACACTTTTATTGAGGTTATATTTGGTTATTCTGAATCATGATGAGCTGGTTTGTCAGCACCTGCAATATTATCGTTGGTTTTTGGAACACCCTGTATATATATATATGAGTATAGTTGAATGACTCTGCGGTTCTTTGAGTTGGAAAGCTCTCGCGGGACCTTTTTCTTCGTTTTCTTCAATAGACGAAGCTCTACGCTATATTACTATCATGTACAAAGTGTGGACTTTCTTTTCTTGTCGAAAAAAGCTTCTGGCCGTGGCTAGTATCGTTGGGCTCTTATGGACCTGATCCTCTGAAATATTCTCGGACTTTACAATCCATTCGTGAAAATAGTATTATCTTGAAGGATTTGGCAAAGTTCAACGCTGCAGGGATAGGGACCGTAAAAGCTCGCAAGGGCATGCGAACAAACGTCAGAACGTTGTACAATATTACTCGATATACATATTTAGTGCAAATGTTGCCCCGGCTGTTATAATTCGTTGGTGTTCGATCCGAATGATTACCAAGCTCGAATAATCGTTCACAAGATCACAACAGGATATCTCTGTTTTTACACTACAGACGCGATGCATGCGAAAATGCTTACCTTGCCGGAACCTCGGGTATTGCAGAGTATGACGCCGGCAGCGTGGATTCTGTACTCCTTGTCGAGTTGTTCGTGTTGGCCCTGTATTTTCCTGAAATTTACGTATCGAAACATCAGCTTTCGTATTTCAACGTCACTATGCCGCATCTGTACGAGTTTATTTTTCATTCCCGCGCAATATGACATCTGTAGTCCAGGAAAGAAGACATCAGCGCATGTGCACTACAAATCCAAGTGTGTTGTTTCAACACTGCTACGTGTGTTATTACCTTGTGGTCCCTTTTTACACATTTCAAATATAGCATCAATTTTTCAAACATAACCTATATATAGGCCTGCCTGTTCATAAAAGGCACGACGATACTTTTCTTTTTTTTTTCAAATAACAGCCTTGTTAGCAAAAAAAAATAACTTTTTTTCACCGCACTATTATGTCGTGAACCTATATTCATTTCTCATATTCGCGGGATATATCGTGTTTTATCTTTATTTGTTTAATATAAATCTAATCTTTATTTCTTTAATTTGAATATACAGTAAAATCTCGCTTATACGTTTTGCACTTATACGTTTTTATCATTTATACGTCAAATTTCTTTGGCCCTGGAAAATTCCGCCTATAAATAATGTAATAAAGTTTCATTTCTACGTTTTTCACTTATACGTTATTAATTTTCTTCCCCAGCCTCCATTTCGGGGTCCGTTTTTTCTCAGTTATACGTCAATCAGTGTTCCGTGACACAAAATGAAAACAGACAAGGATTTTTTTTAATTCACTACTCGTAGCTTCATTTTTTCGAGTGTAAAACTCTAGGATCGTACTATGTATGCATGTAAAGGGTGTCTCAAAATAACCTGACATTTTAAATTGCCCGTCTTTTTTTTAGTGGCGAACATAGACGACTAATCTTTGACAATTGGCATCAGAAAGTATTGAGGTTTAGTCATGAAGAATTACACGATCGAGCAACGCACTGAAAATTGTAAAAATGCAATGTGAAACAATGCAATTATTGCAGACGAAGTTTCATGGTCGTGTTGGCCACCAAGGTCGATTTGACGCCATTGGACTTCTTTCTTTGGGGTTTTCTAAAAGGAAACGTGTATGTCAATGATCCACAGACCATTCCGAAGCTCAAGAAAGCAATTGGACGCACCATTAATGGAATTAGTCCGCAATTATGACAAAATGTTATTGAAAATTTCGTCAAAAGAGTGAACGATTGCAAATAGGGTCATGGAGGCCATTTATCGAATATTGTGTTAAACACAAACTTCATGTGTGTTATATATTAAAATAAAACGATTCGTACTTTTCAAATAAACAAAATATTCGTACTTTTCAAATAAACAAAAATCTTATATTCGTACTATTCGTACTTTTCAATTAAACAATACGTTTTATTAATAAATAAAAATATCAGGTCATGTTGAGACACCCTTTGCTTAACTGTGATTACCTATCCCTTATTTATACGAAAATGTCTGTTATTTTCTAGTTTAAAATGTGCAAAGCTTTAATGTTACAAACTGGCATCAAATAAAAATTCTGAACGAAAATAAAAAAAAAAGATTGAGTTGGCTCATTACTTCGTTACTACCAAAACCAATTTTCAATTGGAAAACCAAATATTATAATTATAATATTTGGTTTTCCAATTGAGAAATTTGATTAAAAAACATCGCGAATTATGCACCGATCGCCATTTTCAAATGCCAAAGAGCTTCCGATACATATTGTATTTCATATTTAAGAAGAATAGCTTGAACAAATTTAAAAAAAAAACATATTTGAAACAAATAGGGTTGTAGTAGGCCGCGAGACAAGGAAAAAAAACTATTTCATTTAAATAGATCCTATTTAAATTAGATATTTTTTTGGCAGTAAAAAATTACACACCTTACATGTACCAAAATAACACACATGGATTTGCAGCGTGGTAAAACCAAAATGTCTGTGACATAAAATTCCTGAATAACTTTGCCGTATAGGAGAGAGTGGGGCACAATGTGTCACGGGGCACTGTGAGCCACATGCGATTTCTCGAAGGTTTATAGCTCGTGAAATTCCGAAATTTTTTTATGTTGCACCGTGATTTATATTTGATTTCGTCAGACTTAAAAGAAAGTCGATAGCAGCTCACAAAGAATTATTAAAAATTAAAAATTGTTTTGAGTCTCGGAAAAAAAATATTGCGCTTGCCGGGAAAACGTAAAATATAATGTCACTTTCTGTAGCGGTTCGGGTTTTCGGTCCTAATCGATAGTTTCATTATTTATAATGCACTCAGTGACTTCTTTTTTTTTCCATTCGTAGTTTAATTAATAGTTATTTTCATCAATAATCAAATATTTTACTAGTGGGGTACAATGTGTCACCGAGTTGTGGGGCACAATGAGTCGACTTCTAATGAGGAGACAAAATAGTGATGACGCTCCGAAGAAGCGCAATGTGCCTCGGGCCACTGTGAACCACATGCGATTTCTCGGAGGTTTGTAGGTCGTAAATTCCGAATTTTTTTGTGTGGGACCGTGATTCACGTTGAGTTTCAGCAGGCTTAAAAGAAAATTAATAGCAGCTCACAGAGAATTAAAAAAAATACAAAATGATTTTGAGCCTTGAGAAAAAAATTTTGCTTTCCGGGAAAACGTCAAATTTAACCGTACGTTCTGTAGCAGCTCGGGTTTTCGATCCTAATCGATGGTGTTTTTATTTATAATGTACTCGGTGACTTGTGTTTTTCCATTCGTAGTTTAATTTATCATTATTTTTATCAATAATCAAATATTCTACTAGTGGGGTACAATGTGTCATCGAGTTGTGGAGCACAATGAGTCGACTCCCAATGTTGTTCGCAAATAATACGACCCTGACATTGAGGTAAAAATGCGAAAAATTACATTTTTTATCGTTTTAGTCATACAAAATTCACTTTAATCATACCTACCCCACATTTCGCAATACTTGACACACCGTACCCACCTATCTGACACATTGTACCCCACCCGTGGGGTACAATGAGTCAATCCGCAAATTTGTTTCGATCCCATTATTTTGGTATTTTAAATATTTTTTTGCAAAAAATATGGTATCTTCATTGAACGCCCAATAAAATCGGTTATTGCCTTTTTTTTCCTAATCCGACTACTTTGGTAAGAGTAAAAATTCGTTAGAAAAAAAAGTGACACACTGTGCTCCAGCTTTCCCCACGGTTACTCGATCGTTTTGGAATTGTCGAACAGACAAAAGAACGACAAAAAAAAAAAAAAGCGTTTAACTGCGAGAGCTTTGGCGTATGGCCCGAAACTTGTCTGTCCCATAATCACGCGGTTCAACCAGTTAGCAAACAACCTTGTATATTCGCGTGAGCTATATGACGATTATTTGCTGCTGTCGGCTTTAGTTCGCAAAAAAAAAAAAAAAAAAAAATAATCATAGAGGCCGCATCGCGGGGAAACACGAATACTTTTCTCTCGTTCCACCGCGATGCCAGCCAACGCTGGAGTGATATCATCGTTCTCTCGTACTACCAACTCCAACCGAGATTCCTCGTGCTGTGTGAATTAAATTTATTCGTTCTCTACGGCCGGTGTGCCCGGCGTACCGTTAAGCTCGGCTCTCGATCCGCGTTATTGCGGACCTCGGACTGCCAGTCGCAAAGTCGAAAATTGCGAAATTCAACGGGTACTCCGGGACAGTGATTTTTTTTTCACGTTTTTTTTTTTTTTTACACGAATAATTTTACGTTCGGTTGGCCTCGCGTTGTCGCTCAAATTATTTTCCCTATGTGTAATTTTTTGTGTTCGCGCCTCGATTTCCGTAATCCACAATTTACGAACTCGTACAACTCGCCCGTGGTATTAGGATGATTTTCGGAAACTGCCTGACACTCGAGTCGCATTTACATCCTCTCTCTCATCGCCGTGCCCGAATTCATTATTCATAATTAAATTTCCCGACGAATACTCTCAGCGGCAAACTTGATGCTGAGATGCAGAGAAGAGGAAAATTAATTTATCAAAAGTTCATCAAGAAGTTTCATAATAACTCACGATATCGCGTGAATTAGTTCCTGCCGCTGTTTCTCCTTTACTTTAACGCTTCCACCCTCGGCAAGTGCGACTTGGAGTTCGCGCTGAAGTACCGCGAGCTTTCTTCTCTCTCCCTCGAGCAATAGTGAAGTGACCTGTAACATTATTGTAAAAGAAAAAGATTAAAAGTTATTTTTATTTTGTGCCGATATCACGCGATATTGTTGTTTGAAGTCTTTTGTCGTTATTCGGTAAGCATAATTGCGATAGTCTTTTTATCGATTCGTAAAAGAGGATTCCTGTTGGCCGAGAGATTACCGCATTTCGTTAATAGTTGTGGTTTCCTTATCATCGGAGAAACCGAAAGTCGAAATAATCGAAGAACTCGACGACAGATGGAGCCTGTGGTCTATGTCCTCGCTTATTCGTCGAAGAGGACATCTTGTTTGTTACAGGAAACCATTTTATTCACTGCAGATATAAATGTCTACCTTACCGCCCGATGGGTCACTCGGTCGCGGCTCGATTCATGCTTGACTGTTGATCATCAAAGTAACTTCCTGTTACTTTCCCAGAGCCCCACGCTTCTACCTATGCAAACAAGCACCGGAAGCGATATTTCTCTTCCTACAGTGATAGGCTTGATTTTTACGTTGCGCAATAATGGTACGAATGTACCTGAAGATTTATACGCAGAAGAAAAGCAATGCGGTGAGCGTAACGGGACGTTCATTAATTACGTGAGCTCCAAATGGAGTAGGGTCTGGCAAAATCTCGTCAAATCTCATTTAGGGGCAGGGGAGGCCCCTAATCAATGGAAATCTCAAGTCAACTTTATAATTCGGAAAATATACTATTATAATATTTTGTAAGGTGTAAGGTTTTGTAAGGTTTTGCAAATATGGGCACGTTAAGGCTTAAATCATTCTAGAAGGGAAAATATTTCAAGAAAACAAGAACAATACCAATTGGATAGTGGGATAGTTGGATAGTTGGATCGTTAGATGGCTGGATAGTTGTATAGTTGGATAGTTGTATAGTTGGGTAGTTGGGTAGTTGGAGAGTTGAAGAGATTGGATAGTTGGATAGTTGGATAGTTGGATAGTTGGATAGTTGGAGAGTTGGAGAGTTGGAGAGTTGGAGTCTTGGGTAGTTTGAGACTTGGTTAGTTGGATAGTTAGATAGTTGGATAGTTGGATAGTTGTATAGTTAGATAGTTGGATAATTGGAGAGTTGGAGACTTGGAGACTTGGAGACTTGGGTAGTTGGATAGTTGCATATTTGGATAGTTGGATACTTGAATCGTTGGATCATTGGATCGTTGGATAGTTGGATAGTTGGATAGTTGGATAGTTGGATAGTTGGATAGTAGGATAGTTGGAAAGAGTTGGAGAGAGTTGGAGAGAGTTGGAGAATTGGAGAGTTGGAGAGTTGAAGAGTTGGAGAGTTGCAGAGTTGGAGAGATAGAGAGAGAAACAGAGAGAGAGAGCATGTACCTTTTTTATCACCCAAAAAGTCTGATTATATTTTCAATGCCATGAAATAGTTGCACTTTGTCTAATATCTGTAGATTTTTGTTATTCCGTTCCTATTATCTGTGTCTGGAGGGATTCCGAAGTTCGTTCCCCGCGCAAAGTGGATTTTAATGATAGGATTACGCGGAGTATCCTGACGTGTAAGTTTCCAACGTTGAATTCTATGCCGTGTAGTACATACGTCATAGACCCTGTAGACTAGCGGACAACCATTTAAATGCCCTACTACATCGCTGCATAATCGCTTCACCAGAGAGAGAGAGGAAAGCAGTATGTAATGGTACCATGCAACTAAGCAGGTCCTCACGTCGTATCGACAAAGCAGGCAGTCGCTGTTTCTTCTCACTCGTAAACTCGTAATTAAGAGGTAAATCAAGTCAAGTCGAAGGAAGTACACTAGAATTATGGGGATATAAAGTGGTTAATCGAGGGTTGCGGGGGAATTGCGTAAGCCGGACTCGCAAGAGCGCCTTAAAGCAATGTAGAATGAAGTAGAGAAACAAAGTTTAGGCGTGCAGGAATAGCGGAGGAAGAACGAATTTACGGATCACGTTTACGTAAACCTCAGCATCTTGCTTCGCTTCATTCTCACAGACGCCCCTGCAGAAGTTATCGTAGGGATCCAATTGGATTCCCATACTTGTTCCTACTTCCTGATAGGGATCATCGAGACTCCCTGATAGGGATCCATATGGAATGACCAATGGGTCATCGTATTGGATCTTTACACTAAAACGTCACACTCGTACATTGGATTATAATCGTATTTATGAATCCAATTTTAATCCGAGAGGATTCCCACATTATCAAACAGAATCCAATACGATTCTTGATGGATCCCATCACATTCTGTATGCTGAATTTACTAAACAAAATCTATAGATATACTAAAGGAGTGGATCTTAAAAAAATTCGAATCGTTGAAAAACGTATCAGGGAACAGAACAGAGTCCAATTGATTCCCAATGAGGACTCCCTATGTGCGGTTTACCTGACAAATCCCTATAGAGATATGTGTGCATCTTGGGACTTCCCAATATACTTGTGCACGGGATAACGTAAGGATATTTTTTTGGGGAAATCCAACAAAGGGTATATATAGCCAGATAATCATACTGAAACTGCCCCCAGCGAGTTGTTGTATGGCACTCAGCCTATAGTATCCTCACTAAAAGAAAACATTTTGCTGAAAATTTCAGCTCTCTAACCCAATTGTTTTCTAAGCAATCGCAAAAAATGTGATTACCAGTTTTTATTTTTTTTTAACTTGGATATTTATAATGGACTCTTGCTGAGCTTTTTAAAAATTACTTATCGAAAAAACACATCGATCAAATAGCTTTGAAAATATTTCAAAACTAAATTTGAATTTTCACAAAGAAAAGGAAATTTGAAATGGCCTTTTCGATGTGTTCCTTACGAGGTACAATTATGAAACTCTCGCAAAATAATGGTTTTCTAGGTACCTTCACTCTAATTTTTTTTGTCAATTTTATTGATTTGGTGCAACATTGTGAAAAAAAATAAAAACCGTTTTTTTAATAAAAATTTTCCCCTATTTTCACTTTTATTACATGTAAAAAAAGTGGAAATATATTTTCACTTAAAAGTAAATAAAAACCTATTGTTACTTAAAAAAAAGTAGTACAAAAAAGTGAGAATAGTGGAAATTTTTTATTAAAAAAGGGTTTTTATTTTTTTTCATAATGTTGCGACAAATCAATAAAATTGAAAACAATTTAGAAAAGGAACACATTGAATAGGCCATTTTAAATTTTCTTTTCTGTGTGAAAATTCAAGCTTAGCTCACAAATATTATAAAAGCTGTTTAATTGATCTGTTTTGTCGATAAGTAATTTTTAAAAAATCAACAAGGATCCATCATAAATATCCAAGTTGAAAATGAATAAAAACTGAAAATCACATTTTTTCGATTGCTCAGAAAATAATTGAGTTAGAAAGCGGAATATTTCAGGAAAAATGTTTCTATTAATAAAGAAACATTTTTGTATACATTTTTTAATAGTAAACATTTTTTTACTATAGGGTGATGAGTGTCATTCAACAACGGGCTGGGGTCAGTTTCAGTAACCTTGCGTGTCTATGCCCTTTCGGTTGAAAATTTAAAATTATAAAATTGTCAAACAACGGCAATCGGAATATAGCGTGAAATCCACTTGGATTCCGATGGAAACTGTCGGCCCACTTTGCACGAGAGCTCGCTTCGATCATCTGTCGTTCAAATGGCTTGGAAGAAATTTATTGATATCGTTTCATTGGGATTCGTTTAATTCCATCTCTGCTACATTTATAACGTCAGCCATATATTTGTCAATATTCGCAAAACTTATTACAATACTTTGTCGAATAATAAATTAAAAAGGAAACGATTAATACCATATTTTTCCGAAGCTGAATATTCTGTATCAGAGAGACAAAACGTGGCGACTGTTTGATGTATCAACGGAAACGTTCGTTTACGATCGTTCGATCAGTAATTCTTTCCTGTCTTTAGGGCCGTATACTTTGCGCTATTGCTCTATTCCCGGAGGACCGTAATTTTCTATATACGAATATATATACATATATAAAGATGGTGTTTTTTTATTATTGCCAGTCCTCGTATGAACTTGATGTCTACCATATTACAGGAGAGTATGCAATCTAGTAAAACAACGAGCTTTGCGCCATGTGCGTTCAACGATCGAAGGAAATAGCCCATGACGATATAGGGGTGTATACATAGTGGATTGAAGGAGGTTCGTCGATCGCGTCACAATGATAGGGGCGAATTCACGCGTCACGCCAGCAATTGCCGTATCCAGTTCATGTTATAGCCCCCCCCCCCCCCCCCCGTTTATTTCTCTCTCTCTCACTCACTCTCTTTCACGCTTTCTCTCATTCTCTCCGTGCCACCTTCAAGCGATGAAGGTGCGAATATGTGTATGACTAGCAATATACGGATGAGCAAGGCCGTCTCGATCCATTCAACCCGAGCTCAACGGCACTTTACGCGCACCTAGCATATTTTTTTGTTTATCCAATGTTCTATCTCGACAAACTTTGATGCATAACGCCAATAGACATCGCAATATTGCAATAGTTGGCTGTCTTCAAAACCACATCTCAGCTGAGCAAAGTGCCGTCATTGGGTATAAAACGTTGATATTATTCAAACTTTGTTTGGGTTTGTTTGAGTTTAAGGAAGAAGAATCGCTATTGATCTGAACGTTATATGCGGTTCGTTTCAACGCAAACGCTATACTGAATGGAACATATAAGAACATGACGTTCGCTCGGTACACTTATTCATCGATTTTTCCACTACCAAGTGATGTACTTTCTATTCCTGTCTACCCGGAAGTACTTTATACTGGATTTGCCCTTACAATTGGCACAACAAGTAATGGGAATTGTCAGTTATTCACTGTCTTATAAAAATGGTGATATTCGGGTCCATCAGCTGACTATAAAATAATACCCCGTACAGAAAATGTCCAATTGGATTCCCATACTTGTCCCTACTTCCTAATAGGGATCCTATGGGTCATCGCATTGGACGCCCTAAACTAAAATCTCCCGCTCGTACATTGGATTCTAATCGGGATTCCTCATTGGCACTCCTCGATTCCTCGTCGTACATTGAATTCTAATCGGGATTCCTCAATTCCTCATCGTACCAATGTACGAATCCAATTTGAATCCTAAAAGATTCCCACATTCCCGGAACAGGATCCGATACGATTTTTATGTATCCTATCTCATTCTGTACGTTTAATTTTCCGAACTTTTATTCGGCAAATTAAATATGTCTATGTTTTTATAGAGATGTACAAAATGAATAGATCTTTAAAAAGTAGAAATAGCCCAAAAAAGTAGGCGGAAGTCCCCCAGTGACGGACACCTAAGTTTTTCCGACAATAAAACAAAAATTGCTTCGAGAAATTGTAACTTTAATTACGAAATAACTACGTCAACGAAGTTTAAAACCAAAATTAATTAACAAAAATGAAACCTCAACATAAACTTACTTAAAAAGTTAAATCAAACTTTGGTAAAAAGAATTACAGTACGAATGATAGTACGAGAGTCCGACGCTAGGTGGTGTATGACGTTACGGGACTTCCCCTGGTATCTCTAAACTCGCGTTTTTTCTCTTTCGTGAAACATTTTTATCTGCTCAAAAAAAAGTCGGCACGGGACTCTCTGACCACTAATCACACTGCCAAAAAAAAAATTAATTTAAATAGGATCTATTCATATCAAATACGTTTTTTCCTTGTCTCACGGCCTACTACGACCCTATTTGTTTCAAATTTTTGTTTATTTGATTAAGCTATTCTTTTTAAATATTAAATATATTCAAATTAAATAAATAAAAATTAGATATAAATTAAATAAATAAATATAAAACACGATATATCGCATGAATACGAGAAAGAAAAATAGGTTCATGACATAAAAGTACGGTGTAAAAGAGGTAAATTATTTATCTTTTTTTTCACTAAAAAGGCTGTTAGTTGGAAAATAAGGAATGTTAACTTTTATTAACAGGCGCGACTATTTATGAATAAAAAAGGTAACCCTTTTTGTCAACTGCAGAATGTTACAACAGTCTTCTAATGAAAACAAAGTCATGAGATTTTTGAGAAACTGAATCGTGTACCATTTTTCCTTCTGTCTCTTTTGTCTTATATTACCAGATGAATCCAAACCACAGATTGATTTGAATAAATAAATATATTTAAAATAAATAATTTTAATAATGGAATGCAATAGAAAAAAATTGATTTCACGAGAAATCTAGTTAATTCAAATAAAAAAAAATCAAATTGCCCCATATAGTTAACCCTTCGTGGTCACCCTTGGTAGAATTGACCCGTCGATTAATTTTTGGCGTAAATATTTAATAGTTCCCAACTTCGAATGGGACTGTATTCACCATCTTACCTGGAGTTTGAAGTATTCTCATACCATAAAATTTACCTTCTTCACATGTCGGAATAAATACCTTTTTTGGAACGCGCACTATGCTACTATTTTTTCCCAAAAGTAGCATATCTACGAAGCATCACGTCCAAATTTTAGGTAAAAATGTTGAAAATTCACAGAACTATGATTTTTTGAGCGAAAAAGTGCCTTTTTTGCGTTTTCACCTCGTTATGAATTTTTTTTAACATGTCACCATTTTATTTCTTATAAATAAATTTTTCGTACATCACCGAGAAAGTTCAAAGCATGTTCTGTAAATTTTTGAACCTCTTCGGACGGATACTTCGGTTACAAAACTTTTTTTGAAAACTGACTGAGTAGTATCGACCCAAGTGTGACCATCGCGATTGAATTTGGATGTGTGACCTCGAAGGGTTAATATCAATAGAATTTTACTTGTCAGCGCACACTGTGCCTTCCAAATGTATCTCGTCGAATTCCATGTACCTGTCATTCCACGTCTCGTAGATAAGTGTGCTAAATGATATAAACATGGCAAACCAAGTACACGAACGATTCGTCTCGAATCCCATATGGAGAAAAGGAACCCTCGAATTACAAGAACAAGTAAATACGTCGGATTATGGTTGCGTTACTTGGCAGTTGCGTCAGTATTAAAACCATGTGTAAGCGTCATGCAACGCGACCAAGTGCAGCGATGCGGGTGTGCGACCTTCCGCAACACACACACAAGCTGCGCAGTCCTAAATTACGACAGCTTTCATAGCCAGGGAAACGCATACAACATGCAATAGAGTCTGTTATAACAGGGTACGCTTGTCGTTATATGAAAAGATGTACGCCGGGTACGTACTCCGACTGGATGTTGAAGTCGGTACACGTAGGCACACATAGTTACACGCGTTGCATTACACTGTGTGCGATTATCCGTGGGAACAGCTCTGCTCACGACGATTTGCGCCGTTTCTCGATTCACCGAGGCCTCAAGCTCTTCCCTCCGTTCTTCTCACTTCCACGAGGGACACGGAAGAACAAAAATAAGAGATAAAACAAGAGAAAGAATGCATCTGCAGCGAAAAGAGAGACCAGGAAAATGGCTCCAAGCAGTTTACAATAAACATTGTTGCGGTCAATTTTCCTACGCCTGTTCGCGGCTGGATGTTGCCGACCGACGAAACGTCAGTCAAAGATATGAGAAGAGTTCTATCGTCGAGACTCTCTCTTAATCTCCACCATGCCTCGTGTTCGCGGCATTCGAAAGATTATTTTGTACTCTTCCGTCGTGTTCGGTAAGCTGTAATTGAGAATATGACCGACCGATTGGACAATTCAAAAGCCTAAAAAAAACAGTACTTGTCATACTTTTCCGCTCGTCCAATCAACATGATTTTCTACAGACGTTTGCGCCCAATACCGCCAGACTTCAACCAAATATATCCCACTTTCCCGGCAGAGGTTTCTTGTCGAAACCATAGCGCAGCATCAGCTTCGACTAACTCGAGTTAGTATAGTACTGCTGCGACTAACTAAGTTAGTATAGTACTGCTTATTGATATTTTAGCAATTGCGTAAATTATGCGCACATGTTAGCCACAACCAACAATGTTGCAGGCATACATTGATTGTTCAATCCTGAGTCAAAATTTATAGCCTCCTCTAAACACTCGCAGGACCCATTTCTTTTGTAATGCACAAGCCGCCAGCCTCCGTTGAACCTACCAAACCCCATTTGTCGAGTTCAGTGCCATGAAGAGGCCTCCATTTCGTCCACTGTAGCCTCTGTTAGTCCTCCCAAACCTTCTTTCGACCCCCAGTTTTAGAGAAACGTGCAGAACACAGGCCTCCTTAAACCGCTTATGATCTCAAGTCCGTTGCCGCGACCCCACCTAACCTGCTTTGAGCCCAAATTCGATATCTCCTCCATCAACACTCCATTGTGGCCTGATCGGTAACCCGTTCGATGACGAAATAAAAGTTTTCGCTGAATGGAGGGTCCGGAGGGTCTACAGTGAACCTACAGTAGGTTGATAGGAGGGTCCAGAGGGCCTACAGTGTGCCTACAGTAGGCCGAAAGGAGGGCCAGTAGGTTCTGCGGGAGGGCTCGAAGTAGGCCCACCTGGCATTTCGCAGGTTCAGTTGCACTCTCCATTGGCCTCCTTTGAATGACAACGTCCAGTTTCGGCCATTCGGGAGGTTCATCGGAGGCCCCAACGTATTGGTATTCCAAACATTGTACCCTCATTTAGGTACCCGATAAACCTTCTCAGGGAAGGAGGCCTTTATTTTGCGGATTGGGCGCGGCTCGAAAATGTTGACTCTGGTCCTTTTTTTGCATATTCTAAAACTCTATCTTTCGTGCAAGAGTCGCAATCCTGTAGGTCATACGGTGACCCGATGACGTTTCCTACATAGAGTGGCGGAGGGGCAGAGACCGGACAAACAGACATACATCAGGGGGCTAAACTAATACTCTTATTCATGTTATGTTTTCACATTTTGTTGTCAAAAAGCTTTACTGTTACAACATGTAGATTTATAAGAGATTTCTCCCGGTGTTAACTTCTAACAAATAGAACTTCACTGCTAGATTAATTGATCCCAATTATAATGTAACTGTTTAAAAGACTGATCGTTGACCTTAAAGCTTTATAAGTCGTGCCAAATGCGTACAATAGTAGAAAACTATTTTTATGTGATTTTTTTCAAATAATTAATCTTACATAAACTACACGTAGCTTGCATTAATTTATGTGTGTTACAACTGACGCCATGTTACAACTGACCCTGGCATGGGAGTTGGTTGAAACAATGGCAAACTGTGCCCTGAAATGTCATTCTCGGAAAAGTATTTCAACAAGAATTTACCGGGTATGTAAATATGAAACCGGAATTTTTGTATAGAAAATACACGTTTATTGTATGAAAATGATGAAAAATATTTTATTCGAAGTATTGTCCATTGCTAGCTATACATTTTTTCCACCTGTCTGGCAATTTGTGGATGCCACGCCAACAAAACGGTTGCTCTTTTAAAGCAAACTAGTCATCGAGCCATTTTCGTAAGAAGTGAAGCGCAGCTCTGCAAGTGCGTGTCCCATTGATGCAAATAAGTCGTAATCGGACGGAGCCAAGTCTAGTGAGTAAGCCGCATGCAAAAGTATTTCCCAACTAAACGCCTCAATCGTTTCTTTGACCAATTTTGCTGTGTGTGATGGTGCATTATCGTGAAGCAAAATCACTTTGTGTTGCCTTTTTTGATATTATCTTCGTTTTTCACGCAAAGCTTAATTCAAATCGATCATTTGTTGTCGGTAGCGTTCAGTATTAACAGTTTCGCCAGGTCTTAGCATCCAACAATGCTTGCAATTCGCTGTCTTCAAACTTTTTCGGTGGCCTCCCACGTTCTTCGTTTCTCACGTCAAAATCGCCACTTTTGAATTTTTTAAACCACTCAAAGCACTGCGATTTACCAAGAGCATGCTTACCGTAAGCTTCGACAAGCATTCGATGCGATTCTGCAGCAGTTTTCTTCAAATGGTAACAGAAAATTGATGCTGTACGTAAATTGTAATTTCCAGGCACAAAATTCGACATGTTCAACGCTATAACAACCTACGTTGGGCTATGAAACTTGTATTGTTGCGAGTTAAAAATCTTTGGCAGATGTCAACAAAGCAAATGACGCCAATGACGCGACTTGACGGTAACTACATTGACAGCTAGGGCCATCTATGGACAAATTCCGGTTTCATATTTACAGACCTGGTAATTTCTTGTACTAAGTGCTTTTTAGAAGACGGATAAACGTTTTTTGCGTTTGATGTATTTCAACCCGCGCTCAGAAGTATATTGGTGACTCTATGAACGATAACAGCAAAATTGTTTCAACGGTATCCAGTCTACCCTAATGTATTTTTACATTAAATTTTATTCGCAAAAAGTTGTACAATGAGAAAACTCATTGTACTTTCATTGTAGGCCACTCTTGCGGCCAAGGAACGGTATCGAAACTCCTTAACACTTATTCAAGGAAAATGAAGTATCAGTGCTCATTTGACTGGACAGTATTGCCACAACGACTTTCAGTCGAGTGTTTTGTCCACAGGTCGAACATATATGTATACATCTATATGTACATGTATATATAGTGATACTGATCAATGGACAAACAGTGAACTATCAGGTATACGAAGAGACCACCTTTCACCGTGTTGCAAAATACATATTACTTGAATTACGGTGACCGAGACCGGACCGAGGCGAAGTTGTTCCAGCACATATACAGTATAAGGTGAATGTCCTTATTACTCACCGCGTTCTAATTACAGACTGGCGTGACACGATGTTGGACATGAATTTGATGTGACCATTATGCTGGATTACAAAGCCATGAAAAGATGAAGACACGAAGAGGCATGTAGTACAAAAGGACCGACAGGTGGTGGGGTTTTAACAGAAAAGAACATTTTTGCGCTTGACTAGTTAGTCCGGTTTGCGACAGGTGTTAGTCACTGATGGCCTGAAAAGTTATCGACTCTCACGAATAATTCCTATCCAAACGCAATCAAGCGCGACCGAACAAGGTAGATCTAACTGATCGATTGAATTTTTTAATCGTCGTTAATTCGTCATTTACACGAGTTGCGCGTTGCAATTCAGAAATCAACTTTCAGGTGTGTCAATGCAGATCCTTATACCGCAAAAAAAAAAATGTTTAATAGAATCTATTTGAAACATCAGTTTCGTATACTACATACCTGTGGAAATACGGTAGAGAACGTTATTTAGGTCGGAGTGACCGATAAGGGACTAAAAGAGTGATACAATAGAAGCGTCTCTGCGCGCTCAGCGCACAACCACCGTGTCTGGCGTCCAAAGCTCGCAGAACAGAAACCCGAAACCAAAAATCTCAAGAAAGAGAAGTTTTTGAAGAAGCTTCCTCAACTGCAGAATGTTACAACAGTCTTCTAATGAAAACAAAGCCATGAGATTTTTGAGAGAGTGAATCGTTTACCATTTTTCCGTCCGTCTCTTTTGTCTTATTCAACCAGATGAAACCTAATCACAGATTTGTTAGGAATAAATTAAATATTTATTTATTAGATGATATTAAATAGATCTTGATTTGAATAAATAAATATATATAAAATAAATAATCTTAATAATGGAATGCAATAGGAAAAATTTGATTTCACGAAAAATCTGGTTAATTCAGATTTTAAAAAATCAAATAGACGCATCTAGTTAATATCAAAAGAATTGTTTTATCAGTGTAGTCTACACGAGCAATAAATCGAATAGGACACAAAGGAACAAATCCACCATTCATTGTGGCATGAGCGGGGAAATAGCTGGACAGAACGCAGTAGACTCCCAACCGCGAAGAATATTCACTGTTACAGGTCAAGATGTTGTAATACGTGTAGATGATTGCAACAAAAGCTTCACGCACGCGCGATCATCTCCCATCAAAAACGTTTGGCGAAGCTTCGCTTGGAGCCAACGCGAGTATATGCTCACGCGCTGCTGTTATAATAATTCATCGTCATTAGCGCGAAAGTGAAACCGTACGGTTGCACACAACCGTAACTAGATTTCTACAATGACCGATAGATGCGAGTGCAACTCTTCGTAAGCCATTACGAAATGTTAATCGTTTTTGCGATTTCTTTCTCTCACTCGTAACCTTCTCATTTATTATACTTCCACACATCGTTCTCCCTGCCTCTCTCTCTCCCTGCCTCTCTCTCTCTCTCTCTCTCTCTCTCTCTCTCTCTCTCTCTCTCTCTCTCTCTCTCACTGTCTCTTAATGTGGTTTCTGGAAACTCGCACCTCTCTCCCGTTCTCTCCCATTATTTTGCCAGTTACATTTATCTCACAGCGAGAATGATGAGACATGCGCGGAACGAGATTTACCGTAGATAAAGTATCATTTCGCAAAAGTCACGGAAGCGACTGAACTCGTCGCTTCGTTCAACGATCCTTTGCAGACAAACCCTTTCCCCTAACCGCAATTTCGAACAACGAACTAGGACTCGGAGTGCTTGAATTTTTACACAACTCGCATACCCTGGCTACTCGTTAGCTTTGTCTGGCTCTACCAAGTAATACAGGAAAATTGCATCTACCAAAGTAGGGTAAGGTGGTATAGGAGTACGCACCTAAGCTTCAAAGCGGTGAGAAAAACAAACATATACATTGTACGAATCAGTTTTTTCTTTAATTGAAAGAACATCTAGCATTCTAATTAAATTATAAGCGACAATTAGGAATCTTAATTTTTTTTGAATAATAAACTAAACACTACAAAAACGGATTTGCGAACTCTTAGACATACGAACGTTTAAGAGTACTCACGAGGGTCGATAAGAATACGCAAACGTCAATCGACACATCAATTGCAAATCAAGTTGCCCATATTTGCGTGAGAGTTGGAAAGTTGGAGACCTGGAGGGCTGGAGAGCTGGAGACTTGGAAAGTTGAAGAGTTGGAGAGTTGAAGAGTTGGAGGGTTGGAAAGTTGGAGGGTTGGAAAGTTGGAGGGTTGGAGAGTTGGAGGGTTGGAGATTTGGAGAGTTGGAGGATTGAAGAGTTGGGGGGTTGGACAATTACCCTACGTTTCAACACCGTATCCCATGCGGAAAATTGGCAGGGTATATACCTAATACAATTCAGGTCCTTCAAGGGATTGTTTGTGAATTCCATAGTAGGGTTTTCCGTACAAGAGCCGGACCGGGCCCCTATTAAGGAATAGGTAGAGGCTTCAGCTTGCATGCTCTTCTGATTCGTGTCAAGTGCGCCCAGCAGTACCTCGAACGAATCATATAGAAATTATCGCCTCAATCACCTTTGTGATCATTCTCATTTTGTCACCTCCAGTAGTTGTACCTTTGTCACAGTACATGTAACAGCGAGTTGCGCAAAACCGGATCGCAACTCCATTGTTGTATTGGAGACGTTGTGGGAAGGAGCCCTCCCTTAGTCCTCCGTTTGGAGGTGGAATATTCCATCGAATGCTTGATCTTGATACATAACGCTTTTGGTAAACGTTAATAGGATCGTCTAGTCTTTGTACTGCTAATAGGGTACGAAGAATCCCGAAGAATCCAAGTCTACACGGGTACATCTCTAAAGGCAACATATCAGGAATTCTAGAATGATTTGCTAGCTGTACAACCACACGGCGTAACAATCATTGAAAATACTTTCTATAGCGACTCGTCAAGTTCTACGAGAAGTGGATCAGTGCGAGAAGAATCTTCAGGGAATTTTGGGACACCCTTTACAAGGTCCACTTTTCCTAGACACCGCGCCATTCTCAAAATCCTGCAACACAATTTTGATTGGACCTCTTTGTGGTCTTCACTAACCGTCGTAAACGCTAAATAATAACAACACTCTCTTGTCTCTCACAATCATCAGAAAAATCCACCATTAAATTTCTCATTGAACTTTCCTTTTGGCTCCCACACTCAGGAAAGTCTACTTTCTTTCCTCCAATGTTAACGACGTTGGAGGCACTATCGCCGTGGATACACATTGGCCTGTGCGTACACATTGCCATTAGGCCAATGCCATAGGACATCGAGTCGATCAAGCGGGACATTAGATACGCCATCCCGTGCGGAAATTGAGTTCGGGCTTTGATCGGGCCCATCTTAATTTTTCTTAACCTTATTAAGGCGCCAATCTGGAAGCCTCACATGGACCATCAGTGGCCGGTCCTACTTTGCTAACGAGGGCCATTGAAGGCAAAATAATAATGAACGCACTGCATGCGTGTTGGTTCAAGACATCACAGCTCGTCTACTAAACGCATACTTTAATTATCATATTTAATCGATCCCGATATTTATTATACCACAAATTCTTTAGTCAAGCAATTTAAACTTATTTGCCCCTATAATAGCAAAGTCTAGTAGTATTGGGGAAATCGCTACTAGGGAATCTACAACTACACCCCTTAAAGGTCTTTACTTGATTTCCGTACTTAGACCATAGTTTTAGTCAGCCTATCTACCCTACCATTACCTAATAGGGGCCCGGTCCGGCTTTTTTACAAAAAACCCTACTACGGAATCTACAAATAATCCCTTGAAGGCACCGAATTCGATTAGAGATGCTCTGCCAATTTTCCACAGGGTATTTTCGCTAGAACTTTAAATATATCTTGCCTACCACTATATTTCAACTCATCTGCAGCTATACCAGCGCAGCTGCAATATAGTGATCCGTCGCCGAGGAGCATGTGTTTTCTGGGTCGCGAACCCCTCACTGGCGAACTATAACGACGCACACGCAAATCGTATGCATTTAGAGGACGTTGGAATTATACGTGCTGGTACTTTTCGGGGAGACTGTATGAGCTGGACGAAAAGAAATGACCGCACAATTGGAACACCGTTGATAACGAATGGATGAACGCATCTCTTTCATTCATATATGTACAAATAATAATAATAATATTACAAGTACTAATATACGTATTGCAGCTATTGATCCAAATGTTCGTTCTCGTTGTGTACAGTACGGGTGCAACTTTATCTGACGATCTGTCCATTCTGTAGGTAAATACGTTCGAACGAACGTTTCTTTTTCTTTTTTTCAAACCCCTCATTCGTCCACGTATCCAGTACGTCCTACGATCTCTTATCGCGCCAGTTACCAGCTATTATTCATGGCATAATGTCATATACGTGAAGAGCCCAGTCCAACCCGAACAGTTACGAGCACGCGACAGGACATCGAAAGAGATTACGTGTCTATACATAGTCGCGTTTCTCTTTCTATTTTCCCATATGTGTGCGCATGCGTCCTAAAAAAAAGTACCGCAGTGAAAGGCCGGATAATGAGTTTGATTATTCCCAATGCTGACGCCGGAAATAATGGAGGAAAAATATTTTCCCTACATCCCCCGCATCAATGCTATGCCAATGTGTCCTTGTGATACTACAATGCTATGGGTAATGCAATGTATCAGGAGAAAGCGCAAGAGCGCGGTCGCTCACCTCGAGTTGCACACCGAACAGATCCCTCGACCTTCCTGGTCTTGATGCATCTTGCAGGCCCTCCATCCCGGCCGCTCGTTCAACTAATCCCATTTCCCGAGTCTTGCTGCAATGAGAAAATACACGGACAAATATATTAACAAGTAGGAGTATAGCGAAAATTTAATGTTGCTCAGACGTTACAGCGTAAAGAAAAAAAAAGATTTGATGTTGGGGTTGATCCTTTAGAATAGCGCTTTATTCTGTGAGAACATAGTACCAGACGATAAAGACAGAAAGTGGCAGTTCCCGAATAGAAATGTCGATTCGGCAACCTGAAGACAGATCAGGTAGCTATCAAGCTGCGGTCCAGAATGCCGTAGTAAGGCATGACTGATCAGTGCCGGATGTCCATCGAAGCAGTGGAACCGACATGCCTGATCCAGCCCTAGCCCGAGTGGAAAATACAACTCATCACCGTCTAGCCCTGATCGTGAGCTAGTAAAATTATATTTCAAATCGCCAGTAGCTAGCCGTTTTAGATGGTAACTGTCCACCTATTTAACGCTTTCGTCGTCTAGTGACTGGATATAAAAAATTAGGTGGTGAGTAAATTAAAAAAATATCTCGCACCTGTATAAAATTTTTTCTCCAGATAATGTGCAAACATTTTTTTCACAATATTTATATCGCAGCGTAATTTTACGATGTTCTTCCTCAACTGCCAATATTGGTTATGATATATACGCTGCAAGTATATTAATTCATCAATTTGAAATTATGTCAGAAAAAACGCTTACGTGCAAGGCGGTTTCAACCTCGGTACCTCTGGGTGATAAGTCCACGTCGTTGTCCACTGAGTCAGTTCTACTGAGTTAATTTATTAATTTCGGATCGTCTACACATGCGAGAAGTTGCATTATTAAGAACTGGGTGGATTAACAAATTTAAAAATATTATCGGATTACTTTCTTTTGGCAGTGAATAGACAAGGGCTGGATAACAAAATATTTAGCATATTACTACCTCATAATGAGACAGGCATTAATCAGTTCGAAGGAGCTAAATTGAGCGAGCCAGTTACTAGCACGAAACTCAGACAGGGTAGCACAATTACTACTCGGGAGTCTGCCCCGTTGCTAAATTTCTAGTCGGGTTATTGATCAGAATTATCTGCGAGTTTTTTTTGTTATTCGTCCCACCGAAAAATCAATAATATCGGCTTTTTGGAAGATTCTAGTCTATGGGGGTCCTATCCAACGGTGAAATTTCGAAGTAGGCTTCTGGACGTTTTAGAGGTAAATTTTCTTAAACTCTTCCGAAAACTCATTAAAGAATATTTCTGTCAAGTGGAACTATTTTAACGAGCGATTCATAAATACGAACAATAAGACGAAAAAAAAGAAAACATATAGTTGATGCAGGACAAGAATTCTCAGGGAGACAGTATCAAGCTGCAATGTCATAGGTACGTTGTCTCATTAGTCCCGGTGGGATTAAACTGTGCGGTTCGGTAAGCCAGCAAAGAAAGTCACACGATGTAATTATTTAATTGGTAAATTAGCGAGCATTTGCTTCGAATAATCGCATTGCAGGAATCGAAGCCAGCCCGTGTCTTCAACCACGATCAAGCTTTAATGAAATAGGAAAATTCTCGACTGCTGTATGTTTGCCATACGTGCCATGCACAAGAGTGCAAGTAAAAGGCCCATCGAGACTCGAGCCTCCGTGTGCGAAAAACGATGAGTCAACTAGAGTCTTGTACGTAACATTCGGCGTCTTTCGTATCAAGCCGCAATTGCCTCGGATTCTACATTCTATTACTTCTCCAGCCTTGTTTCAATGCAAAATAGCGCATTCCTGAGTCAAAATGTATAGCCTCCTCTAAACACTCGCAGGACCCATTTCTCTGTAATGCACAAGCCGCCAGCCTCCGTTGAACCTACCAAACCCCATTCGTCGAGTTCAGTGCCATGAAGAGGCCTCCATTTCGTCCACTGTAGCCTCTGTTAGTCCTCCCAAACCTTCTTTCGACCCCGAGTTTTAGAGAAACGTGCAGAACACAGGCCTCCTTAAACTGCTTTCGATCTCAAGTCCGTTGCCTCGACCCCTCCTAACCTGCTTTGAGCCCAAATTCGATATCTCCTCCATCAACACTCCATTGTGATCGCTAACCCGTTTGACGACGAAATGAATACGTTTTCGCCGAATGGAGGGTCCGGAGGATCTACAGTGCACCTACAGTAGGTTGAATGGAGGGTCCAGAGGGTCTACAGTGTGCCTACAGTAGGCCGAAAGGAGGGCCAGCAGGTTCTGCGGGAGGGCTCGAAGTAGGCCCACCTGGCATTTCGCAGGTTCAGTTGCACTCTCCATTGGCCTCCTTTGAATGACAACGTCCAGTTTCGGCCATTCGGGACATTCATAGGAGGCCCCAACGTATTGGTATTCCAAACATTGTACCCTCATTTAGGTACCCGATAAACCACTATCGCCGATCTCTTCTCAGGGAAGGAGGCCTTTATTTTGCGGGTTGGACGCGGCTCGAAAATTTTGGGTCGGGCTGTGATCTTTGGATATGTTTCAAATTCCACATTTTTTACCGCATTGCTTTTTTACTAAAATCCTTACAAAAATCCTTCTGAACTTCATACTGTTTTCAGAAGGCTAAACCTTTTAAAAGGTCACTAAATATTTTGAAAAAATCCTTTCAAATTGAAAGAGACAAAGTCAAAAACATGGCAACGAATAGCAGATTGTACCACCAACGATACGAACGATGTAAAATAAAAAAGCATGCTACTTTGAATTTCATTAGTTAGATACGAAGTTGCGTGAGTTTGGATGGAATGTCCTCTATGTGTATATGCGCAAATTGCGAACAATGCATGTGCACAACCTCGACTCTTCGTTGTTGCACGAACGTATGTGTATCTGCATGTGAGCGCGTTCACCGTTAGAACGTGTTCGAGGATGCAGCATGTCAGCGATAAAGACAGAACCACGCGCACACACACACATACACACGTACATGCATCCATAGTGAAAAAAAAAAGATGGACGATAGGAAAAGACAAGAGCAGGTGGAATAAAGGTTGAGAAAGAAATTCAGAGAAAAAAGAAGTGGAAAATTACGTACTAATTATTTCTAATTAATCGTTGAAAACATTGGATTGCGAGAAACCTTGTAGTTTGGCATCCTACCTCCAACTGAGATAAATATTTTCATCCTCTTGAAGTTTGTCAATTGCATTTCACTAATTATACGAATCCTACAATTGTAAACCCTTTGTCTACGTCCCATGTAATATGGAATTAAAAGACAAATGAATAGGTCTATGTAAAGCAGTGGTTCCTAACCTTTTTATGACTGGGAACCTATTTGATGTTTTTGTTCATAGCAGGGGCAACAAGGTTCAAGAATAATAATCTGTGTTAATCTTGAAATAAACTTTAATAAAAGCTTTCGACATTTTTTTCGAACATAACACTGACATGGACTGAGAGTGGGTAAACAAAGAAAGGTATCGTCGTACCTTTCATTAACAGGCGCGACTATTTATGTGTAGAAAGACTAACCATTTTCCTCAACTGCAGAATGTTACAACAGTCTTCTAATGAAAACAAAGCCATGAGATTTTTGAGAGTACCATTTTTCCGTCTGTCTCTTTTGTCTTATACTACCAGATGAAGCCAAATCACAGATTTATTAGGAACAATACAATATTTAGTTATTAGACGATATTAAATAGATATTGATTTGAATAAATTAATATATTCAAAATAAATCATTTTAATAATGGAATGCAAAAGGAACAATTTGATTTCACGAAAAATCTAGTCATCTCAAATTTAAAAAAATCAAATAAACGCATCTAGTTAATATCAAAAGAATTTTTCTGTCAGTGTATATCGCTTTCATCAATGTGACTTTTGAGCTTGCATCTTCTTCACAAGCTGTGTAATCATGGGGCTAATATTATTACTTAAAGCTACACGCACATCATCACTCACTTGCAATCGATTCCGGAACTTGTTTTAAATTATAAGCAAAGCTGAAAATCCTTGTTCGCATAAATAAGTTGTGAACAAAAGCATAAGATAGCGCAAAGCGATTTCCTGAATTTTAATATATGAAATCGCCTTTTTACACGAAAACTCCTCAAGGGAAACAGTTTCAAACGCATACTTGCAATTCTTATTATTGTGCAATTCAATGAGCTCTTACTGGACTTCCTCCGCAACTACGCCAAATTTTTAAATAACCACGCCGTAGTTAAATATATTTTTACTTTTGAATGAAATGTTTCGTGGACCATATTGTAGCTCTCGCGGACCACCGGTTGGGAACTAATGATCTGAAGTCACGAACAACGTTGAACATGCACGTAATAAAAAGAAAATAAAAATAAAACAATTACGAAAAAGAATATTTTGCGTACTAATAGACATTATGATGAATTTACTGCAGAGAGCTAAGCGTCGTCGTCGAGTGACAAATTCCGTTATTTTATCTATACCCGCGTGCGAAACTTCCGGTAACCTCAGAATTCAATTGGCTCGCATAGCTCAACCACGGTTGTAAGCGCGAACTTCCGGGTGAAAAAGAAAATTAGGTTTGGCATCGATACTTGGACGGAGATTATTGCTAAGATGTTGCTACCAATCAGCACATCCAAACTCGAATAAATAATAAATCGATAGAATTTGTTCGAAAAGTAGAGGAACATTTTCAGAGTGTTCTTTAGGCTGAAGATGATAGAGTGAAGCCTCTTTCCGAAAAAATAAGCGAGGTGTGTCAATTAAGTATTGAGATTGGCAACGTAGCGTGCGATCTGGCAATACTTGGGACGCGGGACTTGGAGGGGCGGCAGGTGAACATGTGATACGCTTTCAGTACAATTTTCAACTCGCTAGAGTCATTTTGTTGTCCGTAGCGATTTTTTTCGTGAAACATATTTTTCTAGTGCGTTCTAAAAATGAGTGACATCAATTTGGAGCAACAGTATGCAATAAGGTTTTGCTTCAGACTTGGGCACAGTCCAACGGAAACTTTTGCAAAACTTCAGCAGGCCTACGGAGACAGTGTTTTATCAAGGATCCAGATTTTTCGGCGGTTCAAGGCATTTTCAGAAGGAAGAGAGTCGATTGAAGATGTACGACGTAGCGGAAAGCCTTCATCTTTAAGAACCGATGAAAATGTCGACAGAATCCGGGATCTTGTGCGTTCAAATCGTCGATCGACAGTCAGCATGATCAAGAAAGAGTTGAATTTGACTGACACCACCGTTCATCAGATTTTCACCAATGAATTGGGGATTCCTGTGGCTCCTCAGCCTCCTTATTCGCCTGACTTGAGTTCTTGTGACTTTTTCCTCTTCCCGAGATTGAAAAATCACCTCAAGGGACGTCATTTTGGGACACTCGATAACATTCAAACGGCTGTAACCGACGAGCAGAAGGCTATTCCAGTATCCGAGCTTCAGCACTGCTATGAGGATTGGAAGAACCGTCTCCAGAGCTGTGTGGCTTCCCAAGAAAGTTATTTTGAAGAAGACAATATAGAATTGTAATTCAATGGGAATAAAAAAAATTGAAAAATCAGTCTCATTACTTAATGTACGTAGCTCGTATATAAATTGAATAAATTTGCCGAATCGAAGCAAATAGAGCTCATTAAATGTCCTGGCGATATTTTAGTGAATTTTCGAACACGTCAGACGGGCCAAGTCGAAACAAATCCCTTCTTTCAAAATACGAGAGAGAGAGAGACAGAGAGAAAGAGAGCGAGAGAGAGAGAGAGAGAGAGAGAGAGAGAGAGAGAGAGAGAGAGAGAGAGAGAGAGAGAGAGAGAGAGTAACGGGAAATCATACACGTACTCTCTCAAAGTAACACAATCGCCTGGAAGGTCTCACCCACACACCCACACACACACGCACACATGCATACACGTTCTCGGGTATCACGTCTTCTTACTTTACCTCATAGGTCGAACCTCAATCGGAAGAGAAGTTTCGCCGGCGTGCTTGAACGTGGTATAGTAAAAAAAAGAAGAAAAAAAAACATCGGATAATTGGACGTTTCCCTTCCCACACGGCGCGAAGATACGAGAGCCATTCCAATAATAATTGAGGTAATTCTACGCCAGCAAGAGAGTATTTTCGGAAGTTACTTTCCGCGGCTGTACGTGTATTTGCATTGAACTGTACGTACATAGATCGATCCTTAATGAGACTGTTGGCAGAGCAAGGAAAACATGTTGTGAGCCGCGATGTATCTAGCGTTTTCCTCATGTCCTCGTTATTAGCGCAGAAGAAATGGGAATAGAGCACAAGCGAAGGACACTGGCGGTGAAAGGAGGCGCCTAGAAAGGGAGAGCTATATGGCATGAAAAGTTTGCCAAACGAATATACATATACATATATATATATATATACACCTACACGTATACGCTTCACTAAGTGTTAGAGAATGTACCAGACATCGTTATAGGTTACAACTCGGTGAAATGATGAGAAGCGAGAGCAGCCTAATGATTGACACCTGTAATGGAATCTCTCAATACATGAATCGGTCATGGAGACTACGAGTCTATACACTGACAGAAAATTATTATTGATATTAACTAGATGCGTCTATTTGACTTTTAAAAATTTGTATCAACTAAAGGGTTTCTCAAAATGACTTGCCATTTAAATTTATTAATAAAACGTATTATTTATTTGAAAAGTACGAATATTTTTATTTTAATATAAGGTATAATCATGGAGGTTATGTGTGGAACACAATATTCAATAAATAGCCGCCTCGTCCCTGTTTGCAAACTTTTGCATCAGGGGAAGATTTTTCGAAAGTCAACTCGAAGGGGATGAATTGAACACTAAAAGTTTGTATAGAAAACTGTATTCCTTTCATGTATAAATAATAAAATTACATTACTTGAGAAAAAAATGTCGAAAAAAAATCTGAAATAATTCTATTGCGTTGAAAATAGAAAAATCATCTGATTTTTTACCGAAAGTAGGTGAAAAAAAATCTGAAAAAATTCTCGCGAACTCAACGAAAACCGATTCAACTTTTTACTATCTTGAGGTTTTCCTTGAAACCTCGTCGTTTTCGCGTTACACGTTATTATTCAAATTGTCTCTTTTTTCATAAAAATCAAAATATCTTTAGAAGAAAAAATCGTACGAAGCTTTAAAAAAAACAAAATCGAAGCTTGAGCTTCCCCATTTATGATTCCGGTCAAAGAAATGCATAAGAACAATTTTGCCTGTAAACGGGGTCCACCAGAAAAGGAACAAAAAAACGGCGAAAAATGGTCGTTTTCGAAAAAGGGTACTAGTCATAAAAAAATAGTAAAAAATAAATTTAAAAAACGGAATGAAGGTGGATTCCTCCCCTTCAAAATGCCGTTTATTAAATTCATATATGTCAACTATCGGCGAAATGACAAAAAATCGTTTCGGAACTTTTTTGAATTATTGTCCGGAAATATTTCGCCGGTACTGTGTAAATTTATGTATATATATATTCATATACAGAGGGAGTTGAATATCTTTACAATCCCATATTCTCATGTGTATATATTGATATATATATATTCGTATACAGAAGGAGATGAAGAGATACGGATTAAAAAACGTTAGATTTGCAATCAGGGCAAGGAAAATGTCTCGATGAAACGCAAGTATAAACGAGATGCTTCGTGTATCCGGAAACGATGTGTATATACGTGTACAGACTTTGCGTATATATCCTTGAACCGGTTTGCCGTAACTGATATCCCTTACGTTTTTTTTTTATCAATCTGTCCGTGGCTTGAGCAGCGCGCGCGCCTTCGGTCGTTCTCTTGTACAGAGCTTGAGAAAAAAAATAAAGAAATAGGAATAGAAGGGTGGACGACGCTATGAGGAGTGCTCTCGGTGCTCCTACACGAGCAGTAGTAACGGCTGTGGTGGTCCGACCGACCGCAGTGCACGAGACTCAACGTACGTGTGCTATAAAAGATACATACATACGGCCTCGTAATCTTATTTACATATATATATATGTGTGTATGTGTGTGTGTATGTGTGTATGCGTCATACACACATTGGATTACGGAGGCAATCGTGAAAGGTCGGTACACGGCTGGCTCGAATCGAGGCCGATCTAGGATTATAAAAGCTCCAGTTTTACAGCGAACGCGCGCACGCGCGTATCTCGATTTCGTGCAAAAAGACACGTCGTTCTCTTTATTCCATTTTTCACTTTTTTTTTTCTTCGCACAATCTCGAGAAGCTGAAAATTCATTATTGTGTTTTTGAAAAAAGCCACGATAAAGGGGGGTGGGGGGAAGAAAATCCGCAAATTGCATTATTTCAATTATCGATTTATGATTGGAATCGTACGTACCATTTTACCATTGACAGTCTTTTCAGCGGTCTAATACGTGCTTGAAATAAATTTACATGCGACCGAAGAACTTCCGCAGTTGTGAGAAGAACGGAGCGCGAAGTAAAATTCCCTATTTAAGGTATTACTGGATGGATCATCGTGCAAAAAGTTAGTCGAAAATAGACAAATCGTGGATTTACAAGTCTAGATCATATCGTACATGTTTAGAATTATAAATAGCTAATTTAATAATAAATTAACACTTAGAAACGTTAATTTTCCACTTTTAATAATAATTAAAGTAAAATTCGACGATATTGGCGTATGCTTGAGTGAGGCTTTATCAGTTACTGTACATCTGTTTCAACTGGCGAACAAAAAAAAAATTTGCTATTTTTAAATTTAATTGATACCTTCAGATCATCATATTATTATCAATAATTACCCAAATACTCAATATATATTGAGTTTTCCAATGATTGCTATTAATTGATCGTTAAAAAAAGGCGATACTTCTCATTACTTTAATTAATTTCTCGACAATTTCTCAGTCGATTTATTTGAAACTTAGCATAATCAATCGCTTGATCCTAAATCTTGATGATATAATATTTTCCGAATTTACGTCGATTTAGTTCCATTCGTTTTGCAACCATTAACGTTTGCAAATGCTGTTTTCCCAAAAGCGACCGTCTTAAATTCATATGTTTATAACTACTATAGTATATTGTATACCAAGGAGACAAAGTGGGTATTTTACCACGAGTAGGGGAAAGGTGTACGAGTTGATCCCATGGGGTAAGATTGTTGTGTTTGTGGCTTTATAATATGCTGAATTCTGTTTGTTGGTTGGCGTGGTGACAGTCGAATAATTATAAGTTACGTCACCGAGCAATAAATGAAAAAGTTAAGTTTGGGGCAAGATGATTCCCTTCTAGAAGTACAAGATGCTGTCTAGGGTTCATTTTGTAAACAAATATAGTACCCACTTTATTTTTGTTAAAGGCGATGCAGCGTAATTACAAAAGTTGGTTTATTTTTTAATTGCTATTAAATAAATTAAATTCAAATTAAATTAGTAATAAATAATAAATAAAAAATAAATTCATAATAAATGAATTCATCTAATTAAATTTAAATAAAACAAATCATAAATTTAAATAAATGTAAGTTGGCTTATTTTTTTAGATTGTACGATGTAGAATTTTTTTCCACTTTTGATGTTGGTTATGAAAGTTTGTTTTCTTAATTATATAAAAAGATTGTCTATCTATGTTCAAACTAGATTATTAATGTATAATTGATATCACAAATAATGATTGATATACCTAAGTAATTTACGACTGGCTGTAGAAGACTGGTTTAGTTTAATTCTACTTGAGTGAGATAAAACTTATAATATTTATTTGTGAAAATTTTTATTTATATTTACCTAATTTCTCCAAAATAAAAAAAAATCTCAAAATAGGGGCAAGATGATCCTGGGGATCATCTTGTCCATACCCTAGAGATCATCTTGAACACCGGGGTGTCCAAGATTACCCTTATGTAAGGTTTAAAAAAAAAAGAAAATCTGTTTATTGAAAGCCTAATAAATTGATTGTCTCGCATATGCCAATCGCAAGATAGATAAATATGCCCGTAGTAAACGCTTTCGGATCTTAATTATGTTGAATAACTTTGAAATCACAAGCATTCTCCCTTAGGGGGATCATCTCGTACACCTTCCCCCTACTGCAAACATCGCACAAGGGATAAAAGCCCATGCTTCCGCGGTGCACACGATTATTTGTACACGAAAACCATGTTTTCCGAGATTTTTTATTGTTAAAAACATATGGCTGCAAGCATGTGCCGTAGCTGTGTTGCATATGTAAGGTGCATCGCACATTACATATGCAACACAGCACATATATCAGCATATACACAAATGCATCGTACGTCGATTCATAGAGGTCTTTTGATTTTTATTGGAATATTTCGTGTTTCGTCTTTGTCGCGGTTTCCTTTAGATCTGGCGGCGTGCATTGGAGCCACTCGTCGCTGCTATGTTATTCAATATCACTCATTGTTTATTTTTTTTTTTTTTATTAATGATTTATGTCACGGCGAGATCGACGATGCTTTGTCGCGGTGTCACGTGAAAGTGAGGTTGTGTTTCTTCCCGCGAATAACGCCTCAGCGTACACAATAATTCCTCGACCTAACGACCGAGGGCAGCACCTAACGACCGACAACTGTTGTACAGAGACATTTCACAATTTTTAAGTCCTAGGACGTAAAATACCTCTTTTACGTACCGTTTACACGAACGAAAAAGCGAGGAAAACATGGCTGTGGTATATAAAATTATTTAGTGAAACATTCTAAAATAATTCATGTATTTTTTCTATCAAGAAATGTTATTTCTCAAATTTTCAAAAATTTTGACGATTTTTTAATATCCATCCAGTAATTTCTTAAAAGATTACGGGACACGCACGTTCGCTAAGATTCTCGAAAGAACGCCATTTAAACGGTTATAATATTTCGAGCGAATCCAAAGTATCAGTATATAGACTTGACGTTAAAATTCACGTCCGGTGGGATACTCTTCTTGCCGCTATGAATATAAAGTGTGTTTAAGTAGCATTCATTTGCCGAAGTTCTTTCGGGCTTATAGCTCGGTGCTTGAGATTCCTCTTGAAAGTACATCATACCGTTGTTATTACAGTACTTAGTGCAAACGATTCCGTTTGTACGTGCCCATCCAGCACGCGTACATCATGCAGGCGGGCAAATTTCTCCAATTAATTGTAGCAGTTGCAATTCATATAAAGCCGGTATCTTGGTGGATGTATGCTACGTACATACCTAAAAGTGTGCCCTCATGAAGAATATCTTTATTTTATCAAATACTAGCTTTTGCCCGCAACTTCGTCCGCGTGGACTTAAGGCCGTCTTCTAGTCTAGAGGGCCAAAATTTGGGGATTTTTCATGTTGCGATTAAAAAAAAAACAAAAAATATTTCCGTATCTATCTTTTTACCACATATTTGTTCATCCTTTGACATTGTGTAAAAAAATTGGCGAAACAAAAATCCATAATTCTGGTAGATGCAGGCTGGTAAAGTGGGGGTGAAAAAAAAACAGCCTCTCCTGGTTGACATGATTCCAACCCTCCTGGTCATCTGAAAAAAAAAAATATAGATTCTTAATTAGTAAGGATGTTATTATAGCCTCTACCTCAGGAAAAAAAAAATTCGCAAAATGGCGGCTGTTTAAAAAAAAAGGTCATTTTTTACCGTTTTTTTTCACGATTGTTGATTTTTTTAAAATAATTAGTAACAAAATTTTGCGATAAATCTGGTAGGGGCGATGGAGGGGTGTATAGAGAAGGTCCACAAAAAATGTCAAGTAAATCGGTTCATTACAACTTGAGATATCATGTCAACCGTCTCGAAAAAAGTAGTTTCGAGAAAAACGCGTTTAAAGATTCGAGTACAGTTTCAGGCAGTCTAAGTCATATAATGGTACATATACTTACATTTCGTTAATCGGCGATTCCTGGTCCATATCACAAAGGGTAGGGGACCTCAGGTAGTCAAGAAACGTGAATATCACGAAGGGTAAGGCCTCAGGTAGTCGAGCAGACGGAACCGTCTATTGTTCGATTCGGTCCGACAGCGCCGGTTAAGTTTCCCCCTCACTAATTACAGCTGTAACTCCGTTAATATTTGGAATTTCCAAATTTCCTTTGGAGGGTATATTCTTGAAATACTAAACATTGAAAATATGCAAAAAAATCGATTTTTTCAAAATTCTAGACTAGAAGACGGCCTTAAGGATTTGATCCAGAGAGGAGATAAACAAAGACAGAAAAAGTAAGAAATTAAGAAGGGAGAGTGTTATATTTCTCAGGCACGATGGTAGACTGACTGGCTGAGCTAAGGGTTGGTAATTAATGACATAGTATTATAAAAGTGCCAATCTTCGTGCAATGTCATTGTTGTCTACAGAACTAAATGGCTTTGCAGTATAGTTGTGTAGACTATATCGTATGATTTGTGGTCTTTGACAAGCACATTCAAGTTTCAGACATTCGATACTCTCGAACAGCCCACACATCGTTGACCATGCGAGAAGCTAATCCTTTTTAGTGCATCTCTATATGACCTTTAAGGAACGTGTCTTCCGAACTTCATTGAGATAAAATGCAGGGAAATCGACTTTTCCATACAAACTTCAACATCACGTTGCATCCCTAATTAGGGGTTGTTTAAAAAAATCCTTAAATATGCCTTGTTATTTGTTTTGAAGAATATATATACCAAGTTTCAAGTTGATACACGCAAGGAACACAATTTTCCGTACAAACGTTCACACCCCATTTGGAGTTGATTTTCGCAAAAACCTTTCTTAGTGCACCTTTACATCTTCGAGGGAACATATCTTCTAAACTTCATTTTTCTATCTTCAGTGGTTTAGGCTGTGCGTTGTCTCATATGTCAGTCAGTCAGTCACGGAACTGTTTTATATGTATAGAAGATAATAGAAGAAATGAATAAATGTAGATGAATATCTAGATAAAGATCGAGCCTAACCACCGGGGGTAGAAATGTTTTTTTCATAAAACTATAATGTATTTGTGGAAATTAAAAATCATTTGATATATTTAACAGTGACATAAAAAAAAATATATATTTTTATATCCATTTTTCCTTGCGCCAAAGTGGCGTAACCCCTTAACGAAAATAAGGCAACTTAAAAAATGTTAAACTTTGATTGAACATCAAGACGGATATTCGGAGAGATGCGAGGTGTACAAAAATGAAGAAATCGTTTTTTTTTTTCACGAGTGACCAGTAAAATGCACGCGTTCGTCAATGATAATTCTTGGAAATTTCTCCAATAATACTGTCACTTATGGTCAATGGATGGGCGCAATGATATTTATTTTTATATCCTTTCCGTACGAACTGTGCAGCAGCGTGACGAACAAATCGTTTCAAATCTCGTTGGATCGTACGACCGGAACTCGAACCCAACGTCCCTGTTACAACTATAGCACTTATCTCACTTGCCACCTTTCCCACCACTCTCGTCTATGTATCTCACTTCAAGGCTTCTTGTACCTACGAAAGCGAACGTGCGAAAAAAAAAACCTCCGTAATAAAGAGCCATAAGAACGCGGATTCCGCCTACTCCTATCCTTACATATGACGTGCATTATGAGTACGCAAAATTCTCGAATACGTCGAAAATGTATATGTCATACTGAACACGCAAGTCCGATACAACTGTGTAAAAGTATGGCAGAAAAAAATGAACGTCAAATTGTTCGACTTTTCCTGTCAAATGGAACAATGCTTATATGCTGATATTTGATGTTGTAAATAAAATTAATAACATGTGGATTCGTCCAGGAGAACCAGAGAAAATGCAATTTTAATAGAACAGTGACGTATGTCATACTCTTCAAAATTTATGGAGAGGCTCTCCAGTAACCCGTGCGGAAAATTGACAGGGCACCCCTAATACAATCCGGGGCCTTCAATGGATTATTTGTGGATTCCATAGTAGGGTTTTTCGTAAAAGAGCCGGATCGAGCCCCTATTAGGGAATGGTAGGGTAGATAAGTTGACTAAAACTATGGTTTAAGTACAGAGACCAAGTAAAGGCCTTTAAGGAGTGTAGTGGATTCCCTAGTAGCGCTTTCCCCAATACTACTAGACTTTGCTATTATAGGGGCAAATCAGTATAAATTGCTTGACTAAAGAATTTATGGCATAATAATTAGCCAGATCGATGAAATATAATAATAAGCTGTGCATTTAGTAGATGAGCTGTGATGCCTTGAAACAACCCGTGCGGAAAATTAGCAGGGCATCCCTAATACAATCCAGGGCCTTCAATGGATTATTTATGGATTCCATAGTAGGGTTTTTCGTAAAAGTGCCGGAACGAGCCCCTATTAGGGAATGGTAGGGTAGATAAGTTGACTAAAACTATGGTTTAAGTACAGAGACCAAGTAAAGACCTTTAAGGAGTGTAGTGGATTCCCTAGTAGCGCTTTCCCCAATACTACTAGACTTTGCTATTATAGGGGCAAATCAGTATAAATTGCTTGACTAAAGAATTTATGGCATAATAATTAGCCAGATCGATGAAATATAATAATAAGCTGTGCATTTAGTAGATGAGCTGTGATGCCTTGAAACAACCCGTGCGGAAAATTAGCAGGGCATCCCTAATACAATCCAGGGCCTTCAATGGATTATTTGTGGATTCCATAGTAGGGTTTTTCTTAAAAGAGCCGGAACGAGCCCCTATTAGGGAATGGTAGGGTACGTAAGTTGACTAAAACTATGGTTTAAGTACAGAGATCAAGTAAAGGCCTTTAAGAAGTGTAGTTGTGGATTCCCTAGTAGCGCTTTCCCCAATACTACTAGACTTTGCTATTATAGGGGCAAATCAGTATAAATTGCTTGACTAAAAAATTTGTAGCCTAATAATTATCGAGATCGATTAAATATAATAATTAAACTGTGCGTTTTGTAGACGAGCTGTGATGCCTTGAACCAACACGCATGCAGTGCGTTCATTGGAACAACGCGGGATCAAACAACGGAACATCTTGTGGATAGAAGAAAAAGAAACCAGTAGACAGAATTTCTTATGTTAAGGCCTTAGGCCACTCTAGGATTTTCCAATAATCGATTTTTTTTGTTCAAAATATACTTTATTACCTATAGAATTATATTCCAAAAGATTATGAGTGTGAAAAATCTCTAAGTACTCGATTTTCGAATACTAGCGCACCCCGTCTTGATTCATGTCGTGACTTTCTACTAACTTTAAACGCGTTTATCTCAAAACTACATTTTTCAAGTCGGCCGGACTCATAAATCAAACAAATTTCAACCGATTCACTTGACATTTTAACTGTTTATTTAGAATTACATTTTCTGATGCGCTACGTAGGATTTTAAAAATTATATTGCACAGTTCATTTTTTATAAACAATTTTCTGACGACTTTCTCATGGCTTTTTATACTTTTTGTTTTAGAAATGCGCCATTTTGACAAAAAACAATATATCAAAAAAATCCTACGTACTTCTATAGCTATTCTTATACATAATCGAAAAAACTGTAGTGTCTCATCATAACTCAAACATTATAGGAGCTGTTGGTCCGGCCGTTGACCTTCCAGAACTGAAGGCGTCATCGGAAAAATGCTGCACAGTCGCCATTTCGACATGTATCGCTGTGAAAAAAATTATTTTGTATAGTCAATTACTTGTATAATAAAGCCCCTATTTTGTAATTCCGATTTATTTTATCGTTTCGCTGAAAAAAAAATCACAAAATATGCCCTTTTTGGCCTCTAGAGTGGCCTAAGGCCTTAAATGTATTGAAATAACACATTACTTTTTCACGGTGCACACACACACACGCACGTACGCATATGGCTGCAATAACTTGTTATGAGGCACCGTTGAGGCAATTTGACGGGCCCTGGTTATTTTGCCTTCAATGGCCCTCGGTAGCAAAGTGTGACCGGCAACTGATGGCCCATATGAGACTACCAGACTAGGGCCCTAATAAACTTTAAGGAAAATTAAGATGGGACCGATCAAAGTCCGAACTCAATTTCCACACGGGAAATACTCAATCGAAAACTGTTTCATTAGCCTTGTCTTTACCTGACTCAACTTTATATACTAGGTGCGCAACTAAGTTTGCGGGTTTCACACATGGTTGGCGCTAACGACACATGTAGTCGACATACATGTCCGTAGTTGTGTTTTTTCTTTTAGGTTGGACATCTTTCAACAATAACCAGTCGTAATACCAACACACATCGTAACGAAAAAATATTTTTTCTAACAATGAAAATGTCGAGTTCCGGAATGGTCTGTGAATCATTGGCATACGCTTTTCCTTTCAGAACACCACAAAAAAAAAGAAGTCCAATTGCTTCAAATCGTACGATCTGGGTGGCTAATTCAAATCATTGTATTGAAACTTCGTCCGCAATAACTGCATTGTTTTGCAATGAATTTTCATAATTTCTATGCGTTGCTCGGTCGTGTAATTCTCCATGACTAAAACTCAATACTTCCTGATGCCAGTTTCAAAGATCAGTACTCTATGTTCGCCACAAAAAAAAAGGCGCGCAATTTATAATGTCAGGTCATTTTGAGACACCCTTTATTTATATATATACATACATGTATAACGTACCCCATATGAAAATGCCCTTGTCCTCTCTGTTCCACATATGCCAACTCCTACACACGCTTTATTATTTCCCGGGACGGTTTCCCGAGCACAATTAGCCGCACAATACACTGTACAACGTGTGGTATAGGAGCGCAAAGAACGTGGAGGTGAGCACGGGCTGCGCATTAATTAAAATTAATCCTTATATGCCCGTATATGCGAGGGTCCTCCGGCGAGAACTCTCGAGAAGCCTCCTCTCTTCACCACGGCAATTCCCTTCGGAGGACAAAAATTCTTTTTTTTCCACCTGTGCGAACCTCTGAGACGTCACAGGACGCAGATTAATTTCTTTGTTTTTAACAAGCATGAAACGATTTTCATTTCTTTAAAGTGTATTTGAGACAAAAAAGTTGTAGGTTATAAGAAGAAGACTCAAGAATTGACAAAACGTTAAGGGATGCCATCATCTTGGCGCTCGGAAAAATAGGTATGAAAACAAATAACAAATTTTACGCGGCTATTGAAGATATAAAATAATTTTTATTTTTCACAAAGACATTATAGTTTTATAAAAAAATTGAAAAAAAATCGAATAAAAAATTATAAAATGGCAGATATATAAATCTTCTAGTAGAACCCTCTTTTCAGACTGGTGCAAAAAATATCTCGAGATCTACTCTAACCGATTTGATCAAATTTATACCACATATTATTTATAATATTATCTAGAATATAGCATAAGATTTTTTTTTATTGGGTGCCGTGTTCATTTTTTATTAATTTGTAAACATCAAAATTTTGGTAAAAACTTGCGATTTTTTTCAAACAGCTGTAATTTCAAAAACAAAAAATGCTTTAATTCGTTCTTAATGCTGCACTCTAGCTATTACCTTTATTTACAGGAAAATTGTGTTTTTTTTTATTTTTCAGACGATGCCTGACAGAGAAAAAAATTCCACCATCGGCGAGGATTTTCGAAAGAGGGTCCTACTAAATCCGACTTATAATTCCGTCAATTTTTCTGGTTTTTCATTGTTTTTTTTATTCGTTCATAAAATTATAATGTATTTTTGAAAAGTAAACATTATTTTATATACTTAATAGTCACGTCAAATTTTTCTTCAATTCTTATACCCATTATTCGGAGTGCCAAGGTGGTGTGACCCCTTAATAGAGATAGACTTTCATAGTGATGAAAATACTGTAACGGGGAATTTCATTCAATTTCCAAAACCCCAGCCCACTTTTTCTGTAGGAAAAACTACAGAAACTCTGTTGTAACTCCACAGTACAATAAAGGCTTCTTCAGTTTTATAAAATTGTATCGATGATATTCACGCGGAAGATCGCATACGAATACTTAAAGATTCGAAAAGTTTGGCACGTTAAGGCCTTAGGCCACTCTAGAGGCAAAAAAGGGCATATTTTGTGATTTTTTTTTCCAGCGAAACCATAAAATAAATCGAAATTACAAAATAGGCGTTTTATTATACACGTAATTGACTATAAAAAATTATTTTTTCACAACGATACATGTCAAAATGGCGACTGTGGAGCATTTTTCCGATGACGCCTTTATTTCTGGAAGGTCAACAGCCGGACCAACAGCTCCTATAATTTTTCAGTTATGATGAGACACTAAAGTTTTTGCGATTATATATAAAAATAGCTATAGAAGTACGAAGGATTTTTTTGATATATTGTTTTTTGTCAAAATGGCGCATTTCTAAAACAAAAAGTATAAAATACCATGAGAAAATCATCAGAAAATTATTTATTAAGAAGGAAATATGCAAAAGAATAAAAAAATCCTACGTAGTGCCTCAGAAAATGTAATTCTGAATGTACAGTTAAAATTTCAAGTAAATCGGTTGAAATTTATTTGAGTTATGAGTCCGGCCGACTTGAAAAATGTAGTTTTGAGATAAACGCGTTTAAAGTTAGTAGAAAGTCACGACATGAATCAGGAGGGGTTGTGCTAGAATTCGAAAATCGAGTACTTAGAGATTTTTCACTGCCATCATCTTTTGGAATATAATTTTATAGTTACTAAGGTAGATTTTTAACAAAAAAAATCGATTTTTGGAAAATCTTAGAGTGGCCTAAGGCCTTAACATAAGAAATTCTGTCTACTGGTTTCTTTTTCTTCTATCCACAAGATGTTCCGTTGTTCGCTGTATTAGTTGCAGATCGAAGACGCGTCACGGTACCAGGCAGAGCATGAAGGCGTACTCCGTAACGAAAGCAGCGTTTTCTTCGTTAAAGCGAATAGCTCACGAAGCACGTATACGTAATTTTAAAATGTTTCTATTTCATGGGATTTAACTGTGCAGTGCGGTTACGGGTGAAGTAATAACATAAAACTCTCGTTAACGACGACTTTAATTATTTTATCGTGTTTAAGGGCATATAGGGAAATAAATATGTATATATATATATTTATTATAAACAACTCACCCTTGAACACTATAAAATAATTAAAGTCATCGTAACAAGACTTTTATATTATTACTAGCTTCCGCCCGCGACTTCGCCCCCGTGCAATTGGGCCAATAGTAACTTCATCAAGGTAGTAGTCTCGCCAAGCCGTTTTTCTATACATTTTTATTTATTATTTTGAGAACCCATTCAGGACACTATTAAGTGACTACCTGCAAAATTCCAAAAGGATTCATCGTTGTGTATTCGAGATATTGGCAATCAAAGATTGCACGGTTTTAAACGTGTTCTTAAGGCCGGATCCTGAATTAGAAGGTCCAAAAAATCAATTTTTTTTTTATTGTTTAAATCTATTCCTGATGTATCTAAGAATGTATAGACAAAGTTTTATAGCCCAATTCGAAATATTTCCAAAGATACAGCACTGAACGTAGTGGAGTGTCGAGCAGGTATACGGGCGTTCGGGCAGTTAGGGCGCGCGCTCCCTTCCCTCGGGAGCCCGTTTTCTCGAGTTTTCGTTTTTACGATTTTTTTAATTTGGCGTACCTGATTACAAAAAAACTAGAAGTCCAATCGAAACAAACCAAAGCTTGTTCGCTTTAGTATGGTTTTTTTTCTATTTGAACTAAAAACATTGTCGAAAAAAAAATTCTTAACAATTTTTTTAGCAAGTTGAAATAATTTTTTTTTTCACAAAAAGCACATTTTCTACTTCAAACCCGAAAAAACATTCAAATTTCAAAATTTTTTTCGTTTTTTTTAGTTCATATAGAAGAAAAACATGTCACAATTAAAATGGTTTTTGGTTTTTTGTTTCAGATGAAAATTACGAGCTCCATTTGTCACGCCGCATGGAAACAGCAGTGGCACGAATGTGCATAAAAATCGGTTGCCCGTTGATATTTTTCTTTAAAAAAAATTGTTTTCTTATGTTCAGACATGTAATAAAATAATCTGAAAATTTCGCTAAACTTGCTTTTTTTTTACCCGAAAAAATTCCTCAAAATATCGATTTTTCGAACCGGCTAATTCAGGATCCCGCCTTAAGGGAAGAAGTGGAAAATTTCACACTTCAGGCAATAACTTGGAAACTTTTCTACAGATTTTTTTTTAATTATCAATTACAAAGGAACATATGACGAACTTGGAATACCTTTTATTTTGAAATAAATGATTTTTTTACGTAGGGTCTGAGGATGAAAAACTAGCAAGTACCCCCCCCCCCCCCCCCCCCCCTCCCAATCCCCCAAAAAATTATGTCGGTCCATGCGCCAAACATCCTGTATATCGATTCGACTGAATTGGAGTGCAATTTTTTCGACTCCAAGAATTGCTGGCATTTCTATCAAATGACGCAGAAATGTCTCAATTCCTAGGAACATTAAATTTCTTTACTCCACATGAAAATGTTACATACATCAAATTTCTTCGCCCAATTTCGATGCTGTCGTCAATAATTCTTTTGCTATGAAAGTACCTGCTCACCATTCGTAATATTCACATATTAATTTTTCACCAAAGGCAAGTAGTCCTGTTTGTCCTTTAAAAAAAGAAATCCATCAGCAGACATGAACCCACGAATGAATTTGCAGCTGAAAAATGAGAACAAGAAACATGAGAAATGGAACAAAACGAGGGCACTATTCGAAGGTTACAAATTACAGGTTCAACGTGCAACGGTCCCTCGAAGGGAATAAAGAGAGAAAGAGGGAGTGAAAAGAAGGAAGAGGAGCACACACCGGAAAGGGCTTCGTCGCGTTTCGCTGCTTCGCCCCCCCAATTCTCTCGTTTCGTGTCCCTCGTCATTTAAATGCCAACCGCATTAGCCTTCCATCTCCGTTTCCATTATACACGTGTACACATGTATACGTATGTATATTGCAGTGACGTCTGGTGGTCACGAATAATAACAAAAGAGGGAGAGAAAAGGCCAACGAAACAAACGATCAGTACGGAAATGTCAAAAAATTCGCTATGCCAATGGGGTAAACCGACCAGTGAATGGACGATTAACGAATCGAAACGTAATCGTAAGGGACTAAGAGCAAAGGACTTCTTGTGGAAACTTTTGACGGTTGATGAAAAGTATATTTTTTCCGGGAATGCCAAACGTAAAAAGTCATGGGTAGATCCCGGGCAACCCAGTACATCGACGCCGAAACAGAACATCCACTTAAAAAAGGTTCTTCTGTGTATCTGGTGGAACATGAAGGGTGTGCTTTATTACGAACTCCTGGAAACTGGTCAGACGGTGACTGCGGAACGCTACAGTCGACAATTGAACAAACTGAGCGAAGAACTTGATCAGAAAAGGCTATTTACTGGGCAAGGAAGCAGGCAAGTCATACTGCTTGCATGACAACGCGCGACCTCACGTTACTCGCGCGCCTCAGAAGACCCTCTTGAACTTGGGATGGGAAGTTCTCCAGCACGCGGCATATTCACCAGACTTGGCCCCATCCGACTACCATTTGTTCCGGTCAATACAGCACGCCTTAGTGGATAAACAGTTCAAAACGCTGGATGATGTGCGTAAATTCGCCGATGACTCTATCGCCTCGAAGCCTGCGAGTTTCTTTCGCGACGGCATTCGTATGTTACCTGAGAGATGGCGCAAGGTCATAGAAAACGATGGACAATATTTCCAAGATTAACTTCGTTGTTCTCTATTTTTTCATATTAAATAAATGAGCTGAAAAATCTGTAAAAATTAAGTCATACACCTAATAGTTATATAGACAACAATGGCATTGCACGAATGTTGGCATTTTTGTACTAACATTTCATTAATTACCAACCCTTAGCTCAGCCAGTCAGTCCACCATCTATCTTCTATCTTTATTTCTTAATTTTTTTCTCTCTTTGTTTATCTCCTCTCTGGATCAAATCCTAAAGTCCACGCGGACGAAGTCGCGGGCAAAAGCTAATAAAAAGTGAAAATTTTTGGCCCAACGACCGATCGAACCTCGGACCAGATAATTCCACAGGAAAAGTGTGCGGACGAAACGAGAAAGCGGAAGTTCCGTACGAAGCCCCAGGTTCACATGCTACCGGGCGTCGAAAGTTGTCTTCCGATGTTTCCATGCCCGATCGTTCGATACTCAACGTCCGCCTGTTATCGAAAAAAAAAAAAAGAAAAAGAAATAGGAAGAAACGACCGCTCGAGGCGAGACCAAGCAATGCAAAAAACTCGGTGCCCGTGGACGATCGTTTCGCTCGGAATCGCGTGCGCGACTCGCGTTGCCGAGGAAGTACCTTAAACGCGCCGGCACCGTATCGCCCGACTCGTATAATAGCCGTAGAATTGTAGGAAATTGTTTTGCTACGAATTGCTTTTTTGTCAAAAGTATTTTGCAATTTACCTAATGCTTTTTATATCAATGCGCTCATTGGCCGTTCATCGGTGATACCGATGCTCAGCCATTTCATTAGATCGTGAAAAGATAACAAACAAAAAAAAAGCAGCAATAACCAGCGAGAAAGTAGGAGAATGCGGTGTGCCAATGATCGCTGCTTCGTCGAGTGTACTTTGACTGGCCAATCACTGGTCTAGGCTGACTCCCAATGGCATTTTACCGGCATAAATGTACACGTGGTGTACTCTGGCAAGCCGGAGCCGGAGGGGTTGTAGAAATGGAGGAAGGAAGTTTTCTATCGATCTGTACCCGGTGTTTTGAGGTCAGGGCGCTGCGCCAGCAATGCGGCGGCAACTGGCGGCTAATCCTACCAACCGGTCAAATCGGCGACCGGCAGTCTCTCGCAAATTTTTCTTTCCACGTTCAAAAACAATTTGCCAATTACGATAATTGTGTAAATATATGTGGATACAGTCAATTGTGTAGCGACTTTTCGAACCAAACAAGAAAAGCCAAACCAAACCAAACAATATATTCGTACGAAGAAATTTCACAAATATGCACTTTATTATTTGATTTATATATTTTTGTTCATATACGGCTGAAGGTAAATAAACAGTTCAAAGTTAGAAAAATGACGTCACGAAAAAAAAACGTCGCTAACGCACGTAAAGATGTGCGTTAAAAATGTCCGATTTTTTGCTATTGAGCGAGTTGAAAAATTACACTGACGAAAAAAAAAAGATTTAATTTACATAGGATCTATTTAAATCAAAGAGTTTTTTTCCTTGTCTCACGGCCAACTACGATCCTATTTGTTTTAAATATTTTTTTTAAATTTGTTCAAGCTATTTTTTATATTAAATATATTCAAATTAAATAAATAAAGATAAAACACGACATATCGCATAAATACGAGAAAGGAATATAGGTTCATGACATAAAAGTGCGGTGAAGAAAAGTTAATTTATTTTTCTTTTTTTCATTAACAAGGCTTTATTTGAAAAAAAAAAAAGAAAAGTATCGTCATGTCTTTTATTAACAGGCGCGATTATTGATGTATACAAAGACTAACCCTTTTTCTCAACTGCAGAATGTTACAGCAGTATTCTAATGACAGCAAAGCCATGAGATTTTTGAGTGACTGAATCGTCTACCATTTTTCTGTCTCTTTTGTCTTATACTACCAGATGAAACCAAATCACAGATTTATTAGAAATAAATAAATTTGAAAAAATCCATTTTCAAAATGTTATTATCTAATAGTACAATATGTCTAGAATATTCTCCCAACGTTTTAAGTCAATCGGAGTAAAAGTGTAGGAGAGAGCCTTTGGGAAAATGGAGCCTTTGGGAAAATGGTGAAAATGGAGATTTTACGCCCGTGAAGCGTACGTAAAAAGACCATTATCGTACCGAGTAGAATAAAATAATTTTTCTATCAGTGACATCGTTTTTCAAGCGATGGTTACCGGATTGGCGCCGAAAAACCCATTTATCGTATTATCGCGAAACAAGCGCGCGCGCGCGCGCGTGTGTATATGTGTGCAATGTTGGTGCAACAGGATAAAGATAGCGCAGTGTTCCTGGTACCTTGTTCCTCAAGTATACCATGGCGCACACGGAGCTATTTAATACTAGATGAAAAAGTCCCGCTGACGTATTAAACTTCGCCGTTTCTCGGGGCTCTTCGCAAACGACCGTGTACTTCGTAACACAAGCAAACTGGGTTCTATACGACGTATATAAAACATGCCGTGGCTTAACGTGTACCACTGCGTCGCGTGCTTTGCACATATAGCCCACACGAATATACGTTGGAGCCCAACGCCTGCTTTTGAAAGCGAGAGATCCTCGGGCCGATTGGTCAAGGATAATATCAGAGAGGGAAAATACTTTTTCTCCGCAATGCGGACCCGGTAACGGACGAGAAGGCCTATACCTGAATTCGTTCATACATTAAGAGTTGCGCGATTTTTCCTTTTGGCTCTTCTCTCTCTTCGTTGAACTAAAATATCGTCGAGAGTGTATGATTGATCGAACTTTATATCCGTCGTAACTTCGAAACAAGCCTGGGATACAGGAAATATTAGCCATGGAGCCGTTTGACAAGTCGCAATGCAATGTCATTGATGGGTGTTGCAATACAGTGAGACCGCGATTTTTTACCACCTCGATTTTTTTTCCATTTTCCTTCTTTTTTCCCTCCACTTTGCCAGAGTCAATATTTTCGAGCCACGTCCAACCCGCAACATAAAGGCCTCTTTCCCCTAGGAGAGATCAGCAATAGTGGATTATCGGGTATCTAAACGAGGGTACAATGTTTGGAAAACCAATACATTAGGGCCTCCGATGAACCTCCTGAAAGGCAGAAACTGGACATTGTCACTCAAAGGAGGCCAATGCAGAGCGCAACTGAACCTGCGAAATTCAGGTGGGCCTACTTCGAGCAGAAGTAGGCCTCTGGCAGAACGTACTGGCCCCCCTTTCGGCCCTACTGTAGGCGCACTGTAGACCCTCTGGACCCCCCATTGAGCCTACTGTAGGCGCACCGTAGACCCTCCGGACCCTCCATTCAGCGAAAACATATTTATTTCGTCATCGAACGGGTTACGGATCAGGCCACAATGGAGTGTTGATGGAGGAGATATCGAGTTTGGGCTCAAAGCAGGTTAGGTGGGGTTGAGGCAATAAACTTGATATCGAAAGCAGGTTGAGGCCTTAGGATTCAAGGCCTCTAGGATATCCACTCTAGGATTTTTCAAAAATCGATGTTATTTTTTATTTATTTTGTTAAAAATGTACCTTAGTATCTATAAAATTATATTCCAAAAGATTATGGGTATAAAAAATCTCTAAGCACTCGATTTTCGAATTCTAGCGCAACCCCTCTTGATTCATGTCGTGACTTACTACTAACTTTAAACACGTTTATCTCAAAACTACATTTTTCAAGTCGGCCGGACTCATAACTCAAACAAATTTCAACCGATTCACTTGAAATTTTCACTGTATATTTAGAATTACATTTTCTGAGGCACTACGTAGGATTTTTTTTATTATATTGCATAGCTACTTTTTTATAAACAATTTTCTGACGATTTTCTCATGGCATTTTATACTTTTTGTTTTAGAAATGCGCCATTTTGACAAAAAACAATATATCAAAAAAATCCCACGTATGTCTATAACTATACTTATATATAATCGAAAAACTTTAGTGTCTCATCATAACTCAAAAATTATAGGAGCTGTTGGTCCGGCCGTTGACCTTCCAGAAATAAAGGCGCCATCGGAAAAATGATGCACAGTCGCCATTTTGACATGTATCGTTGTGAAAAAAAAATGTTGTATAGTCAATTACGTGTATAATAAAACCCCTATTTTGTAATTCCGATTTATTTTATGGTTTCGCTGAAAAAAAATCACAAAATATGTCCTTTTTTGGCCTCTTGAGTGGCCTAAGGCCTTAAGGAGGCCTGTGTTCTGCAAGTTTCACTGAAACTGGGAGGTCGAAAGAAGGTTTGGAAGGACTAACAGAGGCTACACTGGACCAAATGGAGGCCTCTTCATGGCACTGAACTCGTCAAATGGGGTTTGGTAGGTTCAACGGAGGCTGGCGGCTTGTGCATTTTGACTCGGGTGTCTCTTTCAAACGAAGGGACTACGCGCGTCTGAAACGCCGGCGCAACGGTACATATCGACTACCGCAGCACCGGCATCTCCATCCAAAAACATAACCTCAAACGTAAAAATGATGGAAAACGTCGCGCCGAACAATCCTTCTAAAAATGCACGACTACTCTTACAAGGAAAGGTAGCGAGGTGTCTACCTCCGTTTTCAATTCAATTTAGCATATTTGTAGAGTGGTTAAAAATAGGGGCCACGTATTTTTTTTTTTTTTATATCTGCGAAACCCGATTTTAGGGATGAAACGCACCCCCGGAAATGGGGAGTACTTCGTACTTTTTAAATAAATAATACGTTTTATTAATAAATTATAATGTCAGGTCATTTTGAGACGCCGTTTATTTTGTTAAGAAGATTCTACTTCAAAATGCGATGGGATCTATCAAGAATCATATCGCATTGCGTTCGATAATGTGAGTATGCTTTAGGATTCAAATTGAATTCGTACATTGGATTCTAATGGGAAATCCCTATTAAGGGATCATTACAGTGTAAAATCAAAAAAAAAATCGATTTTTTTTTTTGCATTATCCAATAGTATTGACAGTTATAAATATGCTGTTCAATTTTTGGGGCGAAACCTTTCTTATAGAAAGTGGTTCGAGCAGCGGCTTCCGCACTCGAAACTTTAATCGCGTTTTTCTCAAAATGACCTTTTTCAAAACAGTTTGCATTCTCAAAGGAATAGTTTTCAAGCTATCCGTCTCAAATTTTGACACAGCATTATTCACGCCATTCTTTATCTTGCTATGGAAAAGCTGTCGAAAAAATAGGCTAAATTCGACACTTTTTCAATCCGCCGCCATTTTGTCAATTTTAATTTAAAAAAAAAACCCCCCATAGCAAGATAACGGCTTTCATACTAATTAATAATCTTTTTACACATTTTTTTTCAGATAATATTTACGGCCACAACCGTGGACATCGTGACGACTCCTTTTTTTTCGAAGACATTTTCAACCGTTCAAAAAAATGTTAAAAAAAAATAAAAATAATCGTTTAAAAATTTATTTTCTGTTCTTCATGAGTGCTTTGATTTGAAATAAAAAAAAATCAGTCTGATTATCGTATTTTAACCATCGAAAAAAAAATCGCGAAAGTCAGCTGTTCTTCGCCACGTAACACTGTAATGATCCCTCAAAATTCAATGTACGAGCGTGAAGTTGTGATATAGGGATCCAACGCGATGGCCCATTAGATCCCTATCAGGAAGTAGGGACAAATATCGGAATCCAATTGGATCTATACGACAATTTCTGCACGGGCAGTCTCGCGGCGCGCGAGATCGAAAAAACGCCCCCGTTCGACATATTTTTCACTAAAACCGGAAACGGACACACTTAGGATGAAGGATATTCGAGACAGCAGGCTCGCGGAGAGCGCTGACGAGTTGCGTTCCGCTGGCTACCAACGCCATATTTCATATGAACGCACGTACGCGTAGAACAGTAACCATCCAGAAAGTCTGGAAAATATTGAAGTGAACGCGCACTTCTCGTAGGCTGCGTCGGGGACAGGTGGGCGTCACGCCCGACGTCCTTCTTGTATACGCCGATCTAACACCGTAAAACCTCAAGAATTCTCACTTTTCTCCGCATCGGTCACAGTAGCAACAAATATCCTGGTAAGACGCGATAAATTTGTCGCATGAGCCAGGAAAGACTCTAAAAGAGACAAAAAAAAAGATTTTTTTTGTGCCAACTGCGTTGAACTATCGACCGATCAAAGATCGCGATCGATAGTTCAACGACCGAACTATCGACCGATCAAAGATCGCGACTTTAATCGGTATCGAGAAATGTATACTTTTCTCTCGTTAACCTGCACCGAGAGAAACGTATGGTATTTCCAACCATATTTTATATTTCCCTGAGGTGACAATAATATTTTATTGCCATAGTTACTAGCCAAAATATAGTTCTAGATCCTGTCGTACATGTTTAGCCTTACAAACAGCTAATTTAATAATAAATAAACACTTAGAAATGTTAATTTTCCACTTTTAATAATAATTGAAGTCAAATACGACGATATTGGCGTGTGCTTGACTGAGGTTTTTTCAGTGACTGTACATTTGTTTCAACTGTCAAACAAAAAAATTTCTCAATTTTCAAATTTAATTAATACGTCCAGATCATCTTATTATTATCAATAATGGATGGATATTAAACTAATTTTTTAATATCCATCCAGTAATTAAATCCAATAGTGAACAGGATAAAAAAAAAAATATATATATATATATATATTGATAAAAAAAGGCTACTTATGATTTGCAATGATATTTATAGTGATCTGTACCATACCCTACAACCTCTATAATCCAGTGGCGGGATCAGCTCCGCATCGCACTTGCAAATACAGTCAACTCTTCCTAATTTTCCGCCATCTGTTTTGCCTTCCCGGCTATTTTGCGAAATTCTCACCACGTATTGTCCGAAATAGCATGTTGAGATAAACTTTTCGCTTATAGTTGTGTTAACCATATTATGATTGCGGTATCAATGACATATAGGGAATTTTACTATCCCCTCTTTCACCATGGGCATTTTTTATAAATACCATAAACATTTCTCTCGATGCGCCGAGTGTACATCGCGAGGAGAATCATTAGTACGAAATCGTGCCATGTAAAATAGCATAAACCATTTTTTTTAAATGGCAACTGCGATAAAAGCACGCTGAAATTCTGCGTCTTGCTTCATCAAGAACGGTGAACGCAAAGGCACCCAAAAGGAAATCGCACCCAATTGACCTGCCGGTGGAACAAAGCTGTAATGGAGGATTTTAAAGACCACAACTTATTTTTATCCTTTCAATTCTGGTAAATACGGAGCAGATGACCACACTGAAAAAAACATCGGAAAATTACGGGGACATGAGTACGGTTCTGGAGCATGAATTAGCTAGAGTCGAGAACCCAAGAGATAAGCAGCCAAATTATGGACCTGAAACCTGCAGGAATGTTCGTTCGAAGCATTAGCCCCGCACAGCTGTCGTTATGATTTCGGGTTTTTAATTTCGCCGCCGCTCGTACGGTGGAAAGCAACCGCATGTCCTTCCACCGCCCTTACGTTTTCCTCATAGGTATAGCAGTACGGTGATCGACGGATAAGACTAACAGAATAAATTCATTCAAGTTTTAGCTGTTTAGCTGCCATACCAATTGAATTGGAAATGGAAAAGTCGTAGGGTGGGAACGGTCTGTCCATTTCGCTGCAGCCTGTGGCCCTGACAGCTGACTCTCTCTCTCTCTCTCTCTCTCTCTCTCTCTCTCTCTCTCTCTCTTTTACCGTGAACGTGTTTCACCTTAACCCTGGAAAGAGCGCAAAGTCCGTCGGCACCCTCTGCCCCTCTCAGAGTACACTCCTGAAATAGCAGACGGCGTTATTGAGACTGGACCATAATTCAGTTTACGAAAATCTTTTTAGAGTCAAAACGGACCTAATCCCGTGCGGAAATTGAGTTTGGGCTTTGATCGGGCCCATCTTAATTTTCTTTAACTTTATTAAGGCCCTAGTCTGGAAGCCTCACATGGGCCATCAGTGGCCGGTTATACTTTGCTACCGAGGGCCATTGAAGGCAAAATAACCAGGGCCTTTTAAATTGCCTCAACGCTGCCTCATAACAAATTATTGCAGCCATGTGCGTACATGCGTGTGTGTGTGCACTGTGAAAAAGTAATGTGTTATTTCAATACATTTGAGGCTTAGAATTCTGTTGCATATTTTGACACTCTTGATCCCGCATTGTTCCAATGAACGCACTGCATGCGTTTTGGTTCAAGGCATCACAGCTCATCTACTAAACGCATAATTTAATTATTTTATTTAATCGATCTCGATAATTATTATGGCACAAATTCTTTAGTCAAGCAATTTATTCGCTCCGAGCTTTACACGTGTCGACATCTATAGTGACCACAAGTGTAGTACTAATGTCGGACCGTTACGTACTGTATAATATGCAACAGCACAAAATATATTTATAATCAAATGAAATTGTTTAGTTTTCAGCATTTATCACACGAATTACAAGGTGTACATCAATTGGCACATTGTCAATTGAAAAAAAAGTAAATAAAGTAATTCATGTACCTTTTTAACCGAACTTCAAGGGCTTACGTGGGTTTCGAAGCCAAAAAAAGCATATTTTCTCAATTTTTTTTAAATATAAATATTTTTCTTTAATATTTAAAATATAATTTTTTCTTAAATGTATTTTTTGGTCTATCTTGAACGATCATTTGATTTTTTCAATCGATTAATGAGAAAAAAAAAGTCGTGATTGCTTCTTTTACGTTGTGTTCCGTTTGAAGAAATCTTTCACGAGAATTTGAGATCTACCAAATAAACTTTATATAAACCCTATGAGCCTTTATGAAAATTATTTTGCATCAAGGAGACGTCCCTCGGACTTCACTTGCTGCGTGGAAGCCAAGGAAATAAGAGGTCTCGTCTATGGTTAAGGGCTCGCTGTACAAGCCGTGGCGATGAGCAATCGACGAGCATTCGAAGACTTTTGTCGCCCCGAGCCATAAAATATGCAACAGCCACAACTTTGTAAATACACGTATACGAGCGAAGGTAAATTGACGCGGGAAAGTGTGCACGTGTTCATTTTTGTACAGGGGTACGTGCGACGCTTCTGGTTACACAGCAATGGGAAAAGCCGACAATTCGCACCAGTCTCGCCCGAGATATGTGTACGCGAGCGTACACACACATACACACGCACACACATAGACAAGGGTGCGAAAGCATACAGGCTCCTCTGTAGTGAGGAGCTGGCAGGAAAATGCGATCTCCTAGCTCCAACTAAAGTGGCACCTGTGCGACCAGCAAACTGACAAGGTGGCATTTCGTACATTCGTATATCTCACTATGCTCACGGAAAGAGGCAGCGAATAAGAGGAAAAATATAGAATAGAAACGTGGCGCAAAAACAAATAGCAGGTATGCAATAAGGTTTCCGCGATGTCAAACTGCGCGTACGAAGAGACTAGCGGAAAAACGTGAAAATGACTGGGTACTGAGAAAAATGTATGGTATCTTCAACCATAGTTCAACCATATTTTATATTTCTCCACAACAATATTTTATAGTCATGGTTACTGCCCAAAGTATAATACTGCTTATTGATATCTTAGCAGTTACGTCAATTATGCGCACGTGTTAGCAACAACCAACAATCTTACAGGCATACATTGATTGTTTAATCCCGAGTCAACATTTATAGCCTCCTCTTAACACTCTTAGGACCCATTTCTTTTGTAATGCACAAGCCGTCAGCCTCCATTGAACCTCCCAAACCCCATTTGTCGAGTTCAGTGCCATGAAGAGGCCTCTATTTGGTTCAGTGTTGCCTCTGTTAGTCCTCCCAAACCTTCATTCGACTCCCAGTTTCAGTGAAACGTGCAGAACACATGCGTCTTTAACCTGCTTTCGAGCTCAAGTCCGTTACCTCGAACCTGCTTTGAGCCCAAATTCGATAGTTCCTCCATCAACACTCCATTGTGGCCTGATCGGTAACCCGTTCGATGACGAAATAATTACGTTTTGGCTGAATGGAGAGTCCGGAGGATCTACAGTGCGCCTACGGTAGGCTGAATGGAGGGTCCAGAGGGTCTACAGTGCGCCTACAGTAGGCCGTAAGGGGGGCCAGTAGGTTCTGCGGCAGCGCTCGAAGTAGGCCCACCTGGGGTTTCACAGGTTAATCTGCGCTCTGCATTGGCCTCCTTTGAGTGACAATGTCCAGTTTCTGGCATTCGGGAGGTTCATCGGAGGCTCTAATGTAGTGGTATTCCAAATATTGTACCCTCGTTTAGATACCTGGTAGTCCGCTAGCAAGATGGCGGCTTTCATACTGATTAATAATATTTTTACAAATTTTGTTTCAAATAATATTTACGGCCACAACCGTGTACACCGTGAGGACTCATTTTTTCAAAGACATTGTCAACCGTAAAAAAAAATGTGAAAACAATTAATCCATGACAATATTTCAGCACGGGTATCGCTCAAGTACGAAAATCTCGATTTATCCGCGAAATCAACGCTTCTCCTATAACGAAATAAAAACTAAGAAAACCAACACAAAGCCGTGTTATTTTCCATCAATTATATTGGCCGAGTTGCGTATGCGTGCGGATAAGTCGGCGGAGGCATGGCCATTGAGAAATGAAAAAGAGAAAGCGAACGGAAGAGCAATCAAAGCCACGGCAAAGAATAATAAGAAAAAAAAATGGTGTTGGCTTATTGTATTGCTCGCCTACCTTCCTCTTTCTTTTCCCTTTCCCCCGCCTTCAATGGCAAAGGTAAAAGAAAATGAGACAAAATCGTAAACGAAGGGGCCCGAAAGGCGCGACGATCTCTCGGGGTTCGTAGGGCTTATTGCGTGACCCGGTACATAGTAACAGTAGCAAGGAACAGGGGTGCGCACGCATACCCCCTGAGCAAATGAGGCGAAAGACCCTCGGCCCTTCGATCGCGTTTCTGTAACGAGTCTCGAAGAAAAGATGGCTCTAGCCGAGCAGCCAAACATATTTTCGTACATGCATATGCAACGAAACGCGTACATACATGGTGTGTCCCAAAAGTCGTGCAGTTTTTTTGCCACGCCCCGACCGGTCGCAGCACGTTCGGGCCGTTCGAGTTATGTTGGGGTGGGGAGGACTCTCAGCTTTGCAGCGCACCCTGGGTCAGCCGCTTCGAGCATAGGTGGCGTCAGGATCGCTGGTTCAGTGCATCCCTGTTTCCGAACAACATTGGGCGATCAAGTTCTGCACAAAACTCGACAAAACAGCTGCAGAAACTCATGAACTGCTTAAACAAGCGTACGAAGATTACGGAAAAGGGTCATCCTCGCGCGAAAAGACATCGCCGATACCGGGCTGCTGCATTACCACAATACGCCCAGCCACACGTCTCTCTGCGACCGTGAATTCCTGTCGAAGCATAACGTGGCAACGCTGCCGCAGCCACCCTAAAGTCCCGACCACGGTCCGGCCGACTTCTTCTTGTTCCCCAAGGTCAAGAACGTACTCAAAGGACGCCGTTTTGACAGCATTGAAGGTATCCAAGCGGCTGTGACAACATTACTTAAGTGTCCTGGTAGAAATTTCAAAATCGGCGAGTGTTTGAATCGTAAAACCAAATGATTTTTCGTTATAAAAACTGTGCCAAATAGATATTATAATTATAATAATGTTACAGATAGAATAAATAAATACATCTCTTTATAAAGTTCGAATGCTGTTAAACTATGTACGTTTCGAATACTCGCTGATTTTTAAATTCCCGCCAGTTAATGCTTGACTGGAGCGGCTCACTATACAGAGCCCGTTGAATGCGGTGTTGCCACGTTTAACCTACAAGTTTCGTTAATGTCCGAAAACAAACCGTTCGAGCTCAAAATTCACATCTTTTTTCGAATATTATTTCGAACGAAGTAGATAAACTACTTCATTATTTAAAACGTCATCGCTAACACTATAATCACGGTTTTCTTGGTTTTTTATCGGCTGATCACTATTATTTTTAGGTCTACAGCCCTATAACTGGTGTTTACGAGATTCGTATGTATTACCAAATAGATAAAGATTTAACTTGAATATTAAAAATCGCCGGAATTATGTTGTAAAACTGATTTTTGGATAGTCAATGCGTCCTAAATTAATGTCTCGGTGATATAAATTCCAATCGCCTACCACTATTTCCATCTTGGTATCGAAACTACTTAAGGAGGTACGACTACTCCTTCTGGGTCAACAAAGAGACTAAATTTATGTTACCCCACGGGTGTTCTGATTTATGTTAACTTATGTTGAATAATCGTATTGTCGATCCCAAAGTGCCAAAATTATCGTAAATATTTTATTTATTGCATATTTACTAATAAAAACTGAAAAATTAGATCCTCAACGAGTCTGGAATCTTCACGACGATTTCCAACCAGTAGCGAGATTCTGTAACTCGGTAGCGAGCGTTTTCGTTATCGTTAGCTAGCCAATAAGAGGCTCCCTTTCTTCTGATCGTGCATGCGATTGGCTGTCGCTAGCTAGCGACAACGAAAACTGTCGCTACCGAGTTACAGAATCTCACTACAGAGCTAGGTTATGCTCGCCAAACGAATCAGCTGTTACCCCCGACGTTGGCAAGTCTATGGGTACTATTTCGTCAATATGATAATATTCAACCGGAAGTTGAAACCGCTTTATAATTTAGTGCTTGAACTACACGGTGAAGTACGAATTTTCGACTTTTTTACAATATCTATTATGTCCAATTTATCAAATTTCAGTTTTCCAGCGACCTTAGTTGGATACGTGAGCAGCAAAACCGTGATCACCGCACTTCCGATCGACCCTCTCCATAAGACGACGTGCTTCGCTAGCTCAAAGTGCTCGACTTTGCAATTTTATTACGAAAAAAACTGAACGGTCAACATAGCTCAAATTTTCCCAAAGAATGCTTAACGTATCCGCCAACATCATATAAAAATTTCAGGCCCGAAAGTTGAATTCCTCTTCATGATCGTACCTCCTTAAGTGAGGTTACTTGTAAATTGCCCAGTATGCAAGCACCACAAGCTAGAAAATTCCCCGCGTCGTCAACATTCGATATTGAGCTAAGAATGTGCTTTCAACGACACCTGTAATTTGTTCGCTAAATTATAGTGATTCAATTTTTTATCAACAATTCATATTCTTTATTTATTTAAAATATAAATCAACTTTCGTCCATTAACTGGTCCCCGTCCATTCGTTGGTCGGTGTGCCCTATTCGTGAAATTTTCACCACTCGCACCTCTGCGAGTAACCAGTGTCGAAAGCCGAGCAATGACTAGAAACTACCCTATGCACGGGTATTGCGTATGTACGTGTTTGAGAGTCGACCCACACATCCACAGGGAATAATATTCTCTCGTGACCTGGGAACCCTTGCCGGGTGAATCGTGGCTGAGGGAAGCCTCCCCCACCCCCCTCACCATCCATATATCGATCGTTGAAGCGCCGAGTCACGCCATCAACCAAACGTACCAACACCCCTACAAAACATTACCGAAGTAGAGCTTGTGGTAACAGGCGCTAGAGCACAGGCTGTAAAGAAGAAAAACAAATTTGTAGGTGTGTGTGTGTGTGTGTGTGCTCGTAAGAAACTACGCTAGCCGATCGACGCGCTTGGACTGCATAATGTGAGCGTTCGCACGCCAGAATACGAAAATCGCTATACCACCACGAATCTTCACTTGAATCAAGACATCCACGCACTTTATTGAATAGGAAACAGGTGTTTGTGCAGTCCAACTTCAATTTTGATTCATGTATTCGACGGAACCTTCCACGCAACGGGCATTGTGATGTGGATGTGGATCAAAGTATTTGGGTCTGATGTACATTGTTCAAATCAACATGTCACCGGTTCAATCTCGTCCACATGGGCTGTTTTCACTGTAATATAGCTAACGGATCCTCTGAGGCTTCGTACCACGTGGTTATTGCCTGACTTGTTCCGTGGAGGGATCCGCTCCCTTGCTTCTCCGACTTCGGCCCACCTTCTTCCTGCGAGATAGGGCTGGCAATTCTCCCGGAGTAAACCCTCCCTCCTACGTGGAAGTAAACTTGCCTCACGTGACACGCCATCAGCTCGTTGTTTGCTCCAACAGATCCAACCTCACAGTTGTTGGCACATTAACGCCTTAGAAACACGTGATCGAGCAACTACCAAACGTTCCGACGATGTTGTAGACCCGTTCCAGTTGCGTACTACACTCTTCGTGAAACCCAAGCCATCCCGTGCAGAAATATTGTCGTGGATACTGTCCGATTCGGACTAAGATCCTGGTTTCTCAATCGGGATCCAGTCGGACATTGGATAGGATCCGGGAGCATAATGTCAGGCTCGCAAATCGGATTCCAGCCAGTAATCCTCATCCGCAACTACCTATTAAGGACTGTAGTCAGATTTCAAATGGAAACTTTGCAAAGGATCCAGGCTAGAAACCTGAACTTCTAGAACAAGATCTACTTCGTTGTCGCATCGGATCCCAGGGATGAATGTAAAAATCACCAGGAGATACCGATCCGTATCAGCTGGAGACGCTAGACATTTTCTGAAAATATTTATTCAAGGATCCGAAAAAGTTTAGGTCAAAATTGGTGCTACAGTAGAACTGCCAAAACTTATGTATTCTAATAACAGAATTTCGAACAAAATTCTTTACATTTAATTTTAAAAAATCGAAAAAACGATATATAGACCTTTAAAGACTTATATTTCCTGGAGAAAAGTAATATAGGTTATTTATTCTAAGTAAAATTCTAGATAATTTACTCTAAGTAGTAACTACTTTATTTATTCTAAGTAATAATAATTCAATTATATTTATAGAATCTGAAAAAGATTAAGAAAAAATTGGTGCTACAGTATAACTTTCAAAACTTATATATTTTAATACCAGAATTTCGAACAAACTTCTTTACATTTAATTTAAAAATTCGAAAAAAAACAATATATAGACCTTGAAAGACATATATTTCCTGCAGAAAAGTGATATAGGTTATTTATTCTAAGTAATTATATTTAAGGGATCATCACAGTGTAAAATTTTCAAAATTCGATTTTTTTTTGCATATCCGATAGTTTCTTCACGCTATTCTTTATCTTGCTATTGCAGCTTTCTTTTTTTAATCTTCATATTTTTTTAACGAAAAACTGTCGAAAAAATAGACTAAATTCGATACTTTTTTCAAACCGCCGCCATTTTGTCCATTTTTATAAAAAAAAACTCCATAGTAAGATAGCGGCTTTCATACTGATTAATAATCTTTTTACAAATTTTGTTTCAGATAATATTTACGGCCACAACTGTGTGCACCGTGAGGACTCCCTTTTTTAAGACATTTTTAACCGTTAAAAAAAATGTAAAGAAAAATAAAAATAACGATTTAGAAATGTATTTTCTATTCTTCATGAGCGCTTTGATTTGACGTAAAAAAACCAGACTGATTAGCGTATTTTAAACGTCGAAAAAAAAAATCGTGAATATCCGCTATTTTTCGACCCGTTGCACTGCAATGTTCCCTTAAATTAAATGGAGATCGTTCGAACTAAGAAAAATGTATTTAATACGTATATCAAATTCTTGCCACCACGATGAGGCTACGCCTTCTAGGTAATCCGTTTAATATCCCGATCTGGATGTGATCGAAACTTAGGTATCCCTAAGAAATTTCTGCACGGGATGTCGACCAACGTAGATTATTCGACGACCATGATTACTTCGGATATGATTGCCTAAATGCCTGACAAACGCAATACGAAGAGATCCGAAGTTATTTTGCCGGAATCTCCTTCAAGGGCCAAAAGCTCTCTGTCATTGCCTGCACCTGTATAAATGCATGTATGTACAGCTCGGTCTATGGACACCAGCGAAGCTTCGAATTGGCTTTTATTTTACTCATGGAAGTCACATATGTGCATATGCAGACATTGACAAGAACAATGATATAAGATGGTCGTGTAGGTGGATCACGCGAAGAATGGGCGGAGATTCCAAAAATAGGACCATTACCGATAAGACCTTCCAAGCAGGCGCGGCGTGCATGTAGAGGTGCCTCGCTTTTGCCTTCGCGAGAAAACTCACCACAGGCCGTAGCTTGCCGATAGGTGGTGACGGCAGGTGATAAAAGCGAGGGAAATGGAGTGAGTTAAGGGTAGCTGATGGCGATGGTGTGCGCTAGTGAACGAGGATGACTAGGATGTGTACATTGCAGGCGGCCACCCACCCACACACACACACACACACACACACACACACACACATACATGTGGCACATAAACGGATAGAATAGCAATGAAATAAAGGCGAGGTTATTCCTGGGCTGACATTGCCCTGGGGCCACTCCGTCTCCATCCTTTTCTGTCATCCCTCTGGTTCATCCTTTCCCTCCCTAACCCGGCGAATTGCGCTTCCTCTCTCTCTCTCTTTCTCCCCTTTCTCTTTCGAGGCTCTGTCCACAACCATCGGCCGTTGCTCTTCCTGTTTGTGCGGCCATGGAGGCCTAATTGGATCGCGTTGGATGCGCGCGTTTCATCAACCCTTCTTTTCAGAGCCCTCCACCCCGCGCATGACTTTCAAGCCTCATGAACCTCCACTGAGACGCAATATATCGTTCCATGGCGATATGCAACGGGATGGAAGCAAGTATGTGTTTTCTCAGGTGCAGACGAAGATTGAAGATTGCACCGTCAGAGAAATGTCTTTTCCTCATGGTCAGCTCGCATCTCTCTAACCCCATCAATGTTCCTTGAGATGCATCTTGTTATAATCGCGATAAATGAGGTGAACGTTCAAAGTTTTCTTTTCTTCTTTTAAGGCATTACAGACCCGGCAGCACCGTTCAAAAGTGAACATAATTTGAGATTTTCGAGTGTCCGAGTATTTCGAGAAATTCATTAATTAAACTATTTTCTAGGTACATATGCACAATATCTTATCATTCAAAAGTCCAAAAATGACATAGTGATTAAATTGCGATGGATTATTAGAACAGTGTTCTTGGCTGCAGTCGAAAACTTTTAGCAACGCTTATCCAATGCCCTTATCAAAACTCAGAAAGTTTGTGTATCCCGATGAGTCGCACACATACATCGAGCATAAGGTTCGTAAGCGTAGCAACGCCGCTCGCCAACTGAAACTATTCTATACCATTCTACCCTTACTTACCATTGCTTCGTTGACAGCTCGTGTCTTATGTGCATTGTACGAATCAACAATTTTACAAAATTAATCAACATCGAGAGCGTTATAAAGAACGTTTCATAAGAAAAAAAAAACATTTAGAAAAACGATTAAAGATTAGCGAAATGAAAAAAAAAACAAAAAATGAGACACAGTGACGACGGTCGCGCTGAACAAAGTGAACAACCGATTGGGTGACGCATTGTAAAAGTGAACGAACTTGCAAAAAAGTTAATTTGATGCAACTGTAAAGAAATGTTGTACCTAAAAAACATTGAGAATGAAGCACGGTACGGATTGACGACTTTTTTCACAATTATATTTGAAAAATGCGCGAAACGCACGGTCATTCCCACTGGAAGAATGCACACAACCAAAAATGATGCAAAATTTTATTCCGATACAACAACGATATATATATTCTTCGTTCCGTCGAACACGCACTGCCTGCAACGTTGCCTAGTCGATCGCGACGACTCATTCGGACAGTCACGTTTCATCATGCATTTCAGAGTTTGAACATTTATAGCTTGGGAAATTTGTGGTAATTTTTTTTTAATCATCGTCATGTACTTGTTTATAATTTCTCAGTGTTTTATCGTTTTCGGTATCGGCGTTTTTTAATTATCAGTTGATATGTAAAAAATTATATCACGTGCCCTATGGAAAGCGTGTTAAAAATGCCATTTTCAATTGCAAATATATCGGTAAGGGGATGGTCAATCAATTTCAACATGGTTGAAATGTTTCCAACTTGTTCTGGATATCCTGAAAAATATTAGTTTAAAAAATGTAAACATTGTGAGTTTGCAAAAATGCAAAAATGTAAATGGTCTGAGACCATTTTTGGAAAGTACTACCTTGAGGTGGTAGTCTCGCCACAGTCACGTTGAAAAGTTTATTCTCCGCCCAATCGATAAAAGCTTCGAAATATTGCGAAATATCCTTATAATGTAGGTTGTACATCTTATCGGAATGTAAAAACTTATAAAGTAATGATGAAAACGCTTAATATAATGTTTACCTAACCCTCACTTTTGTAGGAGACTGTCCATTCCAGCTACTAATGGGCGAATATAGGGCGAAAAACTAATATAGGGCGAAAAAAATCGTACGAGGCTTTCTAAAAAATAAAAATATCGCTTTTGATATTCTTTTTAAGTTTCCCATAGAAAAAAACCGAGGAAAAAATTTTCCACAAACTTTGCAGTTAATTTTCGACGGCCAAAAAATAGCCGAAAAATGGCCACGTTCAAAAGTGCACACCGGGGCGAAAAAAATCGTAGAGAATTTTCTAAAAAAAAAAGCAAAATAAAGGTAAACTTGTCCTCTTTAAAATGCCACTTGGGAAATTCAATTACCTTTATTTTTGAGTCCGCTATGTAAATTTAAGTGCGGTAAGAAATTTCGACTAGTCCGTAATTTTTTGTCCAGTACTGTATAAGAATAGCTATATAAGTACGTAGGATTTTTTGATATATTGTTTTTTTGTCAAAATGGCGGATTTCTAAAACAAAAAGTATAAAATGCCATGAGAAAATCGTCAGAAAATTGTTTATAAAAAAGTAACTATGCAATATAATAAAAAATAATCTACGTAGTGCCTCAGAAAATGTAATTCTAAATATACAGTTAGAATTTCAAGTGAATCGATTGACATTTGTTTGAGTTATGAGTCCCACCGACTTGAAAAATGTAGTTTTGAGATAAACGCGTTTAAAGTTACTAGAAAGTCACGACATGAATCAAGAGGGGTTGCGCTAGAATTCGAAAATCGTGTACTTAGAGATTTTTCACGCCCATAATCATTTTGAATATAATTTTCTAAGTACTAAGGTACATTTTCAACGAAAAAAAAAAAAAATCGATTTTTGGAAAATCCTACAGTGTCGCGCTCGAAAGAAGCATGGGAAAATTAAAAGAAGCAAAGCGAATGAAACGTTAACGGGTAAGTCATTGGAGAATGCTACGGGTAGTCGTTACATCGAAGCCGAATTGGTGCCGAAGGGCGAACTACCTTCGACGTTACGAGTGTCTCTCGTAGCGCGTAGCGATGTATCCACAAAGTCATAGTCACGGGTGGATTGACCAGGCGAGGAAACTTTGACTGTGTGCACGGTGATATCTACGAAGTCAGCTTGTCGTGACAGTGGCCAGGCAGGGGTTTGGCCAGGCGAAACGGCTGAAAGTCAAAGCGAGGTAGGGAGAAAAAAAAACCACGGCGGTAAAAAAAAAAAAAAAACGAAGCTTGAGTGGCGTTCTACGAGGGAATCGCGTGACTACTCATGGATCAATAGTTTGCCCGTACAGAGGGCGCACGGTGTGTATACACGTTAAATGTACTATAAGTCGTACCAGTCTTGATGGCAAACTCCTTGCTCGGAACCCGCTTTCCCCGGCCTACACACGTATAGCCGTCTTCTATGGGGGTACCAGCGGGCAGTCTTCCAATTCTCGCACGTCTCGTTTATCCCTCTGCCTCACCACTGGCCACCTGCCTTCCTCGCAATCATCAACAATATACGGATATGTAGGTTGTTGTTGTTTTTTTTTTTTTTTTTTTTTTTCATTAATTTCATCAAGTAGAACTAGGGACATTAGAGTGATTTTGCCATTATGTGTTCGCGTAATCGAGCATAAAAAAAAAAGGGCGAGCTTGAATGAGCCTCTAACAATATGAAACATGCAGCGACACTACAGTTGGAAATAAACGATCCAATTCTCTCGAGCGAATCTTTTTGTCGTGGTTGTACATGCTCGCCTTAATCTATGCCAATTCCGTAAGACCTTTAAACGATCCTGCTTTACTCTCAATTTCCTATGAACGGTAAATAAGCAATTATAATGGTAAAACGTTTGTAGAAATTGCCGTAGCGATCCAATTGCGCTCCTGCTACTTCCTCATTGGCTCCGTGCGCCTAGCGCCGCGTAGCGTTCGTATTTTTATCGGCTCTGTGATTTTGGTTAATATTGTGATAAATTATGAAAATTAAAATTGCGACTCAGTTGCATTAAATTTGTTTGCATTAAATCAATTTGTGTGGCTGAAGATGGCAAGAAGTATTTTTTTTCAGTAAAGTGGAAGTAAAATTTTTGCAAAATGTATATTTTTGCTTAGTTGTACACTGTCAAACAAAATATTAAATTTAAATGGGATCTATTTACGGAGATACGACTAACCCCTCAGGGTCAACAAAGAGACTAAATTTATTTTAGCTCACGGGCGTTCTGATTTATGTTAACTTATGTTGAATAATCGTATTGTCGATCCCAAAGTGCCAAATTTGTGGTAAATATTTTATTTATTGCATGTTTACTAATAAAAACTGAAAAATTTGATCCTCAACGACTCTGGAGTCTTGACGACGATTTCCAAGCAGTAGCGAGATTCTGTAACTCGGTGGCGAACGTTTTCGTTGTCGTTGGCTAGCGACAGCCAATGAGAGGCTCCCTTTCTTCTGATCGTGCATGCTATTGGCTGTCGCTGGCCGGCGATGGCGAGAACTGTCAGTGCCGAGTTGCATAATCTCGCTACAGAGCTAGGTTATGCTCGCCTAACGAATCAGCTGTTACATCCGACGTTGGCAAGTCTATGGGTACTATTTCGTCATTATGATAATAATCAACCGGAAGTTGAAACCGTTTTATAATGCAGTGCTTGAACTACACGGTGAAGTTCGAATTTTCGATTTTTCACAATATCTGTTATGTCTAATTTATCAAATTTCAATTTTCCAACGACCTTAGTTGGATACGTGAGCAGCAAAACCGTGATCACCGCACTTCCGGTCGACCGTCACCATAAAACGACGTGCTTCACTAGCTCAAAGTGCTCGACTTTGCAATTTTATTACGAAAAAACTGAACGGTCAATATAGCTCACATTTTTCCATAGGGTGCATAACGTATTCGTCACCATCATATAAAAATTTCAGGCCCGAAAGTTGGATTCGTCCCCATGATCGTACCTCCTTAAATCAAATAGGTTTTTTTCCTTGTCTCACAGCCTATTTGTTTCAAATATTTTTTTTTTTATTTCTTCAAGCTATTCTTTTTACATATTAAATATATTCAAATTAAATCAATAAAGATAAAACACGATATATCGCATAAAATACGAGAAAGGAATATAGATTCATGACATAAAAGTGCGGTGGAAAAAAAGTGAAATTCTTTTCTTTTTTTTTTCACTAACAAGTCTGTTATTTGGAAAAAAGAAAGGTATCGTCGTGCCTTTTATTAACCAGCGCGACTATTTATGTATAAATATTCTAACCCTTTTCCTCAACTGCAGAATGTTACAATAATCTTCTAATGAAAACAAAGCCATGAGATTTATGAGAGACTGAATCGTGGACCATTTTTCCGTCTGTCTTTCTTGTCTTATACTACCAGATAAAACCAAATCACAGATTTATTAAGAATAAATAAAATATTTAGTTATTAGACGATATTAAATAGAAAGTGATTTGAATATATAAATATATTTAAAATAAGTCATTTTAACAATGGATTGCAATAGAAAAAATTTGATTTCACGAAAAATCTAGTTAGTTCAAATTTTCAAAAATCAAATAGACGCATTTACTTAATATCGGAAGAATGTTTCTGTCAGTGTAGGGAGGGATTGAATCCCCTCATTGGGATCCAATTGTATTCCGTACTCTGCCCCGATGAATGCTGTTTCAGAATTCTTTCCACGTTTGAACCGAAAAAATGTGGAAAGTTAAAAAAAGAACTTGGCGTGTTGAAACATAACCGGCACGCTTCGTGAGCGTTCACGTGTGTGATGATATGTCAAAGTGCAGTAAAATATGCAACAAACGATAATTTCAGTGGATATTCAGCGATGTGTTTCAAATGGATTTTTACGATATACTTTTTTAAACGATTACTGCTGCAGCGTCGCCATTTTGTAATATTTTCCTACAAAATTTTTTTGTAATATACTTAAATATATGCTCAATAAATACCCCAATTATTATTTCTCTATCACCTTTCCTGCCGCCCAAAAAAAAATTTGAAAAAAAAACGCTTTTTTAGTTTTGTTATATTGTGTTATATTGTTATATTTTGTTTTCCAATATTTTCTAATATTTTTGGAATATGGTCTCTCGTGTACTATCATGTAGTCTCTTTCTGCACAATTCAAACGGCGCTGATCATAATGATCCTATAGCTCACCCCAAGCTCGCAAGGGTTGAAACGCCGACGCTCCCGACCCCTCCGAGTTAATAACGCATGGAAGAGGGCAAGGGTTAGCTCCAACTTCGTTAGATTAGTGCGAAACGAGTCTCGATCGTGTCTATAAGAGCCCTCGCACACACCTTTCTCTACTCTCTAAGCGACGCAGTGATTCGACCTTTCCAGGCTCGAAATACCATAATTTGTATATTAGTAGCGTACAGACGAAAGGGCGTAACACACGAGGGTAATTTGAAGATTCCAGCCATACCAACAAAAAGTGATAGTAGAAGAAAAATTTCTTTCACCGCGGACACGATTTTTCAAAAACGAATGCACCGATCTTATTAAAATTTTGCACACTTCTTCAAAATAACATTGACTAGTGATTGAACGAAGGTTTTTTTTTCGATTACAACTAACTTTACAAGGCTATACGTAGTGTAAATTGTACCAAAAGTTGAACTATTTTGCATACAACTCTGTCAAAAATTCAAATTTCAATTTTTTTTTTAATCCTTTGTTCAATCACGAGCTATACTTATCTACTAAAAGAAAAAATTTGCTTTTTAATTTCAGATAAAGCTATGATGAGTTATCCTGACCACCACGAGGACACTTTTTTTTAAGGGTCTCCGGAAACCAAATCCCACGGGCTGAATATCCTAAATTTTTGGATGATTTTTTTTTTTAATATTGTTGAAATGTTGCTCTTTTGTGTGTTTTACATTTTGAATAAAATAATTTATATATTATATTTTTAAAAATAGAGAAAATATGCTTTTTTTTGGCTTCGAAACCCACGTAACCCCTTACGGGATCATAACAGTGTAACGGGTCGAAAAATACCTCGTTTTCGCGATTTTTTATTCGATCGTTAAAATACGCTGATCAGTCTCATCTTTTTATGTCAAATCAAAGGACTCATGAAGAACAGAAAATAAATTTTTAACCGTTTATTTTTATTTTTTTACATTTTTTTTAACGGTTGAAAATGTCTTCGAAAAAAAGGAGTCCTCACGGTGTACACGGTTGTGGCCGTAAATATTATCTGAAACAAAACTTGTAAAGAGATTATTAATCAGTATGAAAGCCGCTATCTTGCTATGGAGGTTTTTTTAAACCAAAATTGACAAAATTACGGCGTTTTGAAAAAAGTACCTAATTTAGCCTATTTTTTCGACAGTTTTTCGTGAAAAAAAATATGAAGATTAATAACAAAAGTTCCATAGCAAGATAAAGAATGGCGTGAAGACTGTTGTGTCAAAATTTGAGACGGATAGCTTGAAAACTCTTCATTTGAGAGTGTACACCGTTTTGAAAAACGACATTTCGAGAAAAACGCGTTTAAAGTTTCGTGTGCGGAATTTTCATATAAATTGTCTACTTACGATCAATCGACGATGCCAGGTCCATGGTTATAACCGGCTATACTATCGGATAATGCAACAAAAAAAATCGATTTTTTTTAATTTTACACTGTGATGATCCCTTAAAGCGGCCGGAAACTTTTCAAATGACCCCCGTACTTTACGGTACGGGGTTTCATCCCCTTAGTAAACTTTTTTCTGGCTAGCAGTCAATATCCATTTTCTCTGTCGGCGGAGACAAATCACTATTCACAATACCGAGCTAGTACAAGACATACTGATTGTCATATTTCTTTTTCTCTCTTGCTCTCTCCCTTCTTTTCCTTGCTCTATACCTACCTCACTTGAAGACAAACACAATTCTTTCTCTTTCTTTACTAAGGCCTCCAATGCGTATCAAGTACTAATGTGGCCAATAACTGCATCACGAGTCCCAAAAACATATGGAAGCGTTATGCAGCTCGTTTTTTTTTTCAAATTATACGAACGTGCATACTTGTCATTTGAAAATAACCCTTACTGCTGTCATTATGGCAGAAGCATCAACAAAAGCGCAAGGATCGAACGTAATCCTCAAACGGGCAGTCAAAGGCAATGCAGATTGAAAATCCGTTGAATAAATGGGATACAGGAACAAAAAAAAACAAGAAGAGTTACGGAAAGCCCGGTGACGAAAGTTTTCATTTTTACGCCGTCTTAGACTATACTGCAGTTCGTGTTTTATCGATCGAGTGAAATATTCTTGGGAGCTCGACGACAGCGACTACGACGGAGCAGGTCCAAAGAGGCTCTGCTTATTTTATTTTACGCTTCTTTTCTTTTTTTGCAACCGTCCCAAGACGTTCATTCGCCGCGAATGACGTTCACGTTTGCTCAACAAACGTTGTTGGCCTTTCGAAGTTTGTTCAGGCACGCACACTTTACCTTTATTCACATATATATATATATATATATATATATATATATATATATGTGTGTGTATATAAATATATACAGGGTGTTTGGCACATAGAACGACACAATTTTTTGGGAGATTGGGGGATCATTTGCTAATTTTTTCACCCTTAGACCCTTCGTCCTAAGTGTCACGGTAATCGAGATATGATTTTTTTTCGATTTTTTTTTGTAATTACCCGAAATTTTGCCCTTAAATCGTCATTACTTTTTTGTTTGTGGCTGTAATAGGACGAAATAACTTTTCTTGTTTTCTGCAACGTATGTTTATTATAAATAAATGATTATTTGATACAATTCGATTAAAGAAAATAACTCATGAGCTTCCAAAGTCTTAAGACCTTAGGCCACTCTAGAGGCCAAAAAGGGCATATTTTGTGATTTTTTTTTAGCGAAACCATAAAATAAATCGGAATAACAAAATAGGGGTTTTATTATACACGTAATTGACTATACAAAATTATTTTTTCACAGCGATACATGTCAAAATGGCGACTGTGCAGCATTTTTCCGTTGACGCCTTTATTTCTGGAAGGTCAACGGCCGGACCAACAGCTCCTATAATTTTTGAATTATGATGGGACGCTAAAGTTTTTTCAATTATATATAAGAATAGCTATATAAGTACGTCGGATTTTTTTGATATATTGTTTTTTGCCAAAATGGCGCATTTCTAAAACAAAAAGTATAAAATACCATGCGAAAATCATCAGAAAATTGTTTACAAAAAAATAATTCTAAATAAACAGTTAAAATTTCAGGTGAATCGGTTGAAATTTGTTTGAATTATGAGTCCGGCCGACTTGAAAAATGTAGTTTTGAGATAAACGCGTTTAAAGTTAATAGAAAGTCACGACATGAATCAAGTGAGGTTGCGCTAGAAGTCGAAAATTGAGTACTTAGAGATTTTTCACACCCATATTCTTTTGGAATATAATTTTATAGGTACTAAGGTATATTTTTAACAAAAAAAAATCGATTTTTGGAAAATCCTGGAGTGGCCTAAGGCCTTAAAAATGTGTAAATGTATGAAAAATGTCATCTTCTAAATTCATTATAAAGAAAACTAAAAGCTATTTTGAACTTAGCTTTGTTTTAAAAAATTCTCTAGTTTATACCCTTTCCAACGGTATGCAACATGTCATAGAAATCATTCATTATGTGGTTAAAATAAGAGATACTAATTTGCCAGGGTCATGGCAAAGAAAATACTTTTTATATTTCCGATGTTTTTATTAAACTTGAGTTATAAATTTTGCTCAAATTGACCTCCTTTGCTCCGTATGCATGCAACAAAAGTTATTTCGTGATATTACAACCACAAACAAAACGCTTCGCGTGCGTAAAACCCCCATTTTCACACCGCATAAAATAAGATTTTGTGTGATACTCGACGAAAAAACGTTTTCCAATCTCGTGTGATTGCAACACTCGCCTTCGACTCGTGCTGCAAACTCACACTCGTTAGAAAAAGTTTTTTCGTCCTCGTGTCATAATGTACTATTTTTGCCATTGTAGAATTTGTCATACATCTTCCTACACGGCGATTGATCGTTGCCAATGTGCTATATTCAGTAAACTTTTATCAAAGAATTCAACACTGTGCTTCTTTTTTTAAATTTCAGATATATACACTTGACTTCAAAGACTAATCAAATCGAAGCATTCCTGTTGACATAATCGTAAAAAAAAACTCGAGAAATTTGGACTCCATCGACGATTTTTCCATTATTTGAATTGTAATTCTAAAAATGAAGTAGATCCAGTCCATTGTGGCACTGCTCGTCGGATGTACAACTTTGCCTCATCATTCACTACGCCTTATCGATTTACTCGGGCTTGGTGGTCATAAATAAATTGGCAAGACGTCTGCGAGTTACGTCCTGGCCAAATTCGTGGATCCTGCAGAGAAATATCTTATCGTCAACGAGACGGGATTCCGCTCACCGAAGTGTCTCAAAGCTTATGTTTATGCATACATTACCCAGGTATTGAAACGTTTATATAACTGTTTCTACGGCTGGCTGTAATGATTGATGGCCTTTGTCCATAAACCAACATTCGCTTTGGAAAATATCTATACCTGCGTATATATGATAAACGTATATTGTGTAAGTAAACATGGCCGTATCGATTCTTTTGCGTAACCCTAATACGTATCGAAACCAACTTATTCCGCAGGTATGCTTTTGTGTGTTTGGAGTCTGTAATCTCCACTGAAATTGTGAATGTTTCATCATAAGACGATTGTGACTTCGTTGATGAAGAGCACACATCGGCGTAGCGTGCATTTTTTTCTGAGGCCAGGAGGGGCCATCCTGACAAGAACTAATTTTGTTCACAATCAACTTAAAACAAATAAAACTTACATAATCGTCGACAGGCACGCAAAACACATGAAATATGGAACTTGCTTTAATCACACACGTGCGGAAAATTGACAGGGCATCCCTAATACAATTCGGGGCCTTCAAGGGATTGTTTGTGGATTCCATAATAGGGTTTTCCTTTTAAAAAAGCCGGACCAGGCCCCTATTAGGGAATGGTAGGGTAGGTAGGATAACTGAAACTGTGGTCTAAGTACGGAGACCAAGTACGGGCCTTTAAGGGGTGTAGTTGTAGATTCCCTATTAGCGGTTTCCCCAATACTACCAGACTTTGCTATTATAGGGGCAAATCAGTATAAATTGCTTGAATAAAGAATTTGTGGCATAATAATTATCGAGATCGATTAAATATAATATTAGGTGTATGACTTAATCTTTACAGATTTTTTTCTTCGAGCTTTAAATTATATTTAAAATAGAAATATTTTCGCGGTCTTTTGTGATTTTGAAAGGATCGGACGCAAGGTTTCAGAACACCGAACGACAAGACTACGTGAGTTACATAACCTCTCAGAATAGCAGAGTTTACGATGGCAACTGATAAACAGCACATTCGGCACTGCATTTTATACGAATTCCAACAAGGAAAAAATGCTTCTAAAGTACGGGAATCAATTTCTAGTGTTCTTGGTGCCGACGTTGTGTCTTATGAAACGTGTAATTATTGGTACAAACGTTTTAGAAGTGGTGATTTCGATCTCAGTGACCAGCCGCGCCCTGGACAGGATATGAAGGGTGTGCTTTATTACGAACTCCTGGAAACTGGTCAGACGATGACTGCGGAACGCTACAGCCGACAATTGAACAAACTGAGCGAAGAACTTGATCAGAAAAAGCTATTTACTGGGCAAGGAAGCAGGCAAGTCATACTGCCGCATGACAACGCTCGACTTCACGTTGCTCGCGCGACTCAGAAGACCCTCTTGAACTTGGGATGGAAAGTTCTCCGGCACGCGGCATATTCACCAGACTTGGCCCCATCCGACTACCATTTGTTCCGGTCAATGCAGCACGCCTTAGTGGATAAACAATTCAAAACGCTGGACGATGTGCGTAAATTCGTCGATGACTTTATCGCCTCGAAGCCTGCAAGTTTCTTTCGGCCGGCATTCGTATGTTACCTGAGAGATGGCGCAAGATCATAAAAAACGATGGACAATATTTCCAAGATTAAGTTCGTTGTTCTCTATTTTTTTATATTAAATAAATTTGCTGAAAAATCTGTAAAAATTAAGTCATACCCCTAATAATTAAATTATGCGCTTAGTAGACGAGCTGTGATGCCTTGAACCAGCACGCATGCAGTTCATTCATTAGAACAAACCCAAACAAACGTATAAAATATTTTAGTGTCTCATCATAACTGAAAAATTATGGGAGCTGTTGGTCCGGCCGTTGACTTTCGAGAAATAAAGGCGTCATCGGAAAAATGTTGCACAGTCGCCATTTTGACATGTATCGCTGTGAAAAAATAATTTTGTATAGTCAATTACGTGTATAATAAAACCCTATTTTGTAATTCCGATTTATTTTATGGTTTCGCTGAAAAAAAAATCACAAAATATGCCCTTTTTGGCCTCTAGAGTCGCCTAAGACCTCAAATAAAATTAATTGATTATTGGACTTCATCTATTTCTTATCGTTTTTTTTTCTGGTCGGGCGTACCTACTCCAGCTTACGCAAATGAGAACACTCACTGTCAATGAATGTTTATATTCCACACAATTTCTCTCTTCAAACTATCGTCGAAGAATCCTCTTTCTCAATCTCCATTCTGTTCGTTTTCGACCGTTCAGTGTGCTCGCATATCACGACAGTGCTCTCTTTCGCTACACTTTGTATGCCATATTTCGTGTATCATTACGATCACGAATACTTCTAGTCACCTTAACATATAGCAGGTCAAAGTCTTCAACACGTTGCAATGAGCCAATGTAGCACACGCTGTGACGATGCGGAAATCTCTCAAACGTTTCAGCTACGAGGATTCTCCCATCTGTTTCATTCGCTTTCCCAGTTTTTACTTAACGATCATTTTGGTCCTGTGTGCGATTCCAACAGAGAAAGCGTAGAAAGTCCTCGCAACGGGGGAAAGGTTCGAGACTCACTTCGAAATTGCCTACCTACGCCTGTACATAGACATACGCTTACGTGCATTTACATTGATCTGAAAAGTGTCGAAGGGTTGACCCCCCGAGGCTTCACTTAGCCTCACCAAAGTACCCTCACGTGAATGAGAACATATATATACTTCGTATTCGAGAGTGTTGTGCTTGGCTTATCCAATGCTGGCAGTGAGTAAGTATACCACTAAGTGCAGGAAAAGGAAGAGAGAATCGAGACTCCTTATATGACCCGTAGGTAAATCTTCAACGTCCGCGATCTCAGATAAACTCTTCACACAACTTTCACAGCAACAACTTTTAAATTAACGATTCGCGGTGGTTCGAAAACTGTTCGCTCGTAATTTGTCGAAGCAATTTGCAGAAAAAGTGACATGGAAGAAACGAACTGAAACTAACCAACATCTATTCTTCTTGGCTTTCAGCACTTTTTTTCATCTTTTGACACAAGAGCGAGGTGAATAGTCACCTCTCGCTCTTTTTATTCGTAAAAATCTCACTATAGTAAGAAAAGGGCTACATAATAGATCAGTTACTTCGTTTTTCAGACGAATCAATGTGGTATATGAAAAATAGAAATTTATCGAAGTTTCGTTCATTTTTAATTCAACGTCAATGTTTACTTCAAAGGCTACCAGTCTACACTGACAGAAAAATTCTTTTGATATTAACTGGATGCGTCTATTTGATTTTTTAAATTTAAATTAACTAGATTTATCGTGAAATCAATTTTTCACGACATTAGAGTTTTGAGCGAAAATAATTTTTAAAAAATCTCATAGGAAAATTCTGAAAAAATTCCCGGCGATCCACTATAAACTTACGCAACTTTTTATATCTTTGACATTTCCTCTTAAACCCTATAGTTCTTGAGATACCTTGCATTTTCCAAAATTTACCCTTTTCTGCCAAAAAAGAAATAACTTTGAGGAAAAAAATCGTACAAAAGTAAAGAAAAAAAAACTGAAATGAAGCTTCTGTTACCCCTTTCAAGTTTATGATGGATAAAAATTCCACAAGTTATGCGCACAATTCTCGATGGTCAAAAAATAACGGAGAAACCGTCACGCACAAAAGTGCTTACCGGGGCGAAAAAAAAAATCATAAAAAACATTTCGACAAAGCCAAGCAAAGCTGAATTTGTTCCCTTCAAAACGCCGTTCATTGAATTTGGTTATCTTTTTTTTTATTGACGGAGCTATCTAACTTTCAGTGCGACAAGAAATATCGACTGGTGTATCCAAACTTTTGAGCGGTAGTGTATGTAATGACAAGTTGCCCACAATAGTACACTTTTTGTCCATTTCGTGCACCACAATTTTTCTTCGTGTCCCCACCAAGCGACAGGCTCGGAGCGAATATATGCTCATTCGATTAAGTCTCATAAATAACATAAGTTTTTAACTCAGAAGAAGCACGAGGACATTGCAACAGCGTGTTTTACCGATGTTACGATCAGCTTGATAAAAATCGATCGAAAAACGAGCTCCCCGCCCCTTCTAGCTGGATTTCATTGCTCTTTTAACATTGCCTCGAACTTGCCTCGAGTGTCAATAAAAAAAAAAAGTGCTCTCTCACGTATCTCTCCCTCGCCGGGACGTAACAGATCGGAGGGGTCGGGGGAGGGGGAGGGGTACAAAAAGAAGTGCATTTTATATTACTCGCGCACGTGAAGGAGTTCTCGACGGGTCTGTGTGTGTGTGTGTGTGTGTGTGTGTGTGTGTGTGTATAGTCGAACGCGTGGTTTGCTCCGAGCAAACTAGGAGAGATTCAAGGTGGGTGAGGGAGAGTTGGCCCGAAGAATGAATGAAAGGTGGAAACGTGGTATACGAGTCGGGTCAGGAGAGCACAGAATCGAGCTAACGCTAACCGGAAGCACGGACGCGTGATCGCGTAACTCGTTTGAACTCCATTTCCAAGGACGCGCTCCGAATGCACTCATACATTGGTATGCTCATTTTGTTCGACGAATTAATTCGTCCCGGTCTCTCCTAAACCAAATAAAATCGTTTGTGCCGTTGAAAGAAAGAGAAAGAAAAAATAGCAAATTTGATAATATTAAATACGTTGAATCTCGTAATTTTTTTGTTTCACAAGCCGTTCTAGCATGATATCAACGACGTGAGGGAATTAAAAAAATTTACCTACGTCATTATTACAATGCCGAAAATACTTGAAACTGCGTGAGTGCTCCATTGGACGACAAATCGACAAGAATCTAATCATGGCAATGAAAAATGAAAGTAATAATAAACTGCCGAATCGCATAGGGAGATCTCTTGCCACACAGCTATGTGTACTATACGTGAAATACACGCGATTACCCAAACTGCGCGATCAGTCATCGCGGCGGCCAGTCGCGGGAAATAAAACGCACACGTACACGATAAACACTTTATTGCTTGTGCCGCACAGAAAGATGGCCGTTGCTTGAATAATCGCAATATACAGGGTGGACCACGCAACGTGTGCACCTCTTTTACGACCAAAATATGCGTTGCACAAAAAAATGTTTTATACAAAAGTTACATGGTTTATAAGGCTACACTATGTGGTGCATTTATTTTTTTTATAGGTGGATGCGCTTCGAAGATTTGAAGGTCAACTTTATTTTTTCAAATGGAATGCTATATTTTTTATAGCGTAATATGATAGAGTATCGAATTCTGAGTAAAAAAGTATAGACCTTCATTAGCCCTAGAGTTAATAGCTAACGAGTAATTTCACTTTATTATTTTAAAATTTTCTTCACGTAATATCAAGTTGGAGATTCAAATCTACTACAAATTTCTGAATGGCAGTGTTTACATCACAGTGTTTATCAATATGAACACATTAACCACATCACACACACTTATCATGATTCACAATCTTCTCAATGATTGTAATCCAGTATTAAAGTATCCTTCGGTGATTGTGCGTGATTATTATCAGAAAGATAAAAGTGAAAATGAATGAATGAATCTCCAACTTGATATTACGTGAAGAAAATTTTAAAGTAATAAAGTGAAATTACTCGTTAGCTATTAACTCTAGGGCTAATAAAGGTCTATACTTTTTTACTCAGAATTCGATACTCTATCATATTACGCTATAAAAAATATAGCATTCCATTTGAAATAATAAAGTTGACCTTCAAATCTTTGAAGCGCCTCCACCTATAAAAAAAATAAATGCACCACATAGTGTAGCCTTATAAACCATGTAACTTTTGTATAAAACATTTTTTTGTGCAACGCATATTTTGGTCGTAAAAGAGGTGCACACGTTGCGTGGTCCACCCTGTATATAAGGGTGTCTCGAAATGACCGGACATTTTAAATTGCGCGCCATTTTTTTTTTTATGGCGAACACAGAGTACTTATCTTTGACAACTGGCATTGAGAAGTATTGAGGTTTAGTGGTGGAGAGTTACACGATCGAGCAACGCATAGAAATTGTGAAAATTCACTGCGAAACAATGCAATTGTTGCAGACGAAGTTTCATGGACGTGTTATCTCGCGGCGATGTGTATTGGCCACCAAAATCGTGCGATTTGACGCCATTGGACTTCTTTGTTTAGGATTTTCTGAAAGGAAAACGTGTATGCCAATGATCCACAGACCATTCCGGAGCTCAAGGAAGCAATTGGATGCACCATTAATGAAATTAGTCCGCAATTATGCCAAAATTTTATTGAAAATTTTGTCGAAAGAGTGAATGTTTGCAAACAGGGACGAGGCGGCCATTCATCGAATATTGTGTTTCACACATAATCTCCACGTTGTTACCTTATATTAACATAAAAATATTCATACTTTTCAATTAAATAATAGGTTTTATTAATAAATTAAAATGTCAGGTCATTTTGAGACACCCTGTATATTAGGTGTACATTTAAGTTCTCGTCCTTTTTTTTATTTTATTTGTATTATCATATATATATATATATATATATGATAATACAAATCGAAGGAGAATTTGTCGAATCACAATCCTCCATCTTCTTATACATTGACCAATTCACGTCGATTCACGGCTTCTATGAAGACCCGTCTCATTTCCGGGAATCGCATACAAGCCGAAAAGGAATATTTTTACGGAAAGAAACGTTCTCCCACACCGATGACACGTGCATTCGATTATCGAGGCTACGTAAATTTGTTTGTCAACCACCCGTGCAGAAAGTTCTTAGGGATACCAAGTTCCGATCAGATCCCCATTGGGATATGATACGAATTCCCTAGAAGGGGAATCCTCGTCGGAATCCAGATGGCGCTCACTACGTCGCACATATTTTCTTAGTTCGAACGATCTCCATTTAATTCAAATATAATTACTTAGAATAAATAACCTATATCACTTTTCTCCAGGAAATATGTTTTCACGGTCTATATATAGTTTTTTTCGAAATTTTTATTAAATGTAAAGAATTTTGTTTGAAATTCTGTTATAAAAATATATACGTTTTGACAGTTATACTGTAGGACCAATTTTTACCTAAACTTTTTCAGATCCTTGAATAAATTATTTCAAAAAACATTCAGCGTCTCCAGCTGATACGGTTCGGTATCTCTTGGTGATTTTTACATTTATCCCTGACATCCGATTCGACGTCGAACTAGATCTTGTTATAGAAGTTCGGGATTCTAGCCTGGATCCTAAGCAAAGTTTCTACTTGGATTCTGACTAAAGTCCTTAATAGTTTCGGATTAGAATCCTGGCTGGAATCCAATTTGCGAGCGTTACATTTCGCTCCCGGATCCGATGAGATGTCTGACTGGATCTCGATTGAGAAACTAGGAATAATTCTGCACGGGCAACTGTCAAATTTTGTTGCGTAATTTTGACTAATTGCGTAATCGACACGATCTAGTAGCCCTGCCAAACGATAAATCGACAATTATTTGCAAATTTACGAAACACGGAGTAAAAACAACAAAAAATGTATTGCGTCTGTACCTGAAAATTCATGTCTGGTAGACATCGTCGTAGCAAGAAAAACAAGTGTGTGTACACTACGGTGGACCACTTTTTACCTTGTTTTTAGTTTCTTTGTGGGACACCTGATCAAATTGTGACAAATAGAGAAAAAAAAATATTGCAAAGGCTCCCTGTAATTGGAAAATATTTAGAGGTTGCTACCGTGCATCATAACATTTTTACTATATATTTGTTCCACCATGAAGCCTCGACTCGTGTCGAGTATCTATGGTATCTGTCAGAAGAGTTAATCTGTTTGTCTTTTTTTCGATGACGACGTTTCAATTGAGACGGAGCACGAAATGACTGAATAATTAGCACGTCCAGGGAGTACCAGTCGTCAAGTGAAAGCTGATAGAACCGTCCAGAGCCTTCATAACGTCAGATTGGCTGACTTCGTAACCGCTAGTAGCTTGCGTTTTTTTTTTTTTTGAAATAATAAAAATAGAACCAACTTTCCTTGCTCAGGGCCCACTAGAGTGGAAAAATAATGAAAGCTTTTTGAAGTGTTTCGCTATTTGCAAAGGATTCCGTGTAATAAATGACACAGCAGCGCAAGGAGTTGCCCTTATAGAAGAATTTAATCAGGCTATCACATATGATGAAGAGCAGAAACAGTATCTGGTGTTAGTCGTAAGCGAACATCGGAAAAACATGCCAAATTTCAATATCAGTACGATTGCACATGCTATCAAGAATCAAGATAAAGTTACATTATTATAAATAGCATAAACGAATTTGTATTTCGACAAATGGTTTGGAAAAAATATAAATCATTTAATTTAATTCATTTTCAGAATAATTTTGTTTAAGCTCTGGTAGTAACGTCTAAATATTTTCCAATTACAGACTCTTTTTCTCACAATTTGATCGGATGTCCTGCAAAAAATAAAAAATTAAATAAAAAATAGACCACCCTAGGTGTACACACAGAGAATTGACAGATGCATAATTTGTGTTGCACAATTATATCAAGACCCCTCATTCTCGTGTCAGGCTTTTTTTTAAGGTAACGGTCTCGCCACAGTTACGTTAAAAAGTTTATTCTCCGCTCCATCGATGAAAGCTTCGAAATTTTGCGAAATATCCTTATAATGTAAGTTGTACATCTTATCGGGATGGAAAAACCTTATAATGATGAAAACGCCTAATATAATGTTTACCCAACCCTCACTTTTGTATCAGACTATCCATTTCGACTACTAATACGTAGATACTCCGCGTATACGGATATGCACACACTGCTGTAATCTAGTTCTAGTCTGCTCCAGTCGCTTCGTGGCGCTAGCGTCGCTAGACATTGCTTAGTTTAAATTGCTATATCTTTGAAACTAGACGGTCAAAATTCATGATTTTTTTTTACCCACATCGTCATATCTTCCTCTGTAATTGAGAATTTAAAAAAAAACAATCTGTACAAAAGTTTCGAAGTTATTGCCTAAAATGTGAAATTTTCCACTGCTCCCCATAAGAACGCGTGTAAAACCATGAAATCTTGGATTGGCAATATCTGGAAAACGGAACGGTGAATCCTTTTGAAATTTTGCAGATAATCGTGTAATAGTGTTCTGAATGAGTCCTCAAAATAAAATAAAAAATCAATATAAAAACGCCTTGGCGTGACTACTACCTTGAATCTCCATGAACCAGTGAAAAAAAAAAAGTTATCTCACAGCTGTGATCGTTGGGAATTCCGTACGTTCATTCGTTACATTTTACTAACGAGTTAATCCGACAAAAGAAGTGTCCCTCTTCTTCTCATTCAGTATACTCAAATTTATTCCGTGTACGTTAAGAGTGTGGATAATGAGAACAGGTAAGCACAAACATCAGGCGGTATGTTATAATTAAAGACCATTGGGCCATCTTGAGGATCGAATAAAAATGTGAATGACGTGACAATGAGGAAGGGACTGATGGCAGAGAGTCATTACCACGGTGGGTCAGGTATACGTGGTTTGTTGCGGTGGCAGGAAATGGGGTTGCGACGACCTCCCTAACCGGTCATCCCTCTCGATTATTCAGCGAGTATACATATGAATAATAACCAGCCATACCAGCGTTCAATGCGTATACGTGTGTCTGTCTGTCTGTCTGTCTGTATGTCTGTCTGCCGTGCAGCTCATAGGACAAGTGTAAGCGCTAGGAATAGAAAGACGTATATAAACATTCGTGTCTATGGGCTTTCGCTTTGTGTATGTAAGGTTTATACGCGTATATAGAGTCAAATGAAAAGGAAGCTTGGATCGTCGACACCCGCGAACCCGCAGGTGAGCACAGGTGGGCACGCGAATTTACGTGTAGATGATCAATGGCGTCGGGCGTTTATTCAACGTAACCCTGTGTTGTACACGTGGGGCTGGCATGGCAACGCGCTCGATAAATACCTCGAGCCCCGCGAGCTTCCGGTTCCGTTATCGCGGCCGACCGTTCTCTGTATATATTTATACATATAGTAGTACGTATCTATATGTAGTGGCCAAACGTATGCAAATATATGTATATAACTATACAAGCTACGGAGTGAGGGTGTTATTCGATTTTAACGTGGCATTAGCGCCACGTTTCGCATGGTACGCCATGAAATGCAAATATACACACACACACACACACACAGAGAGAGAGAGAGACTCGTGATGTGTACCCTTTCTCGGGACTTGCCGATCGAATCCTTTCTCCCTGTAGTTTCTCTCCGCTAGTCCGATATCTCCGATCTTCGATTCTTTTCTGAAACGCCTACCGTGGGCACTTTATAATTCAACCGACGGTAGTGAATTTATCGTTGCAACGACAGGGGGATGTTTGGGCTTAAAGTGTCGCCATTGCTTTACGACCGCGGGTATGATGATAACGAGAGCAATCGATCACGAAATGCCGAGTCCAAGAGTTTTTATAATAAACTTTATTGTCACGTTACTGCTGTACGGCAAAACAGTGCACATTATTGCATGTCCGGGCGGTAAAAATACGGTGATCGACCAATGTCGTCGACTTTTGAAGGGTTCGTTGAAAGGACCAAGGATCTTTAAGGCCTTAGGCCACTCTAGAGGCCAAAGAAAGAGCATATTTTGTGATTTTTTTTTCAGCGAAACCATAAAATAAATCGGATTTACAAAATTGGAGTTTTATTATACACGTTATTGACTATACAAAATAATTTTTTCAGAGCGATACATGTCAAAATGGCGGCTGTACAGCATTTTTCCGATGACGCCTTTATTTCTGGAAGGTCAACGGCCGGACCAACAGCTCCTATAATTTTCCAGTTATGATGAGACACTAAACTTTTTTTCGATTATATATAAGAATATCTATAGAAGTACGTAGGATGTTTTTGATATATTGTTTTTTGTCAAAATGGCGCATTTCTAAAACAAAAAGTATAAAATGTCATGAGAAAATCGTCAGAAAATTGTTTATAAAAAAGGAACTATGCAGTATAATAAAAAAATTCTACGTAGTGCCTCAGAAAATGTAATTCTAAATATACAGTTTACAATTTCAAGTGAATCGGTTAAAATTTGTTTGAGTTATGAGTCCGGCCGACTTGAAAAATGTAGTTTTTTGATAAAGACGTTTAAAGTTAGTAGAAAGTGACGGCATGAATCAAAATCGGACGAATATTTTTTTAAACAATAATTCCCAAAATTTTTCAATTTTTTTATTATTTCGCCGTCTACTCGGATAGTGCCACCTTGAAATTCGATTCGATGTAACATCGATGCCCCGTGTGAAAGAAATTATATTCTGCGGTCACCCGCAACCTCGAGAAAGGAAGCGATGATCAGTAGCAGAAAATTTCCCCAAGATCCAACGCTCCCAAGCCCATCGGCAACGATCACTCCGAGACTACCAGGTATATAATAGGAAGTGTGGGGCAACTGTTAACCGAGCTGGCCGTCTTTCCTCTCGGCATTGGAACTAATTTCTCAGTACGATAGGACCCATAATCAAGATTCGAACCATTGTGTGTATATATATATATATAGAGGTACTGATGCAGCAGAGCTAGAAAGTCTTCGAGTCCAAACGCAGCGTGGAACGAGGCTCATCATCATCTTAGACAATCACCGTGCAGCTTGCGTACCTGTTCGTACCTGGAACTTCCGGACGTTAGGAGTGTTTTATCCAAGTTACAGCTACTATACTATTACATATACTACATTCGGTATAGGCTTGTACGATACGAAGGGTATTTTCTAAACTTGTGACTGCTATAAAAATGGTTTCATTAGCGATGAAGACCGTCTGATGAGAATAGACCATCGTATCTTTTTATATAGCAATGACAGTAAATTAACTGAGCACAATGTAAAGTTACTCGTAACATTGTCGATCCTCTTGTGGTCTTTCTACTTAAGGCAAGCACCCACTTTGGATGCTTCAAAGAATCAATTTTTTTTTTCAAAAATTGGTAGCAAAATATCTTAAGAATAGAGGCTGAAAATTTCAAAACGATATTCGGATTCCTTCTAACGGTATGTTAGAAGGACGAGGACGTATTGACAACGACGATGAGGACACGCCAAGAGACACAGCGGATTACACCTTAATTAATGCATGAAATAACTTGAAAAAATTACCAGAAATTTATGAAAGTATGAATAAATTATTGTCAGAGTTGCGGAAATTTCCGTTTTTTTTTACAATAAAAAAAATCCCAAAAATCATCTAATTTTCGGTCTCCCAAAGTGGTTTCCCGCCTTAGACGTGTTTTTCGCGAAACGATATTTGTTCATTTGCGGGAATCATGACTCAAAAACTAATTGATAGATCATCTTCAAATTTGGAACACGTTTACATAATATAATTTATTAAAACATGAACCTAAAGTTGGAAAGATTAGATCGTTTAAAACATATTTATTATTGCAAAATACCGGGGAAAATAATGCTAAAAATCGATCGTTTTTTTTTCAAACACGTTCCAACATTCAATTCTCGATTATTTTTTCAATATTTAGGTTCATGTTCTTAAAAAACATCTTAAGAATGTATATAAATTTGTTGGACTATTTCAGGTGCGAATTTCGCGCTGCACAATTCCCGCAAATCGACAACGACGATGAGAACACGCCAAGGGACACAGCGGATTACACCTTAATTAATGCATGAAATAACTTGAAAAAATTACCAAAAATGTATGAAAATATGAATAAATTATCGTCAGAGTTGCGGAAATTTCCGTTTTTTTATACAATAAAAAAAATCCCAAAAATCATCTATATTTCGGTCTCCTAAAGTGGTTGCCCGCCTTAAGGCGAAGTAAAAGGTGTACCACGTGACATATAAGTGAGAGAGAGATAGCTAAAATTTTCGAACCGAGATTTCTCAAAGATGAATCATTTTTAGAGTAAAAGAAAATCATCAAGCTCTGCGTCAGGATATTCTCCAGAGTCTGATGCTTTGTTTTTCCTCAAAAAACCTTAACCATTTATGAGAAAACTGGATTGGAAAATTTTTGAGGTCATGGTGACCTTGTACATGCCCTTAAGGGATCATCACAGTGTAACGGGTCGAAAAATTGCTGATTATCGCGTTTTTTTTTCGATGGTTAAAATACGGTAATCAGTCTCATTTTTTTATGTGAAATCAAAGCACTCATGAAGAACAAAAAATAAATGTTTGAACGTTTTTTTTTTACATATTTTTAACGGTTGAAAATGTCTCCGAAAAAAACAGTCCTCACGGTGTACACAGTTGTGGCCGAAAATATTATCTGAAAGAAAATTTGTAAAAAGATTATTAATCAGTATGAAAGCCGCTATCTTGCTATGGAGGTTTTTTAAATCAAAATTGAAAAATGGCGTCGGTTTGAAAAAAAAAGTATCGAATTTAGCATATTTTTTCGACAGTTTTTCGTTCTTTTTTTATCTTCATATTAAAAAAAAAAAATATGAAGATTTCAAAAAATAAAATAAAAGCTTCCATAGCAAGATAAAGAATGGCGTAAAGAATGTTGTGTCAAAATTTGCGACGGATAGCTTGAAAATTCTTCCTTTGAGAGTGTACACCGTTTCGAAAAACGACTTTTCGAGAAAAACGCGTTTAAAGTTTCAAGTGCGAACGCCGCTGCTCGAATCACTTTCTCTAAGAAAGGCTGAAGCGACCGAAATTATTCAAATTCCACCCCAAAAATTGAACAGCATGTTTATAATTGTCTATACTATCGGATAATGTAAAAAAAAAAAAACGATTTTTCGAAAATTTTACACTGTGATGATCCCTTAAGGATAGATTTTCATGTAGCAGCAGAAAGAAGCGAGTACGTGCGCGTATCGTAAAGACCGTAGAGCCGCCAATAAGAAAATGACGTTCGTATAAAAATGATTCGGAAATGGAAGACATTTTTATCGCGGTCATGGGATGCCTTGGAATTTGATGTATGGACGGTCTGAACACTGCCGGTAATCGTGGATGCACTTTCACGTCGTGCCATAAATCATAATAGAACGCTGGAGTTGTACATTTTACTGAATTGTATTTTCTTTGACAAGTGCTCTTATGAATCACGATGCTCGATGCAATAAACGAATGATTGCCTTAAACTGAAGTATATTTCGCTAGAATACGTGCTCAATATATACTCACTCGATATATATAAAGGTAATTCACACGTATTAAGAGATTACACCGCCTTGGCACTCGGAAAAATAGGTAACATTTTTATTTTTATTTTCATGCGACTATGGAATGTATAAAATTATTTTTATTTTTCACAAATACATTATAGTCTTATGAATAAATTGAAAAAAAACGAATTAAAAAAAAATTTTATTGCCGCGATATAAACGGTCTAGTAGGACCCTTTTTTTAAACTGGTGAAGAAAATATCTCGACATCCACCCAATCGATTTTGAAGAAATTTATACCACATATTCTTTATAATATTATCTAGGATGTAGCATAATTTTTTTCGATTGGATGCTGCTATCATTTTTCATTAATTTTGTAAACTCAAACTTATGGTAAAAATCACAGTTTTTTTTCAAACAGCTGTGATGTCTGCAAAATAAAAAATTGAATTTGTTCCCTATGCCACAATATAGCTATTACCTTTCTTTACGAGAAATTTGGTATTTCTTTATTTTTCAGACGATGTGCCTGACAGAAAAAAAAAATTTGTTTATAAAACAAAAAAAAAATAAAAATCATATATTCCCCTCGGTACAATAATGGACGTTTTATGCCTAAAATATCCATTTTCACACAGCGTGAAATAAAATTTCGTACAATACTGGACGAAAAAATTTTTTTCTAACGAGTATGAGGTTACACGAGGTCACACGAGGTTAAAAAAAGTTTTTTCGTCCTCGTGTCATAATGTACTCATTTATATATTTAATAGTAGCGTCAAACATATTTTTATTTTTAAACCTATTTTTCCGAGCGCCAAGGTTGTGTAACGTTTTAAACGAATTAAACTATCTGACGGAAATAAACTGTCATCGCAACATTCGTCTTACACAAAGCCGCGTAGATGCAAATTCCGAAAATTTCCAGTGAGCATTAGAAGTATTTAGCATCCGTACAATATTTATCATGGTCATTAAAGTAAGGGTACAAGCGACTATGCGCGTACACGCTGATATACAGAGGTACACCGTGTCTGCGTCGATTCGATGCAGCCTTAACCGCGGCATCCCATTCATTCTCCAATCTCTGCCCCCATAACCTCGCGTACTCTCGTTTCCACGTACGTGATCTGCGTCCATATAATTAGCAGCGTTCATTATGTTTTTATTTTCAACTTCTCGTGCTTGGATTACGTAATTGAACGTTTTGCATTCACTATTTGCCAGGGTGCACGCAGCGTTTGAAAGTAACATCTGGTGTGACGAAAGATTGGAGGAAAGGTGAAAGTGAATATGTGGAACGGAAGTGATAGGAAGAAAGCAAAGAATGAAAACGTAGAGCAATAGCAATACACACATATGTATAGGTGTGTGCAAATGTGATTCAACGTCCCGTGTAGAAATATTGTCATGGATACAGTCCGATTCGGACTAGGATCCTAGTTTCTCAATCGGGATCTAGTCGGATATCTGATCGGATCCGGGAGCGAAATGTAACGCTCGCAAATCAGATTTCAGTCAGGAACCTAATCCGGAACTATTAAGGAGTCTAGTCAGAATCCAAGTAGAAACTTTGCATAGGATCCAGGCTAGAATCCCGAACTTCTAGAACAAGATCTAATTCGATATCGAATTGGATCCCAGGGATGAATGTAAAAATTACCAGAAGATACCGATCCGTATCAGCTGGAGACGGTGGACATTTTCTGAAATCATTTATTCAAGGGATCTGAAAAAGATTAGGTAAGCATTCACGGAGAGAATTAAATGTTAAAAATTACCGTGCAGTAACGGTAACCAGATGACAACCCTGAAACTTCGCTTATTATTACTGAGTAAAACACAGATTTTCACGAAAATAAAATAAAATTTCTTCTTCAGATAGAAAATTTTACCAGATTTTCTAGTAAATTTTCATGTGTAACAAAATACGCAAAACTTAAATTTAAAAAATATATAATATCAGCGAAATTTTACTGTGCATTTTATTATTTTATGCCTTTCAAAAATGTCTATAAAAAAGTATCGTCTTTATAACAGTTATTTTAAGATTTATTATAAAATTTAATGAGTGTTATAGGATGTATCGTGCTCTCGGTAAAAATTATCGTGCGCGCTACCCTTCTTGTATAGTAAAATTTTAGCTACGTATTTGAAATTTTCTGTAACGTGAGTTAAAAAAAACTTGTCGCATACGAATTATTATGCTTTTCTCACTTGTCACCACATTGAAATATATCACGGTAATTTTTACCGTGAAATTCACGACAAAAATTACTTTTTAATTCTCTCCGTGTTGGTTCTACAGTATAACTGTCAAAACTTATATTTTCTAATAACAGAATTTCGAACAAAATTCTTTACATTAAAAAAAAATCGAAAAACGATATAGAGACCTTGAAAGACTTATATTTCCTGGAGCAAAGTGATATAGGTTATTTATTCTGAGTAATATTCTAAGTAATTTATTCTAAGTCATATTCTAAGTAATTTAATCTAAGAAATAATTACTTTATTTATTCTAAGTAAAAATCTAAGTAATTAACTCTAAGTAGTAATTACTTTATTTATTCTAAGTAATAATAGTTTAATTTTTAGAATCTGAAAAGGATTAGGTAAAAATTGGCGCTACACTATAACTGTCAAAACTTATATATTCTAATCACAGAATTTCGAGCAAAAATCTTTACTTTTAATTTAAAAATTTCGAAAAAACTATATATAGACCTTGAAAGACTTATATTTCCTAGAGAAAAGTGATATAGGTTATTTATTCTAAGTAATAATTAATTAGCCTTAACAATAATAGTACATTATGACACAAGGACGAAAAAACTTTTTTTAACGAGTGTTGCAATCACACGAGATTAGAAAAGTTTTTTCGCTGAGTATTATACGAAATTTTATTTTACAAGGTGTTAAAATGGGGGTTTTACGCATGCGAAGCGTGCGTAAAACGTCCATTATCGTACCGAGTGGAATAAAAACTAGAATTAATTAGAATAAATGACCTTTATCACTTTTCCCCAGGAAATATGTCTCAAGGTCTATATATCGCAATTTGTATTTATAAAATATAAATATTGTATTTATAAAAACAATATATAGACTTTGAAAGACTTTCAGTGCTTAAAAAAAGTACTTGCACACCACGTGTTTTTCAAATTATCCTGCGAAATGAAATAAAATACTTTAGCATTTTTTTTCGAAGGAAAATAAAATATTTGAAAAAAAATAAAATGCTAAAGCATTATATTTTTTTTCGTATGATTATTTAAAAAAACAGGCAGTGTGCAAATACTTTTTTACCCACTGTATATTTCCTGGAAAAAAGTCATATAGGTATTTATTCTAAGTAATAATTACTCAGAATTAATAAACTATATCACTTTTCTCCAGGAAATATAGGTCCATATATTATTTTTTCGAACCTTTGTATTAAACGTAAAGAATTTTGTTCGAAATTCTCTTATTAGAATATATAAGTTTTGACAGTTATACTGTATCACCAATTTTCACCTAATCTTTTTCAGTTCCTATAAATATAATTAAATTATATTTAAATTAAATGGAGATCGTTCGAACTGAGAAAATATGTATTTAATTTTCTAAGAAAAATGTATTTAATACTTATTTGAAATACGTAATTTCAAATTCATGCCACCACGTCTCCGCCTTGTGCTACGTAGTGGGCGTCATCGGGATTCTAACGAGGAAACCCCTTCTAGGGAATCCGTATTATATCCCAATCGGGATCTGATCGGAACTTCGGTATCCCTAAGATTTTTTTACACGGGCGTTTTCTTTACTCCATCGACATATAGCTTGTATCTATGAACTGCCAGCGGCCAAAAGTACGTAACTCGCCGGACTTTAAGCACCAAAATCGGTACTCCCTTCAGTCGTCTTCTTACATAGGTATGTATGCGAGTGTACGGAGTTCTTTTGTTGCACGTGCCTCTGTGTGACTGAAACAACGTGTGTCCTGCCTAGTCACGTTATCCGCGACAGGTGCACGGCTCCGTGAAAATATGGGCGCCCGTAGGCTGCATATCTTCTGTCTCGATTCCATGCTGGTTTCCTTTTTTTTTTTTGTTCTCCTCACCGCAGCTACGTGGACATTTAATAGCCGTAATCAAAGAGCATACGCAACAGTGCTATACACTTGGCAAGTTTCGAGGTGGCCCGTTCGCTTGTCAAATGCTCCAGCGATTGATATTTTTTTTTTATAATCGTTTTAGCAATTCGAAGCATAGCGATGAAGGCTACGGTAAATTTTACCCAATCACGATTTCAATCACTAGTACATTGAACGTTGGCGTTTGGGTTTGTATAAAAAGGATAGCAAAGTTTTTTTTTTTCCAAACTTAGGCCTTGCCTAATTTTCCTGCCGATTTCACCGTGTACGTAGTGACAATTACATAGATCGTTGAATTCAGTAATGACAAAAGTGATTTATTAAGTATCAGCGCTAAATTATCAAGGTTTACATACAATCAAATAGTTTTATTGTTTTTTTTTTTAGTAAAGCGTATGGAGAGTTTTAATCTCTGGTATGAGAATGCTTCCAACGATGCTCGTTTGACGACGACGACGACGACAACGACGACGACTGCCCGGGCTTTGTATATCGTTGACTCGGCAGCAAGCAAGTGATGG